>KB671547.1:64574-105653 GCA_000349105.1 Anopheles epiroticus | reverse complement strand
CCCGTAATGTAAAAAAAACCCACAACAGACTAGATCGTAGCGTATCTCTCGAGTGGAAGGGAAGCGAAGTGAGAAACGACATTTTTTTCCACGCTCAATTATCACCCTCCTTTAATATCTTTTTCTCACAATCAATAAACTAACGGTTCAAAATAATGCAATTGAAAACATCCTTTAAAACAAGAAAAACACGTTCAATCCTTTTCTCTCAACAGTATGCTAATGAACCGTTGGTTTTTTTTTACCCATTATGTTCACGTTTCCATACAATTATGCCACGTTTTTATCCCACGCCTTTCCCTCCACCGGCCTCACGACGGTTCATTTGCAAACGCCGCTTCTAAAAACAATCGCATTGCTAACGACTGTTCCCTTTTCCATAAGCTCCGGCACATGTGCACAAGGCGGCAACCAAACAACAACTTCATTTTGGCCCGGCAGGGAACGTGAAGTAATTATTTTCACACGCTCACCTTGAACCATCGGTCGGAAATTGTGTTGGTGGTGCTGCTGCTCAACGCGGTCCCTGTCGGTGCACAGATTTCGATCTAATCACATTATTTATCTTCACGCCCCAAGAAAACCCACTTCCCTGCACGCTGCAATCAGAGCCCCGTTGCCAAGCTGATACTAGCCGACCGTGCTGATACGGCTCGAAGGAACATTCTGAGCTGGCCGAAGCAAGCGGCCGAGGCGGCGGCACGGCGGGAAAACTTTGCTTCTGCGAAAAGATTTTCTGCACTGATTCAGAATCGCAAACAGGGTTCCTGGGATGGAGGTGGGACGTCTTGCGAACCGATAAAGCCCGACCGTAGCGGGAAAAGCAAATATGTACAAACAATCGTCACGCTAGCGTGTGCTGGATTCAGACAACGGCCACAATATTTTCCGCTCCGGTGCAACTGGCGTACATTTACTTCGGGTCACCGCGCACCATCACCAGCCGGGCGGCGCTTGGAGGTGTCCAGCCGGGATTCAGGGTGCGCCGTGCGCGGGTAGTTGAAGCGCACGATTGCTTCGTTCGATTCAGCCGCATATTCGGCGTACTGGTTTTCGTTCGAACAATCGTACCGACCGTAGCGTTACCGTGGTTCAATCTGTTTTGGCGCGAAAGAAAATCGGCAAAATTGAAAAACTTTCCCAAAAACGATTTCCCCATGTTTTTCGGACCTTTCTCCCGCACCATTTTCGATCGCGCTCGGTGCCCGCTCGCCATCAAGATGGATGGTACGTACGTCCGAAGCGCTGCTTATTTATGAACCCGAAGTGCTTCAAGTTTGCGAATGTACTTGCTTACGCGGTTGCGGTACAAAAAGGCGTCCTGCTGGTCGGTCGAAATCGCTGGCACCATATTTTGCGTGCCAATTTCTGACCAGGCAAACTGTTTACCGAATGTGGGATAGATTATTTCGCTCAACTTTTTTGCCTCCCTTTTGCGGCGTATTGGCGTTCAAAAGTTTCTCTTTTTGCATAATCGACGCCACTGCCCAGCTGGAACCTATTCGACGAAGTTTACCAATCAACTTGCAGAGCTAGGAAAAACGGAAACTTCTCGGTATGTGAATGGCCACAAAGTGGACTAAATGATACACTTACCCTCTGCAATGTCATTTCTTGGAGAGCATACAACATCTTCTTCAGAGGACGAATTAAATCCAGCGAATCAAGTAAATAATCAAACTAAAATAAACTCCAACCATAGAAGTTACGCATCGTACAAGAACCAGGCCTTGGTAAATTCCTTTCCCTACCATAAACCTTCAAATCTGTATCCTTGGTAACAATGCTAATGGCTGCCTGTTCTGTAGCTCTGCTTATCACCCGACCCGACCTACGTTCTCATTCACAAGCTTTATTTCTTTATTTACTTCTTGAATTCTAAAAGTTCCAGGTTAATTCCAGCCTCATAACGTCCCTATCCTAACAGCCAGCCAAACAAGCAGGACCCATTTATTCCTTCACCGGGTGGTAAAAATTATGCGTGAAAAGTTTATCATCCCGTAGCCAAACAGTCACCCTCATTAATCACCTGACCGAACGGTGAAAAAAAAACAACACAAGTTGTTACCCAAAAAGAACTTCCATGTCTCTGCTAAAACGGTGCGTTTGAGATAATTGTAAGCCGCTAGGCAACGTCGTGTCACCGAGCACCGTGCCGCAACTCTGCTCGGCAACGCAAAGTGTCCGAATGAGGAAAAACACACTTACACAGATGGATCGTGGTGCTCGCTTACAGATAAAAATGACCCAATAAATCTTCATGAATGGTAATGTTTTAATTTAACCATCCGATTTACTGTGTCGCTTGCAACGCTCGATTATCACTGAAGAGATGAAGAATGAATGTAGATGATAGATATGTGACACTTTTCCTATTAAAGATGCTACATTTTCGTGTGGTCTTAAGATTCCTAACCTTTGTGCAGCATAATTTTCTAACTAGTGTTCTACAAATATTTTGCATACATGTAGTTATACATGTCTGAAAGAGTGAACATATATGTATGCTACTAATTTTTAAATAACGTTGTTTTATTGACATGGATAAAAGGGAAAGGATTTTAACTCTCCTTCCCCAGTCTTATTATCGTCGTTGATTATTTATTATCGGTAGCAATAGATAATCGAAGAAAATATGTATAATTTTTTTTCACAACTTAAAGTTATGTAGTCCAAGTAACTTAGTGCATGGTTGACGCACAGAACTGCTTGTTAATTATTCTCATGTACAACAATTGGTTTAAATTAATAAATAATCACCCTTCAATAGCCTTTTCATTAAGTCAAACGTTAAAATAAATATATCATCAAAGATGATTTTTTATTACGATTCCTGTTGGACTCGTCAATAAAACTATCGTTTGACATTTCTAACCGAACGAAAGTTATTGTCTACTATTTAAATTATCTGAGTCAATCGGAGGCTTAAAACAGCTTTTTATCAAATAAATTTATTTTAGCTTCACCAATCATCTATTTGATCAAGGCATATAAAATAAAGCAAGATGCAGCATGTATAGAATAAAAAATATAGATTGATAGGTTCATAAAATAATTTACCTAAAAATCGTACCCAAAACAATGTAATCAAATGTTCCTATCCTTATATTTAATACTTTTTTGATGGAAGGATATTTTTGTTTTCAGAAGGGAGGGCCTTACTGCTTAAGGTATCTAACAAAAACACCTTTGATCTTCGATCCAACAAAAACACATTACGACTTTAATATTTTAATATTTTATTCAAAAATAAAAAGCTTTATAAATTTTAATTAAACATCACATTAAAAAGCTCGTTAAAAAACGCTCAAACATTTATTGCTTGAAAGCATTTTTGCTTTGCATTTATTTTTTATTTGTATGAGTAATACAAATACACGCGAAAATATCATGTTTAACAGTAGAAGCGGAAGCAGCACAATTTCAAAAAACTAGATTTAATAGAAACTTCCAATTAATGCTAACCGTATCGTGGAATCTACATCCATTTTCTAAATCTATATACCAGATCAAAAACTTTATTATCTTCTTGTGTGTGAATACCAGTGAAACTCTCAGAAATAAAATTGATCATCTGAATATGAAGCTCAGCGAGGTAGGAATAAATTGAAAATTCATTTTTAATCAATCAAACTGCTTGCTTGAAAAACTAAAACCCAGTCTATCGAAAAAACAGATTTAATCTATTTTCCAATTAGTGTAACTGTACGGCAGCTTCACACATGAGTGGGGCGGGTGCAGTCAAAATGCAACAAATACAGCTTGCAACAAAAAAGAACGCCCCCCTTTCGCACCCATTAGCGGAGCACGCCACAGAAGATGGCTCTTAGCAGCTACCAGGCGTCTCCATCGGATCATGAAAATCGATCCAACATATTGCACTGCACGAACACGGTTTATTCGTTCGTTTGCTTTGAAACTAGCTCTTAGAAAACATTGAAATGCTTCGAATTTTCCGACGCAAGCCCGATGTGTCTTTGATTCTGCAACCTGTCGGTCCCCCACTAAAAGAAGGGAAACACTACACAAAAGGAAAGGTAAATAGCTCGCGCTGCAAGGATGACGAAAGCAAAGCACTAGGAATTAATTAAGAAGTCAGCTCACATTTTAACGCCTGAATGCATGCTCGAGACACCTGTCGGAAGTGCGCCATCAAAGTGCAGAAGCGATGGGAAGAAAATGTGAAATAACGAGCACATGTTCGCTGTCATCGGTCGCTGTGCAAGGTGAGCTGCTGGGAAGGTGGAGGGATGCGCACGGCGTCGACAGCTCGATGGACAGCGCTGGAATATAAATAAATAGGAAAACCGTTGGTGTACGGTTTTGCCTTTTTTGCTTTTCGTTTCAACGGTGTACCTTTACGGATTGTTGTGTTTTCGATGGCAGCTGGGTGTATCATGTACCGCTTTTGGTTATTCTCCTCTACGATGGTACATTTCATTCCGTATTAGGTGGATTCATTTTGGAAAAAAACTGTTGCCAAATTACACATTTATTTTGTAGTTGGTTGCATATGAATTAAATCTGTTCAAAATTAAGTACGAATGACGAAAATTAAGCTTTACCATCTGTTGTACAACATGGAAGGAGCTGAAGCATGACGGGCAAAAGATATCGAGCAAATTATGTTGACCCACTATATCAAACTGTATTGTGGGATCTTCCCATCGTTTAACGGCTGTACATTGTTATTGTAACAATTCTTGACCCTTTTTCCCTCCTCTCATCTCCCCCCATTCACCTTTCCCCTTTTTAATATCGATCAATGCCCTCAAGATCAAGCGAGTCAAAGGTTGGCTTTTGCTTGTCTAAAGCTTCACTACCCCATTCACCTACACTGTGAATTTCAAGGTGTGTCCTGCATAACAGTCGGCCTACAAAAATGCATACGAGGCGAGGGAAAGCACAGCCAGCCAAAGAAAACCACCAACCAACATTACCGGCACGTTTGAATGGCCCAGAAACCCAAAGGAACCCCGAAGATGAAAGTAATAAAACGGATCATTGGAAACTTAATCTACCATGGGAAGATATGTGTCTATCGCGCACGTTGACGATTCGTGGCCAGAATCATCAAAACGCAAAAACCCGCCCAAACCACACAACATCTGCGACGAGCGAAAGGGGGTTTGCCCGGGTCGATAGTCTTTTTCAAGTGTGTCACCATCTTTTTCATGCTTGTTCATTCGCTATCAACTCACCACAAAAGGCGACCCCCTCCCCGGGTGCCATTAGCGTTCGGCACCTGCTGGCTGCGCTTAAAACTTTTTGCCTGCCCACTTGCTTCCCCTTACCGCCCTCCTCCTCCAGTTATGATGGACTTCCCTTAAACGCACACACACACGCCAAGGGCCCAACTAACGTCAGCAGCAGTTGGTGGGAAGTAAAACGTAGAATTCGGGTGGTATCGACGTATCTTTGGCAGGTTTCGGCGGCAAGTGGTCCGACAGCCAGAAACCAGTTCACACCAGTACCGCTGACCTCGCAAGGATTTCTGGAGTGACGATACCACTGCCTGGACGGACCGACCGAACGAAGCGCTGACATTTCGGTGGATTGCAGATCCGCACCGCTGAGATAATGGACAGTTGAAAAAGAGTTAAACGTGCTCGTTTTATTTTATTGGAAAAACTTTTGCCAATGATTATATATTTTCGACGTGCAAGCACTTTTACTGACCATCCGGCTGGCGGCGCATCCCGCCTTGGGCCGAGGCAAGTATCGGTTGCTCGCTTTCCGCTCCTTCTCGGATACTTTCCGACTCGTCGGCCACGCTGTTCGCCATTGAACGGGAAAAGAGGTTTATCTCGCGCTCCGTTTGATCTGTTATCCATGCACCGCTGAACATCGTCGTTAACGAGCGGACGTGGGAGAGTAGGAAGGGGTAGAGGTGGGAGGTCGTAGGATGGACCGACGGTAATTGATGAAAAGTTAGTACGCTTTGCAGTCGTCCATGCAGTGCGCTTGCCCCGAGGGCCTCGGACGGGACGAGAAACGGACGGGCTTCTGCTTTACGATTGTTAAGACTTTTATTGGTGGAAACAGACGACTCAGGCGAATGACGAACGGAGTGCAATTAATGCAGGTTGAAGGTTGTTTTGAAGGTAAAACACACGGGGAGTTTGGAATGCTTACAAAAAAGTAGATATAAGAGAACAGACAAACCCGTTTCGTCTTTGTTCAAGGGTAAATAAATCTCAAACGAAGGGATGATGTGAGAATGCTGTACGAAACTGAAATCGAACAAAATGCTGACAAAAAGTTGTTCAAACGATTAATTCCACGGTGAGCTCCATCCCCAGTCAGAACTCAGAAGTAAGGAAGAGGAAAAGTGTTTAGAAAACTTTTCAATTGTTTAATACAAAATATTTAGATGCGTCTGTTGCCACTCTGCAGACCATTTTTGAACCAGCCATGAACAAACCTTGAACGGTAAGGTTTCATTTTTTACCATTTTGGCTCATCACCAACTTTGTTGCAGTTATGCTCGTTGCCCCTTCGACCTTTCATCAGCTTTCCAGCCGTGCTGCAGAGCTTTCCGCTGATCCTACATAGCGTCGCTGGTGCACATTATTTAAACTCTCCCTTGCAAGACCTGTCCCCATGCTGCGGTTAATTACGGTGCTTAAGAATACCCAGTGCTCATGCAAGCCAGGCACATCGGCTAATGTTGGCCTCACCCATCCCCCAGTAACGGCTGGTGGAATCTCTCTTGTGCTCCCTGTGCGCTAAAACTCACACACACACACACACATACACACCTTCACACCTTAAAGCAGCCGTCCATTTTGGTGGCAGCTTAGCAACCGGCCTCATAAGCGCCTTCGAAGGAAGGAAGGTCGAGTGGCCATAAAAGGCAGCCAGGCCCCCGCAATTCCTATCATGCGCTGCTTAAACTGCAGCCCCGGGGATAAAATAATGAACTATAACGAAAGCGAATGAACAAGCGAGAAAAAAAAAAAACACACAGTATACAATAATAACAACCAGACACATGCCCGGCAACAGCAGCACAACACGCCTAAGTCCTGAGCACAGCAAAGCCGACCGAAACGTACGAAACTACGAAGGTGAACGCTATTTTATCTGCTAAATTATTCATTCATTGCAAACCACAATGCGCCGTGGCGAAAGGAGCCGGGCTGATAATAAGCCTACAAATATTATTTATTATATTACGACCATTTGAAGCTTAGCTTTCGCTTCGCTTGTTGTTTTTGTGGCGTCGTTTTCTCCCAAATCCATTTATGGTGGGAATAGTTGGTATAAGCGCATCCTTGGGCCGTGTTTTGCTTGCACTGGGCGGGTAAGCCGTACCCGGGCTTAGAATGCGGCTTTCGTTAACTTTTAGCTGCTAGAGCTGGGAAGCTTTGGTGTATTAATACTGCAAGCAAATTACCGGTAGCTAGAGGAATTCATTAGAGCGAGCATTTTAAGGGGGAAAAAAGAGCGATAATGGCACTGCAGAAAGGGCAACAAAGTGATTGAAGTCGAAAGTCCAAATGGTTAAAGGTATTTTATTACCAGTATTTTCAAACCAATTTCATTAACTTGTACATTTGTGATCAACAAAATATTGTACTCATTTCCGAAAAGTGATGCCATAATACCATAGGATAAAATCAACTCACAATTGTTTAAGTTCATTTCTATGTTCAACAATTTTTATTGCAATAAATAACAAATTAAAAACCTTATAATGATTGTCATCAGCATTTCTCTTGTTCCTATTGTTCATTTATGATTTATTGTTCATCCCACTGTCAAAGACTTATTTGATTGAATAATTTATGTTGGTTCGTCCGTTTTAGTACATTCACACATTTTTAGTACCAGTCACTGCTTGACCTCATAAATATCCTTCTCATGCCTTTTCAAATTGTTTTTATTTTATTTTATGCAGGATATTGTAAATGAAAAACATTAGAAGGCATTCACACTAGCACGAACTTGACAGCTAGCGCGCTCGACGAGCTCATTATAGGGAAATAGCCGCACACTCTCCGCAAACGAGCGAAGGTTGAAGGTTTAGCAAGGCAAGGCAAAACAAAAACAAACGCACCAGCTATAAGATAAATGTATATACAAAAAAGGTTTGTTTTTTTTTTGAGAATTATTATAATTACGTTTTGAATAAAAAGCTAGAATATGTGAGAAATATATAAATGACAGCTCGCGCTTGCTCCATGTGCTGTTCACATTTACAGCGGTCGCTAACGTCAAAATTCATTCGCTAGTTGTCAAGTTTGTGCTAGTGTGAACGCTCTCGTAGAATATCTCCTTCCTTAGTATATCCTTCTCATCCTTCGACTTTTGAATTTCTAACTTAAAACTTTCCCAGTAATCAACTTGCGACACCCTAGCCGTATCTAAATTACAAGCCTAGCTCTACAAAATTATATCAAATGGGAAAAGCAAAAAAACAGTATTGCGTGATCCTTTTCTGTTTATTTCATGAAGCACATGTATAAAACTCTTACATTATTTCTCACAAGTCTTGTACCATAAAGCTATTTAACCAAAGTACGATATTGAGATTTCATGCCCTCGGATAGCATTAAAGAAATATCATCATATACCGTTCTGAATAGAGGATTATAGAATACCACTTATATGAGCCAACAGTTAGCTTTCAGTTAATCAAGCATAAGCTTCTTATACTTTTTTATTATGTAAAGACGTAGGCGTAAACAGGCCTCTAACTAGTTTGGATTCGGTTCCACCATTCTTCCAGATTGACGTCGCTCTTGGCAAACACTTTTAATGTCATTCAAACCTCACAAAACCAACGTTGACGAATGCATATATTTGGACAACACTATTCTTTAATATTTATGAGACATCAGTTAGGCCTAAAGCCAAATAGTATTAATTTATCTTCTGCAATCGGTGATTGGAGCCAAATGTTGATTTTATTCGAACAAATTAAAAGATAATCAATTGATAACAGAATCGATGCAGTTGTACCGAATGTTAAATCACTTCCAGCTGTATTTGTAGAATATTGAGTATACAAATACAGATATATAACACCTTTAAAAAGTTGACACCAATTTCACCGCTACGTTCTACTCTAACAAACACTCCAACTGCTACCATTCGATTAGACGCAACCGTGTGCTCACCCGAGCCGGCGGCGTGATTTAAGCTGCCCGCTGCTCAAAATCTCTGCTCAAATAACAAGTGCTTCGAAAGTAAACACCGGAACGGTGATACTATTCTCGAACACAAAACTACCCCCAGTCCGATTTTTACGGCCAAACACCTTCGGCCCGCTCCTAAAGCTCGACCAGCAATCGTCTGCGAAAATGGTACGAGCGCCGTTACTGCCCCAGCAAACGGTTTTAAATTTAATGATTAAACGTAAAGCCCCACCTTGAAACCGGTAGCTCTAAAGAAAGGTTGAGAGAGATGGGTAGAGGAAGAAAGAGAGAGAGAGGGTGAGAGAGGTAAACTAAAAGACGAAAGCGGCCATTTTGACTGCCTTTGCTTGGCGTTTGCCAGATTGGGGACGCGCTGAAATGAGACCTTTATTCATGGTTAAGTTAAATGAACCGAAAAGTGAAACGATCCACCCCGCTCCCAGGCGTCCGGGGAACCTGGTGTAATTGTACAAACGCAAGAATTTGGAAGGAATACATTCACCGGTTTCTTTGCCCCATGCCCGTCCCGAAGCGGGCGTAGAAAGAAGAGCACACATTTATCCGTCTTTCAAGGAACACGCGCCGAAGCGCCACACAAAGCTGAAAGGGACGGAGAGCCCGCAGTAATGAGTGCTTGTGACGCCTGGCTTTCCTGATTGTGTTCAAGGTTACCTTTTTTGGCAGGGCTGCCCCAGGGCAGTGGTGCGTTCTCAAAGCGAGCTTTGAAAAAGATTTTTACATGGAAAATAAATGAGGTAAGCTCAATCTTATTTCAAAGGCATTTGGGTTTTTTTTTTCTTCTGACCGATGTTGCCTCGCAAGAATCTGGAGCGCAGCAGTTATTCGTAATTTCCTTACAGGCCCGGAACTTAATTCACTGCAGACCGAATCGAATCGACCCGTCAGTCCCCGCGGTCCGGTAGGGCAAAGATGTGTCCTGTGCGCTTTCTTGACCACCACCACCACCACCACCACCACCTGCCGGAAATTGCTCAAACCCAACCGACCGGAAATCGAGCAATCATCATGTCCTTCAACCGAGCACGAGTTAGTTGCAACTCTCCTACGACCCGTACCCACACGAGACTCGGTCATCCTCGATGAATCATTTATCTATGAAATGGAAACATTATAATTTCCCGGCTCGTTTCATGGTCCAGGCGTTTCTACACTACATCGTCCCTTGCTGTGCACTCCTCGCTTCGTCCTTTCCATGCCACTTGCATCGTTCACCAGCCCACAAATACGCACATACCGATAGATTTCACCCATCCTCTTCACCCACGTACAGCTGCAGTCCAATACAACTCCCAACTGCCGGGCGGACTTCCGGTCGGACGAACTCTGCCCGCCGCACCGATAATCCCGATCCCGATGGCTTCTTATCGGACCGCAAAAGGCAATAAATCAAGAACGTAGAAATTAATTCGTGATTCGTCCGGTCCCTTCGCCGAATTCCTCCACCGCATTCGCAGCACTGCCGGCGAACGGCACTGACATATTGGTAGCCGCTCTGATGGAACTTTGGCGGTGGTGACCAGTGGTACGGTGCAAATGGGCCGAGTAAATGAGTCGACGGAATTGGGTTCTGCCCAACCGAGTGGGTGTGGTGCACCGCCGCCGACGACGACAATTTGTCTCTCATTATGCTGGCACACTTATGCCCGGGCTGTTCATGTGCGCGGTACGGCCTTACGCCTATACGCATCGAACCCCTCCCCCCACCGCCTCTGTCCAGTTATCTGGCGTGAAAACTGCTTTATTATTCTGCTTCATTTGCAATCGATATTATTTATGCTTTTGTACCATGTGACTTTGTTGGGTTTTGCGCGGGACCGAAAACACACCAATTCTTAAAGGAAGGTGGAAGCAGGACCACAGTTTTGAAACAAAAATACCTTAACAAAAATATTAGAAACAGCGACAAAAAAGAAATATATTTCTTCCATAATTTAATTCAATTAAATTCAATTAATTTCATTCCCTGTCAATTAAAATTATTCGCCAAAGTATGAGGTTTTGTTCCACATTCTACAATAGCAAAACACTTTTGCCACTGTTCCATCCACATATGAATAAAACACTTTATGCATTAAAGCATTCACTGTGCCTTGCTTGACCCTGTATGTTACAGTTCTGTCGTGTGCAAACCATAACCACTGTCGCCTTCAGCAATGGAACGACCTGAATAATATATTTATTTTTACATATTTCAAACAGCATGTGAAATTCTATCTTTTCTTGAGGTCTCAAATATAGCGAACTCTCACAAAGCAAGCTAAATCCGTTCCGATCACTCCCCCAAGCACGGACTACATTCGCCGAGATCATTTCGGTCAATTCAATCCGAAAAGAAACCCTGTTTCGTTTAAATATATTTCTTTAAATATACAGTCACTCTCGCAAGTACTCAAATAAAACGTACAATATTTATTAGCTCTCCCGTTTGGTTTTTCCATCGTTTGTACCATAAATTATGTGTGTTCCCATAATGCGTTTATCACGTTTAGCTTGTACATATGTGCTAATTAATTATTATGAAATAGATTTAAAATCTCATCATTGCATGTAGAGTCTTGTAATTGCCTATTAACTGTTTCATACTGCTTTAAAGCACATTTAACATAAATCCACGGCTAAAATATTAGGAAAACTCTTTCCATTCGGATGAGAGGTGAAGTGAAAACTATTTTTACTTTATAATGATCACGTTTAAAATAGTCGGTAAAATGTTTAAAACCCGGATTCAATATCATTTAATGCGACACGATTGAAGCAAACTTTGAAAAAACAAAACAATTAAAAAAAATCCAATAATATTATTCAAATCCATCATAATCTTCAACTGAATTCGGTTCCTGACAGTAAAAATTGTTTAACAAAAGTGTAGTTTTTTAAATATATTAAATATAAGAAAAATTTGCACATAACAAAGGTTACTTAAAATGTGAATGTTTATTGTTTTCTGTTTTTAGTTTAAAGCTTTGAAATGAAGATGCTTATGTAAAGAACCTATGGAAACCGAAGAACAGCATAAGAATCATTAAAACATGAAGATAAAAAAACGATGATACTTACTTAAGTTCTCATTTAGCCTAACAAAAAATAGTTAAACAATCTGGGCCTATTTCAAATGACATCTCAGTTGTTGTCCTTTCCCTATTTTAAACAATATATAATAAATTGATAGCTAAAGATATTTATCTACTTATGTTTTTACAACAGCTAATAACAGGAAGACAGGAACATTTCTTAATCTGAAAGATAGGGATATTTTTAGCAAAGAACAATATAGTTTGAAACGGCAGTACTTTATCAAGGCGCCGAAAAGTTCCGAAAAAAGCATTCAAATCGTTCTCACTGAAAAGTAAAACAGTCGTAATACACAACTTAATCATGTGACTTAGAGGTCAACAGCTTTGGATTCCTTTTATGTTTCCATATCAAACAGCATACAAACAGTTTAATCAAGCAATATGGCATGGCCGTTACTAACCAATAAAAAACACGAACAGTTTAAGTAAAACTTCACAATTTTTTTACAGTTAATTGAGTTCCTTACTTACTTATCGGGCGGTACAACTGCTTCGCGCAAATGGCAGACGACGCTCACGATCTCGCGCCGTCGTCTGCCAATCCGTTATACCGGCCTTAATGGCGGACGACTCAACGCCATCTTACCACCTCAGCTAGGGCTCCTCTGTCCATGTGGACGGCCTAAGAGGGGCCTTTACGGGCTGAGTCGTCCGGGTCCATGCGTATAACATGGCCAGCCCACCAGAGCCGGGCGAGCTTAATCCGCTGCACAACAGTAAGGTCATTGTACAGCTCGTACAGCTAGTCGTTATATCGCCTCCTCCATTGTCCCTCCTCACGTAGTTAATTGATTTACAAGTGTATAATTCCCTAACTTCCCTTCCCTTCCCTTACTGCTAAAATAACGTAAATATACCATCTATCTTGAAACAACGATCAAAGTTATTTTGTTAAACCTTGAACTTGAACTAAATACAACAAACTTGTGGTTAAGCTTAAAGAGGTTAAAAATCAATTAAAGAACATTTTTTATAAATCACCCAAAAGCTGGTATCAATTTTACAAATAACTTATCCATTTCCCACTCCTTGTCACACGATTTTCGTTCCGTTGCAGGAGATGCTACAAACGAATAAAATACATAGCAAGAGCAGCCAAAAACCCTACCAACGATAGCATTCAATAAACGATCCATAATAATATGATTTATCCTAACGAGTGCTTCCATTAAAATATCTCCATTAGTGCACACGTCACACGCACAAGAAGCGATACGTTGCACACCTTGATGGATTTATTTTGTTTCAGCCTTGCACGAGTACCTCCCACCGTCGCTTATTCGTCTGCTTTGCCCTCATAATAAAAGGGAACGTATGGGGCATTTGTACGCCCCGAAATAAAAGGGAGCTTCCGGCAATCGGCACCGTCATCATCATCACGATCATCAACGCACCACCATTAATGCAATTATTGTCTGAAGCACATTTTATGAAAAATCGCACTTCAAACGCCCGGCTGCATTTGTTACCCGTATCAGCATTCCAACCCCCTTCGTCAGCGATCGGTTGAGCAGCGAAAAAAGGAAACCATTCGGGTTACA
Source organism: Anopheles epiroticus (assembly GCA_000349105.1). NCBI lineage: Eukaryota > Metazoa > Arthropoda > Insecta > Diptera > Culicidae > Anopheles > Anopheles epiroticus. Next base: position 91,874 of record KB671547.1, on the reverse strand, counting down.
GACAGCCAGCAAACATTCCGCACCGCTGTTCCCCACCTGCGCGCCGGTTGTGAAGAATGCAATTTTTCGCTCCATATTGTCAGCGCGCGGTACCGCCATCGATCACGTTACGGAAAATTTAACTAATTTTCGCTGACACAAAACACACCCGCAAAACACAGCCCGCGCGGGTGCGTCTCACGTTGCGGAACTGCATGCATGGGCACTTTATCTTGTCCCTCTTGCCACCCGGGTTGCGCTTCCCGGGTGACGAGGGTTGGGTGGTGGTCCTGGTAGGCTCACCCATCTCGCATGAGCTCAGCTTTGGGAGCTTTGGGCTGTTCATCTTTTGTCCGTGCCCGCGTACGGCATACCCGTGCATCTCTCTCTGCTGACAGTTTGCATTGCTCCGGTGCTTCGGTTGGCAAGAATTTGATGAATTGCAACAGTAATGTAATTTGGAGTTGCCTCTCTCTTTCTCTCTCTCTCTTTCTCACTACATTATACCGCACCGATATACCGTCAACACATGCACGAACGGACTGAACAGAACTGACCGAACCGGAATTGCCCAGGATGTTCATTTGGTTTACTGGACCGAATCGAAGAAGGGTGCACCGTAAATCAAAATTATACACTCACGGAAGGTTAGAGATGGATGAAATATGTTTGACAGAAGGGAAGGAAGGGCAGTTGAGGCGGCTAACGATCGGGGGAAATCATAAAACGAGCTTGCGTACACGCACCATTAACCTTTTCAACGGTCGCGTGTAACAGGTTTTGCTCCGCAAAACCATTTGTTTGTTTTGTGTTTATAAATCGGTGTTTTTTTATCACGTGTTCTTACATGAACATTACAATTGTCCTGAAACTGTTATATTTTGTCACAAAAGTACCTGGAATCAGTAAAAAAACTGAAGTCATCAAAGTCCTATGAGCAGCAATACGTAAATGCTATCATTTTTCCGACTTATCGAAATATTTGTTGAAAGCGTTAGAAAAGATCGACTTCAAATCCATTAGTAAACTATACTGGATTACTTCAATGCACTCGAAGCGACGTTTGTGGAATAATATTTTCTTTCTAGGGAACAAAACAGGGACAATTTTGCCGAAAAAAGCATTCATTTTACAGGCAACGCGGCAAATTTAAAAACAAAAAAAATCTAAAGGACCAGACCAAATCAACAATCGATCGCTCAATGACAATGACAATGACCTAATAAAGCCATTATTTATTTCACTTTCATCTGAAATACTTGTATGAAGCACAACTACTTCCCAGGGAATTGGAAAATCGGGAAAATAGTACCAATTCTAAAACCTAAAAAGGATCCTAAAGACCCAAAAAACTACAGACCTATAAGACTGCTTAGTTGCATGGATTTTTTTTTTAAATAATACTAGAAAAATATATTAGATCTTGGAAAAGCATTTGATACAGTATGGCATCAAGGACTCATACACAAACTCATAAGTTTCAACTTCCATCCAAACATCATCTTGCTCATTTCATCGTTCCTAGCGAAATGCAGTTGCTTCGAACAGTCAAATTCTACAAAATCACAAAATTTCTCCCCATGCGCTGGTTTACCACAAGGCAGTGTTTTATCACCGGTCTTGTTCAACATTTTCACAAGCGATTTACCAAAAACGAAAGCAGTCAAAAATTATAGTTTTGCATATGCTTTTGCTAAGAGTTGTTCCGATTCAAATCCTCAACAAATCATAAACAATTAAAACAATGTAATTGATCAATATGAAAAATTTTGTAAAACATGCAAATTGAAAGTAAATCAAAGCAAGACAGAGGCTATTTATTTCACACGGTGTACGAGCGCAAGAAAACTTCCTGACAGAAACCTTAAAATAGGTGACTTGGAAATTGCTTGGCAAAATAATGTCAAATATTTAGGTATGTTCTTAGATAAAAGACTTACATTCTGTAAACATATTGAAGAAAAACTTTAAACTGGATCGAAAATAATACATACTTTGTACCTTTTTATAAACAAAAATTCTAAATTAAACTTAAAAAAACAAATTACTATTATACAAAGCAATAATTAGACCAACCATGCTCAGCTCTCAGCTCAGCTCAAGCTACAAGTTTTTCAAAATAAATTCCTAAAACGAATACGGAATCTACCGCCATGGCATAGTACCTATAATATTCATAGAATTACAGAAATTAAAATGATAAAAGAATTTATACAAAGCCCTTGAAAACCCCACGGTAAAATTGTATATAAAAAAAAATAATAAAAATTCATAAAGACCAGGATTAGGAGCTAGCCTAAGGTTATAAATAAGAAAGTTTTTATAAATAAAGAAAAAGGGTTTTTTTACATTTTTCCCGATGCCTCCCGAATCCTCATTAAAAATTTTTTCACTTTAAAAACCGCCAAGGGTACTAGGAATACAAAATATTGAGCAGATATCGATTGATAGGAACTAATTGTAAAGTAAAAACTGTTATCATACACGTTAATCAATAAAACAAACTATTACTACTACTACTACTACTACTACTATAGGCAATGCGAAGCGGTGCGTAGTCAAGTTCTTCTAGAAAAACAGACAAATTTTAGGTACTCTTTCTCTCAAACGATAAAAAGCTTGCAAAGTGTATCATTTACTTACTGTTGACTGTGATTGCACAATTCCATAATAACTGAAAAACTTACCAGTTTGATCTTTCCCTTTTGAAGGACTTTTTGTTTTGTTTTTTTTGTGTTCTCCGGTACAAACATTGCATGCCAACTAACAACAATTGAACAAAACACTCTTATAGTACCCTTGGAACTATTCCACTGGTCCTTCTATAACCATCTAAATCCCCGCGAATTGTTTAATGAGATATGCTTCAAACATAATAAGTTTTATATTTCAAAGTTAAATGATTGATTTTATACAACATTTTCACGGTTTCTGGAACCTTTTCTTCAGTTCGAAGAAAGTATTTGACTTCCTGTAGGAACACCCTCTGTGAATGATTTAAACAACTCGTAAGCTTGAGGTTTTGTCAAAACATTCTTGTTTAATTTTTTTTTAATTTTAAAATTATGCACAAAACACCAAATCTAAGAAAATTCTTCGTTTGTACTTAAAAATCTCCAAGGCCAGCTGGTGTTAACAGAATGGAATAGAATAAAAACAAACTAATGAAATATTCTTTTAAATTAATAATTTTCAGCTCCTATGCAACAGAATGCAGCCGTGGTTGTGTGGTTTGTATAAAAACTCATGAATGTAAGAAAAAAAACCTGCAAAGGACATGTGAAGGACAGATAGAGCAAGATAGACAGACAACTAGATATAAATAATTAAACGATAGAAGGTAGCCAGTGTAGTAGAAAGATACAGAGAGTTGAAGTAGGCGATAGATAACCGGACGGTGGCAAGATGGAGATAGAATAAGAAAGAGCAAAAGAGATAACAAAGGAAAACTGTACGGGACGTCGAGTAGCCAAGTGTTAATACGAAGTGATCGCTAAAGGAAGTAAGTTCGCATGCCCTCATGCGCCAGTAAAAATCGCATTCTCTCAACAGAACCATATGTTTGCAAGTCTTTAAACCTTTTATACAATTCAAAAAATCATCCTATAACATACTTTTGTTTCAGCAGTTTTTACTTAAAGATCAAAAAAAGAAAATTTGTCTTTTCAAATATTTCTTCTCGTGAAAAGCAGACGAACAAAGGTGATGTAAGCTAGAAGAAAAAGAACTTTTACTCAGCGTAGAAAACTTTTTCAGTTCCCATTGGTCGAATGTCCAACAAAAAAAAGGAGGGAACGAACGTTCAATTAATTTAAATTGCGATAGTAAATCTTACGCTCGTTACAAGCACCAACAACAGCCAACATGCAACAAAAAAAACACAAAAAAAAAGTCAAGTAAATCGTTTTCCATCCATGGCCATTCCGTTCGGGGTTTTTTTTTTCGGGAAGGGGCAATTTTACAACCGATGTCTTACACTTCAAAAGACTCTCGAACATTGCTGGAGTGCGGGAATGCTTCACGTCCTTCTTATCGAGCAGTTGCACCCGACTGGACATGTGGATGGCGCATCATGGCCAGCCCACAAAGCAATAACCGCAACAACAGCAACAACAACGGAAGCTAATATCGTCCGAAAGCATTTTGCATTTTATTACATTCTGTCCGCGACCACGTCCAGTGCGCAGGAAATGCTCCTTAGGGCACAACGGTGATAGAATTGCGGTGAGACAGTTTTGCTTGCTTTTTGATATTTTTTTTTGTTAGGGTTTTTTTTGCTCTCGTCCTGCGGATAATAAGAGACGAAGGTAAGTCCAGCATTAGAGGACTGTGAGGCTGAGGTTTTGCAGAAGAAGATGTAAGCATTTTTGCAGTCGTTTAAGAAATGCTTGACGCAATAAGATGTTGCTTGAGAACGGAACGTCAGCGGGCACGGACATCAACTTCCCGCAGCTCGCCAGCAATATGGAAAAGATGACTCGTCACGGTCACAATTCCCAACTGCTCCCACACTCAACACATGCGGGCGTAAGGTTATGGTTCTATTTTCTTTTCAGTATACAAACATACACAGCAAATACTGACCGACGTAACTTTATTTCTAAAATATTCATATTTATTCACGCAAGCATGCTGCCAACCGTTGTCAGGCGAAAACGTTTGCCGTAAAGTAAATTGAAAGCTTTATAGAAGATTAAATGCTTCCGGCTTTTTTTCTCTCTGGCTCCCTTTTTCCAACTTATTCCTTACACATGCAAAGTCCCTGGATGCTAGTTTTAGGGTTTCCCTGTGAAGGGGTAATGGATTCTTTTTGCCCCTTTACGGTCACTCCACACCAACAGCCACACGTTGCACGTGTTAAAAATCAATCTCAGCGATCCCTTCATCCAAAGACCGCACTGCACTATTGCGCCTGCACCATCCCACTAGAGGGCATCGAAAAACGAAGGAGACCGGGAAGTGCAGCAGGTCGTCTAATTTACATTGCACAACCGGCTCACCAGTTCAGCACACTCAATTCTAAGTAAACGTTGCAAGCTTACCGGAGCATACGGAGCGCATTCGAGTTTCCTGGTGCACGCAAAGAATTGCACCAATAGTGGGGTATAGGAGAAGAAAGCAGGAGAGAAAAAAACACTCACCCACCAAAACCACCCCCCGGAGCCGGTGGCTGTAATCTTCTAAACCACTTACGGCCAATACCACGCACCAGCTGGAACACGAGCCACAGCCACAGCGAGCTGACCCGACCGAATGTGCGGCAAATGCCCGGGCGCACAAGGCGCTGCTGCTGCTCTGCATGCATATGGGACCATTTAGAAGTGACCCACGAGCAGCGGCATTACGCCACCTGCATGACCGAGTAGCTTTCCGCACGGCTTGCTTGCCTACTTGGAGCGACCGAAGGCGGGAGGGGTTTGAAAGACGGTAAAACCGACCTGTCGGAGCGGTTGCTGGTCCAGCTACGTCCGATTACGGGCTCGGGATGGACACACTGCAAAAGTGCAATCACTGCAGACCTTCGTCCGTAGCATCCTCGTTTTGGTTCGACATCTTTTTACTTCCTGCCGCCACACCCGTTGACCCGTTGACCGTTCAAGCGGGCGGACAACAACTACCGTACGTTTCAATACCAACTTGTATCGTGGGCAGCGGTGGAGCAAGGGACAGGAAAAATTCAGTCAGCATGGTCTTCAAAATGAAGAACTGGCACTGTGTGACTTGCACACGTTTCATCATAATTTGGTCTGGCGAAACATGGCGCAGCTTACAAACGTGCAAAAGTGCAAGCTTGCTACACTGGATGGATTTGCATAGCTAAAACATGCAGTTTCTCTAGCAGCAGTGCAAGTGATTGTTCATGCAAAGCTCACACTAACGCAAGGTTCTTGGAAAACATGAAGCATTTATTGTTTCTAAATAGTGGCCCAGTGACCAAGGTAAGCGATGTCCCACTTGTGTGCAAGGCAACAATAATTTTATTCTGCTTCTTTATTTATCTTACGTACGTACGCTTGTGGTGAAAAGCATGTGAAAGATTAATCACGAATGTTCATATACGATTGTGTAGGTTTCTTCAAGGTTTAAAATTAAATGAGACTGATTCTGCTGTCCTCTAAAGTAGCTCAATTTATCAAGGAATTTAAAAAACAATAAAATATTTCGAAAGCTTCTACAGTTCATTTACTGAAATTGTTATTATCATAAATTGTTATCAATAAATGCTTTGGTCACTCATTTTAACGTTTTAGTTAAGGTAATTTATGGCAAAAGCATTGGTATAATACGTTGGTAATTGAAAACAAACTATGACTACAACCTGGGTCTGTATATGGTACAGTTTTCAAACGTTCACTTCATTTTTAGCTCTAGAAGAACTTGTAAGCCATCTTTCATATTCGGCGCTAATGAATAAAGTTACCAGACCCTACCAGATCTCGTGAAAAGTTAAATCGTGTTTCCAACCTGTGAGTCGCAGCAGCATCCAGTGCAGCCCGTTGAATAGATTTAATATTCAGTGTTTGGAATTTTTGCTATGCTAAATTTCATAATCATGGCAATTACAATTAGTTGGAGTTTGCTAATTTCAAAATTAGTTTGGTCGCTAAAATCGCAATCAACTTAAAACCCGCAAAACGAATCAACAACACGAGTAGCACAAAATGTTACTTTTTGGTTCTCGTAATTGTTGCAGTCACTTTTTCCGTCACGATTACAGATATTGTTGTTTGACGGTCGTTTGTGACATTCATCCGTCACTTTGACTTAATTTTGTTTTTGTGTCTTCGTCACACCAGTCACTCGGCCTAGCCTAGGTCTAGCTCAGTTCACGAATCGCTCGGGCGTCGAGCTCGTTGGTGTTGGATGGGCTTTTAAAATTCATTGAAATATGAGTAGTGTTTAATTTTTACGTTGAACAAGCAAGCATGAAGAATTGCTTAACATTTTATTCAGCTATTTTAATATTCTTTTACACTCGCCGTAAAGCCGACTGTTGTGCAGGGAATATAGCTCGTCCACTGGCACCAGCGCTACTCGCATGGAACCACACGACCCAGCTCGTTGCCGAAGCCGTAACTTAGACCGCCTATATTAACAAATGAGGTGTTCATATTTAGTCCAAAGGGGGTAGATGAGTCCGGTATCAATGCGACCGGGTGCTTTTACAGCGGTTAAGGATACGTTACCGAGTATCGCGAAATGGCAGAAGTAGGTAGGTTAATTAAGCATAACCAAAAAAGGCAAACTGTAAACACGCATCATGCACAATTCATTAGTTCAGCAGATTTCTTCGCGTCTTGAAATGATTGTCTGAAATGATTCTGACTAAGTCCCAGTCGTTCTGTAACGCTCGACTACATCCAACTGCATACATCCAGGCGTAATAATGCTATTACTGAGTAACAACTTCAAACAACACACTAACTCTGATTCTCGTAGGCGCACACAGCGATCCTGCTAAATGTGTGGGTTATTTTCCCATATTTCTCTTTGCTATGTAGCACAACAAGTAAATCAACAATAAGATTGTAAAGCACTCGCTTTCTCAAACGGAACGGTCCACCATACTAATTCGTAGAACTCACTGATTAACTCCTAACACCTTGTTTGTTGATGAAAACTGGCCCATCTCAGGCAGCACAATAACAAACAGCCACCCATTCGCACGTAGCCAGTTGCGTACTTGACCACCTATACGCCAGCGGTCAATCCTATCAATCCAGAGCAACAGAAAAACCGGAAATAGTGCGTACAAATTAAATAAACATAGTGACCGGAACGGCAACACGTGGGCAGACCATCGATGCGGAAGTGCGAGTGATAACAACTAATTGGCATTAATTACCGCTACCCTACCGTTCAACAGGCTTACTGCCGAAAAGCAGTAAAATTACACCAGTATAGTAAGCAGTACTGCTCTGTACGAGATACGATTATATAAAGGTCCAACATGAACAGATCTTTCCGGTGAAAATTCTGCTTAAAATAGACACACAGTGTTGCAATCTACCAGGACTTGCTTTCAACGATCGATCTACCCTAACGACCGGAAGCTAATGAGGGTACGTGCTGTTTCTGGGAACAGTCGCGTTGGCAGAGGTTACCAAGTGCTGTAAGACGCCTCAAGGACAGCCCCTACCGAGTGGAAAGAGCGCAGAGTTCACCCCGCACCCGACGATCCAGAAAACCGAAGGCGGACTTACGACTTCATACGTCTGTTTGATATATTTCCGTTCACTTCATTTATACAGCAGCTTGAGCGCCTAGTACGGCGTCGGTGGAGGATAGTCCGGGTTAATCGGTACGCTGCCCTGGCGCTGGTTGTCCACAAATACCTCAATGTTGACCAGCGTTCCGGCCGGGTTCGGTTCGTTTACCGGGAAGACCACGTCCGATTCGGCTGCCGGCAGGACGTCACGTTTCAGTTGGTTCGGGCTGTACGGCTGCGGTGGCGGCTGCTCCGGATCCGGCCCCGGACCGGGCGGTGGCGGCGGACCTGGTGGTCCCGGCGGAAGCACCGGACCGTCCGGGCTTTCCACGTTGACCCGAATGCTAATCAGCGGGTTGGCGACGGCCACTGCTGCCAGCGCGGCCAGTACGATCAGGAAGCGCATCGTGTCTGTTTGTCTCGTTACACACGGAAGGTACTGCTTGGATTGGACTCGTAGTAATAAGTCTGACTGACCAGTCCAGCCAATCGGGTTGCTCTTTTATACGGTGCACATTTTAAAATTGGAACTCTGGTCACTGCCGAAAAGAATCAAATAAAGAGACATCCCGCCATGCCCGGCCACACATACAAACAACAGCGTTTTCTACTATCGCTGGCGGCGACCATCAAACCCGTGTGCTGATATGGTGCGGGTTTATGGTCGAAATTCCCAATCACTTCTTCCGCCAATATTTGCCCCACTCTTCGATGCGCTTTGCTCTATTGCCTTTGCTATCAATCTTGATTAGATTCCTGCTCCGTCATTAGCTTATTGGGTGAACTGTCTGTCGTATCTGCAACCCCGCAATACTGGCTGAGCCGTCTGTGTAATGACTTGGGATACTAAATTTAGCTCACAATAAACTTCCGATGTGCCAGACTGTGTACCAAAACTTGGATTTATGTAACGATTCTGTGTTGCATTTCACTAGACAACTGTTAAGCTCGATTAACCACAAAAGCAATACGCATGCAGCATTAGTAAACTATTTGCTTTTTACTTTGATATTCTTAGTGAGTTCTTGAGGGCTTTAAACCCCGAGGAGGGTTGCTTGAAGGAAACTTACAGTTGCTGCCGTTTTAGCTTAACGGGCTGGCACGTCCATCAATTGGTTAATATTTAAACTGGGTGTAAAGATACATGATATATTAAATTTTGTGCAAAACATGTGTGTGCTACGATGAAAAATAAACATTGTTAATATATTTTTTTTTAACTCAACAACAGTTCCAAACCTGTAGGTTATCCGTTTTGCAAAATTGTTTAATGTTATGTTTCTATTTACATGGCCTTGTTTTGTTGCTAGTAACAATTCTACTTCCACTCCATATTATCCACCAGCTGGCTTACCTCAAGGTAGCGTACTTTCCCCAATTCTGTTCAACATTTATACATGCGGCGTCCCAGTAACAAAAAAGGACAAACGATATTCCTTTGCCTACGATTTTGCAATTATCTCTTCTGATAAGCGCCCAAATATGGTCATTAAAAGTCACAATGAAGAACTTACAGATTATGCCTACTATTGCAAAACATGGAAGCTTAAAACAAATGAGAACATACAAAACACACATTGAGCATAGAATTATGCCTGCCACTAAAGCTTCGCTAGCTCTGTATTGTTTCACAAATAGGAAATCAAAACTGAATCAAAAAATCAAAGCTTCTGCCATTTAATTCTATTATCATACCTATATTATTATATGCTTTCCCAGTTTGGGCAGAAAGTGCAAACACGCATTTAAAAAAAAAATACAAATCTTCCAAAACATTTTTTTTAAGCGAATACTCAATCTACCGATATGGCACAATACTAAAGACATACAAAGTAAAACCAATACACTCAAAATAATACCATATGCAGAATTTTTATTACAAAAATATAAATTCATTAGTAGAATAAGTCAAAATAGATTATTAAATAGGTTATATTAAAGTAAACAAGTAAGCTAAGAATAGGGTAGTTTATTTTCTTTACGCTTTAAGTTGTCAGTATGACCAGGGGTTTTCTAAACATTTTTGAATGTCAGCCTGCTGTACTTTGGAAATTGCTGAAGAATTTCCAAAACAGAGCAGGCTGCCAATGCGTGATATTATCATGACCATATATACATATAAATATCCATCATATGGTGTAAAAGACAAAAGTCTGGAACCAACTGTGATTCACAAATGTAAAACAAAAAAAACTGTAAATAAATATTATTTAAAAAAAATTTCTATTTCATGTTTAAAAGCCTTATATTTTATATCTCAATTTTTCTTTTCTATTCGGGGACATGCGAATTAAAAACGTTTCTTCATGTTTGACGCAAACAAGCGTAAATAAAATTTCAAGAAGTAAAAAAAAATGTGCAGCCAATATTATCCTTAAATGATAAGGTGAATGAAATGCAACTTATCAAGTCGTAGCCGCCACCAAAACAATACATTAACTCATCGTTTTCATAGTTTGGCTAAATTTTTTCGACTTTGACTCGTAGAAATCACGATTGAATTACATAAGTTTTACAAATATTAAAGAAATATATTAATAAGACACAAAGTTAGCCAATTTCAAATCTTGGTGGTCACAGAATACCTAAAATCAATACTTAAAGACACATTTGTAATAGTTCATTTCATTCATTCATTCATTTCATTTCAGTTCATTTTAGGGAAGCATTGTAGCAATTTGAATCCAAAGAACAAAAATCAGCAAAAAACAGAACCAATCAAAACACACCTTAAAACAATCCTCATTAATCCAACACAGTCGCGCACCGCTACGCAAACATCTTTAAACCTAACCACCTTCACCCAAACAACGCTTCCCAGACTAATGAACGCACTTCCTACGCTTCCCACCAAACATTGTCCCAAATTAATGTCAACATTCATTTTCCCAAAACCCATCGTGCCTCCCCGGTCCAGCTGCGTCTCCCCCGTGAAGCGTCAATGCTCACCGACCGTAACTGGCGGAAGGATACTACCAACACCCCAACCCAATCCCTTTCGCCAAGTTCCGACCACTGTGTTTGTGTGCAAAGGAATTTTAGTCTCTGACGAGATTCTTTCTAATTTACATGTATGATGAAAGCAATACACTTTACACACACGGTGTGCATCGACCGGTGAATGCCAACGAAGCTCATTGACATTAGTGCCGAGCAAAGCAGGGGTGTATGAGAACATGTTTGGCAAAGACCACCGGACACCGTGTGCCAGCTTGCCGGCGTTGCGTGCTTCTGCCTTTCAGCACTTCGGCGGGGGTGGGAAGGGTCCTGCCCGCTCATTAGAAAGGTAAGCAAAGGTACAAGGAAAAGTGTCCTCCTGCTTGGTTTTCTTTAAACCCTGCGTGCTGTCACCGTGTGGGACTGTAATTTGGTTTGATGTTGTCAATGGTTTACTACACACACCTGAAACACACACACGTATGTAGCAATCATCCATTCCTGACCCCAATACGGTCTTCATTATTTCCAATTGCTTCTCTGAAGGTTTCTCAGAAATTGGGAACATTTTCACTATTGGTCTGCCGCTGCCGTTGGCTTTTTCGTTTTTCGACAGAGCTTATCACACTTTTCATTACACTCTAATTAATTGCAACCGGTTGAATGCTTCGGTGTACAGTGCAAGAAAAGAATTAGCACATCCGTCACCACGGGTCTGAGCGCAGCTATTCTCACAGGAGCACTCTTGAAGCGCCCGGCTCTGTTTGAAGTTCGCTCAACGCTTAGCAGCCGATGCCCGTGTCCTCTGGTGCCCCTCTGCGTCCTTCGGTGCAGACAGATTAATGACAAAAGCTTATGATGAAGCTGACATACGCCCACCACCAATGTCACATCTTACAGCGGCGTTGATCCTCAACCATGCCAGGGGAAGCGACCGTACCACAGACCCGAGTGAGGCTATAGTAAGAGCCGCAGAGTAATCAACCAATGGTTATGATGATGAAGTAGTCCCGGAGGAAATTTGCCTCCGCTTTCTGTTACTGCTCTCCTGCACCGAGCGCTGAGCAGCATACGGTTAGATCAAACGCGCTCACTACCGATGCACTCGAGCTCTGTAGTGGAAGTAAATCATCATCATCAATCGTACCAGAAAAGGGCTAGCCAGAAATGGTGAGGAAACAAGTGGCAACTATTATGCGCATTAGCCGTTTGCGTTTCATGAGCACTGTATTTCTTGTACTAAGTTGTGTGAAACAATTTATTGAATAGAAGCGAATTTATGGGAAATTGCTTATATCAGGGAATGTGAGGTCTAGAGTTAAATAAAAGTAAACTATATCCTGCAAGAATAAAAACTGAATTGGAAGAGATTGGTATTTCGAATAGCACCCTTTTCCAGCTACGTTTCAATCGTTTGAAACCTCCTTTGCGAAAACATAGATCTCAATAAATATCGCTTCATTTTGTATTTGCTTCAAATCCTGCTTATTTCTAGATAATGTAATATAAAATCACGGTAACCATCTAAAACCATAAACCTGAGGAGCTATATAACCTATATCTATCTATACCTTTACACCTAATAGATAGATAGAATAGATTTTAATAGGCTATGCAGTGTGCATCTTCCCATCAGGAACAAATCATTTTTTGCAGATAAAAATGAAGAGGATTCTCTGTCAAACGATAATAATACCTAATGTATGCTGAACCATTGCATTGCTTCAAGTGTGAATTTGTAACCACGAGAGCTGAGACTGTAAAAATTGTTTACCCTGCTTTGAGTCGTAGTGTGGACTAGCACATTCAATACTGTTCGAACGATGTTCACTGTTTTCTGCTACAACCACCATAACATACAACCATCTCGCTTTAAGAAGTTGCTTAAACTAAAAGTAAAGTTCGTCTTAAAGTAAAGTTCGTCTACGTAAATTCATTTTGTTGTGCTTTGAACTCATATTAAAATGGAAATAGTCAAATATAAACGTTCACGTGCTATCATCCATTTTTTACATGTTCTCAGAAATCTACATATCGTAAATAATTGGCATTGGTAATGGAGTAATTGGTACGATCATTATACCTGCTAAAATCATTGCAAAATACAGCCCATTGGCTAATTTTACCAAATTCATTTACAGCATTGTCTGACGCTCCGTTGCTTTTAAAAAAAATACAAGCACTAGTAGAGTTTTAGAACATGATTTTAAAACAACTGAACTAAAATCCGTTTATCCTATATGATGATAAAATCTTGTATCTTAGTGGGCGTTTTTGTTGATTTCGATGTGGCTTTAGATTTTATAAGAACTTTACTACGAATCACAGTTAACCTAATGATTATTGTTGAATTTTTTATTAGTACATTTGTGATGTTGTTTTACGCTTGCTACATTTTATTGTAATTGGTTCAAACACCTGTTAATGTTAAGAAAATAAACAAAAATGGAAACGAGAACAAGTAAGATAGAATTATTACAACAAAAAAATAAAAAACAATATCCTTAACAACAACTACAACAATGTATAATGTTGGACACAAAGTGAATGATAATTAAAAAAAAACTGTATATACCGGTTTTGATATAAAAAAAACAATGTGTTTCTAGCAATGAATATTTTTACATAAAATTTTAATACTGTTAGTTTGGCTTCAATTTTCTAAAATATTCCCCCATACAATTTCAAACGTCGTACATGTACATTCACCCTCCTACCGCATGCAGTGATTCAGTCTCGCTCACCCAGCCCAATGCCGAAGCGCCCGCACCGAAAAAAGTTCCTCATTTTAATATCACGCTTTGTGCATAAATATTAAGCTCAATCTCTCGTGACAAAGGCAACCACCTACAATGTACCCTTCGAGAGTGTTTCCCTGTAAACTTTAGCCCTGTGCTTTCACACACCGCTGAAAATATTACCTCGGGTGTCATTTGCCGAACGACCAGCGAGTTTTCCCCCTTCGCTTCTTGACTCATGCGAACGGTCTCATGTCAGACGCTTTCGTGCCGCACCGAACCGGGCAACCACTCGGGTACCATAAGATCGATAAACTACAAGTACTGAAAACTGTTACTACTAAACCGTTCCGTTACGACAAACAAAAGGGACGGTAAAAAAGGGAAGCACACCATAAGACCGAGAACCTCCGACGGATGCGGCAGACACATCAACAGCGACCATTTTCTCGCGGCTTAATCATCCAACTCTTTGCCAAGCCCGGTAAGCCGCAGTATTAACTTCAGCCCCGGGGTGCAGTGCTTTCCTGTTTTGGTGGTGGTGCCATTTCTTCTCCCGCAAGGTGGCGTAGATGGCTACCGTCAGATTGCAACAGCATTCGATCGCGGAAACACTTAAGCGCTGTGGGGCGAAGGGTGGAGTGCTACGAAAAAAAGCAAAAGATAAAAAAGTTTTGGACGGTTAAAGGTGGGTGAGGGTGTTCGCATCTTTAATGGGTGGCCGTTGCTGGAAGCTTTGCGAGTGGGAGTTTATGAAGCCATGTGCATACCGGGAGGGTGAGAGTGAGGAAAAACACGAACAAAAAAGAAGTTACCTTCTTAATCCCTCCAGATCCGGAAGGGGTCGCACACTGCGCACAAGAAAACTGCAATCCACCAGAGAAATCAGTGTCTTTCCGCATCGCGTTACTGGAATGGCAAACATCGCGGCCACACGAAACCGCGACCACTACCAGCACCGGAACGCAATGCACTATCCCGAGGCCGTGAATGAAAACCGCTTCAAACCATGCTTCAAGCAGCGCTCTGGCACGGTGGTCGCTTTTGTGGTCGTACGGGGAAAAACTAGCCGCTCCAAAACCCCGTGACCACTCTGGAGAGATAGTCTCGCTATGACGCTGCGTGCGCTCGAAGCAAGAAGTGACACAGAAAATGGGCCCCGTACCGTCACTCACCGGCAGATGATTAAGACGCTACAATGTCTAGCTGTTGCGCTTCTAGAGTAGATGGCCATTTCAAGCAAGCTTGGTCCGCGGAGAGGATGGTCATACCGGCAACCATAACCGGAAAGACGCACTGCCCTCCCTGGAGTTGACGCTCCGAGAAAGCCAACCAAGGAAATATAATTAATAACGTGTCATAAAGTTGGCACCGAGCGAAATTACAAAATCATTGGAGAGCATTTTAATGGGCCGGGCCGTGGTACAGCGAGAAGAGACCGGTGCGCTCAACACCTTCTGTCATGTCGGAGCATTAAACCTTTCTCCAGCTGTGGTAAGATTCGTTTCCGTGAAACTTCTTCCAGAGCAGCAGCAGCAGTAGCAACAGTGGAATGGCACACTGCACCCGCGCGCACGAAACTGTCCGGGGTAATCAAATTCTCTTCCAACTGCCTTGTGCGGGCTAACTTTCGCACTTCCGAAAGTGCCAGTGGGCTGATTGTCGGCTGGCCGTTCGCTTGTCCGGCTGCGAGCAGATGTTTCGCTTTGTGTGACACATTTAATCAACGGCACTGGGAACAGAGTCAGAGGGAACAGGCAGGGGCTACAGTTTGGGAAGACACATTTTGCGTGCACTTTGGACGGACCGTCCACCGTTCTAAGGTGGTGCAAAATTGAATGCCCTTGATTCGATTTGTTCCTCGAGTGGTCGCCGCCGCCCAGGTGTGACGGCACAAAATACGTGCCATTTAATTTAGCAAAATCATTCACCACGTGACCGCCCGGTGACAGGTGTAAGGCTCGATAAGCTGGATGCACCGTACAGTGCTGGAGCTATCGCGTAATTTGGCACACATGCTAAGGTCACTTCAAAGTCGGGTCGATTGTTCTGACGATGGGTTAGGAAATTGAAACTTCCATTAGAAGAGAGCGGGTTGTTCAGGCTGTTCGTATTAGTTCTCACTTTTCACTTCTTTAATGGTTTATTGTTTCCTTCTAGGAACGTATCGTTTGCCGATTATCCAGAAAACAACATTTAAGGGCTAATGGATGGTCTGGAGAAATCCTAATGACGTAATGAGCTTTTCGGTGGCTGGCGAGACTACCTCATTGCAGCAGATTAATTTACCCATCTTCAGCGCATCAAGCATTAGCAACTGGTTGAGCGGTTTATTGTCTTCAAAACCCAATTTGTATTGTTGAATCAGTTTAGAGCGTAGGTTTATTGCAACAGTAGCTATAATTGAGATTCATTAGCCCTAAATTTTTATTGAGGTTTCTACAACGTTCAAGCTTTTCTAAGTTTGATTTATATGAAGATATGCGCAGAGATCCTCGAATAAACTAATTTGACTCTTTCAACAGTGCTTTACCATATAGCTCAATTGTTTCGTTATTTTTTTTTTTTATTTTATTTTTATTGAATAATTCGACGGACAAGGAGTCCCCTCGAATTTTGAGACGAAAAAGAAACAAAATTACAAAGTAAAAGATTTACTTTCAAAACGGTAAGAGGACACAGGCTGCCAAAACGTGTACGGTGATCCGTAATGGAGATCAAATCACGGGTCCGAAGTGATCTGGCGGGGGCGTACAGGTTGATAGTATAGAGCAGTTCTAGAGAATCGATGTTGTTGTTTAGGAGGATGTACTGTTTAGGAGGTTGTACAGTGGTGCTGTGTATACTAAATACTATTTTATTGGAAATTATTTTATTATTTCAAAATTCGACACTATCCATCGGCCAGGAAATAATAAAAAAAAACACTTTAAATTCGTTATATATCTTGAGTGCTTCGTTACATATTGTGTATTACGCGTTGGATATTTTATGGGAATGCATAACTGTGCCAAAAGACTTCGAACGTGTGATAGAGCACCTATAGAAGAAAGTGTTATTTATTTGTCTTGTTTGATAGCGCTACCTTAGAGGATGTCAAAACTTTCGTGAAAGATTCGGAAGGTATGTCTAGCATCATTGTTTATAATTTTAAAACACAACAGAGTAAAGATAATTATATGCATCCGAAGCAATACATTTCCGAATCATTTCTATGCTGGATTCAGAACTAAATAATAAGGTATTTCGCTTTACACTTTCAAACATGAAATGTGCGAAAAAGCAGGCCAACACGCAGTTAGAAAATTTAACATTCATGAATTATACATAAAGCAAACGTAATTTTTACATATCCCAAGTATTTAGTCCGTTACTCAGAGTAAAGCGTGATTAAAGGCTCCACTACACTGGGTAAGCTGCTAAACCCTTGGGAAAGTACACTGTTCTGAAATTCGAACTCTCTAGCACTAACTCTCTCAGCTCGAGATGAATCAAATAATTATTTGCACGACATTTAACTAGTTACACTTACAACGAGGATCACTGTTGACGATGATTCTTGAAGATCTAAGTTGCTTTTCACGTTTGTTCTGTAGTCTTGTTAGATCCTGTCATAAAATGACGTTTCGTAGAATGACGACGCCCATACAGTTACACGTGTATTAAGAGAACCGTACCAGTTTAACGAAAATTTACTAGGTACAACAAGTCATTCACTAAGCTGGAAGCATATAAATAGTTTATCATCTTACGCAGCTCGATCTCAATCTGCGGAAACGTCAGCCTTAAAACGTTGGAAGTCAGGCGTAGAAACACTCAGTTTAGTTTCGTTACAGAAGCATAATTGAGCACGAGAGACTCACTATCTCGTTTTAAAAAACAGTATTTACCAGTACTTCACCGATTTTCAATCCTGCCGTATTTGCCATTATACGATAGTTACGAACGTTTTGTAGAAAATATGATATTAACGCTTATTTTAACAATTTCCAGCAACCTCTTGAAAGGACTTGAGAGGTAAAATTATTTTAAGAAGAAGACTCTTGTTTTATTTAACACATGATTTACACGAGCATAAAAGCGATAAAAGATACCAACAAAACAGAATTACTGTTTAAAAATGTTTAACCCTTGATAACATTTATCAGCGTTTAGCTACAATATATTTAGTCTCTAACTCGCAGATAGGTTTATTTCAATCACTGTAAGTTTGAAATTTATTTATGAAATTATATCTTATATAAATTATATATTATTATCTATCAATAAGAATTATAACTTATCTTATTACACTTAAATCGAGTATTGTGTATAAAGATATATCCTTATTTTTGATTTATTCATTATTCCCTACCGAATCTTTCTGTGCCCTATGGACGAATCTTCGAATCGATCGCACACACACGTTACACCAAACCTCTTTTTGCTCCCACGCGCAGTAATGAATTGAATTAGTGAGAGTTAATCAACGATGTGTTTGCCCCCGCGCGACGATACCGCGACTTAGTTTTGTACGCACGTTTTCGCGTGCTCTCCGCAACTCCGCGAGCATTTGTTTGCTCACACGCGCCGCAAACGGCGGAAGAGCATACCGTTAGGCGTGAAGTTGACCCACGCCTAGACGCATTAGAAACATACACGCCCTGGCAAACGTGCACCCGTTCTAACATACATTCATTGTGTTAAGGGCGCCGTACCACTACAGTAATGGTTCCATGCATCCACCATCACGTCAGCAGGCCGAAACCAGTGCTCAATAGGCGTGCGAGACACAGGTTCAATGTCAAAGCCTATTTGATCTAGCGATCGTTCTATGAAACCCACCATCACCATTATCATTGTCTATCATTACTTACGAGCGTTTGTGTGAGTTTGAGAGTATGTTTGTGTGTATGTTGAGTATGTGTTGCTAATGATGCGCTTAGACGAACGGTTCAGCAGCATCCGGCAATGTGGTAAAATTCTAAACATATTCCGGTCCGAGCTTATTTTTCAAAAATTTTAAAATTATAATTGAATAAAGATTGCTGCTTCCATCGTTTTTGATCAATGCTAAACATTTAATTTTTTTAAAAATCTTTTGAATATTACATTAAAATATAAATATAGCAATACGGTCTTACTAAGTCCGTTACAAACGAAATAAAAATCTAAATAAAATAAAATTATTTGCATCTTTTGTGAACAATTTCAATAGGTTTCACATCAAAACCTTACAACTATCAATAACGGAAACACATAAAAGAATATTTCTACACAACTCTCATGTCCTTTCGCGCCATCATGGTGCGCATCTCGCCGCCGCTAATGCTTCCGTGGGTGCTAACAATTACCACCATGCATCAGTTCGCTGTCGAACCGGTCACGGAACGCACGCGCCCCGACCATCCGAACCTTGCGCGAGCGTTACGCGTGCGCCGAACCGGTCGAAACCCCATACACCCGTCCCACTCCTTCCCAAGCGTATCAACAAGCGCCCCCGGGGCCACAATATCTGATGCGCAAGTCGTCACGCGACCGACGCGTATTTTGATTTCTAGCTTCAGTTTTCGCCACCGAAACCACTGATAAACCCACACCGGGTCCCGGGTTTCGCAAACCGCTGCCACGTGCGAACAACTGCTGGAAACCCGACGGTTCCCCCCGTTTTGTGTTCACTTGTTTGTTGTGGTGTGCCTGTGTGCCAAGTGAAGATAGGCAATATCGTGCACGCATTGTTTTTAATCAGTGGCTGCCTGGACAGTATCAGTGCCTGCAGATATGAATGATACATCGCACAAGGAGGCGTACGTGCGGGACGTGCTGATACCGGGCATGGTGGCACGCGGCCAGCTTTCATTCACCGAGCCACTACCGGACGGCGTTAAGGCACAGCTGCAGTCGGTGAATGTTAAGCCGCTTGTCACCAACGGCTTCATGCTCACGATACCGCTCAAGGTGACCGTCGTGCTGGAGAGGAAACCTTCGCACGGTAAAGATACACCGGAAACGGAAACACTGCATCTGGTGGTGAAGGTAAGTGCGGCAACGACGAGCCACTCGAGGAAAAGTCATCTTTGACTACGTCCCTGGTTGAGCAAACGATGACGGTGCTGTTTTTTTTGCTCATTCATCAGTCTCGCGGCTCATCAAATTTGTCCAATCGCTGCAATGAAATAGCAGCGCCATATAGCGGGAAGATGTGTGAGAGATATACTTTGTTTGCTCCTTCAATAGCGTGGCTGAATGGATCTTTTTTACCATGCTTTCGTGCACACTCCGTGCTGGTGGAAGATAACGCAATAACTTGATTTTGATTATTTTTTAAATCAAAACACACACACACCTTCGCATTAAACTTGTCAGAGAGTCTCTGCGCTGTGTATCTGGCATCATTTTGTGGACATTTGTATTATATCTACCTTACATCTACCTACCAATTATCAGTAAATGGTGGTAATACTGGATGCGGTCTTTATAGACAACAGAACATTTTTATCATCAGTACCGAACACTGGCGCACGTAAGCTTATACACTGGGGTAGAATCTTGAAGAGAGATTCACAACTTCAAGCAAGAAATCTCAAATCTCCTACGCGATTGTTCTATTCTGTCTGTCGCAAGGGCTAATTATACTTAAAATTTACTCTATCCACTGCTTTAACAGTTTCATTTATTTTAATTTCATATTTAAAATGATTTTACACCAGCCACCACTTTTAATCTTTGAAATTAAAGTGAGATAAAACAAAATGGTTTTTTGTATATTTTTCTACACAGATGTAACAGAGTAACGTGTAACAGAAGAAATATAAACATTACACGTAAAATAAATACATACACGATAAAATATTATGGGTAAATATTCGAATTCCGGCTTCAAAGAAACCTGAATCAATCATAACAATCTATAGACACTTGAGGTAACATTTTTATTCGCGTATTCTATTTTATTTTCTAGCAAGTATGTCGGTTAAAGAATCGTACATGAAACATTATTTTTTTCTTCCGATCATTCATTTTGATAAAGATTTGCATCGACGCTTTGGAGAACAGGTGAAAAATTGATTAGTAGAGAAAATATAAACATAATTTTATTCCATGTCTCATAAAGTGAAAGATGCGAGACATAAGCTAAAGAAAATGAAATTTATATCACTGATCATGGCGGTCACAGGGCGGCTCGGTGGTCTCATGGGTAGCGGCGTAGGCTTGTTTAATACGATCGGGCCCGTCGTTGCATCGAATTCCATTCCGACCGCTGCCCAACAGAGGTTGTTGTGTCATCCAAGAAGATCATGCCTGTCAATTCCGAGGATTCCGGACAAATCAGATCAATTTCAAACGAATTCCTCAGTTTCGCAAGGTTCCGATGATTCTCGAAGATTCTAGACATTATTTTTATGGATCCACCTGAATCCAGCTTTACTCAATTGCCATTTTCCACTAGCTAGCACCTACAGCTAATAGAGCATTGACGAGCCTGCTTTTTGCATTCTTTTAGGTCTTCATAATGTATGAAGTTTTAATGTAACTTCGCATTGCATAGCTTTCACCATTAAACTCAGTTACTTGATGTTTCATTTTGTTTTAGAGTAAGTCCTTAAATATTCTAACAACTAAAGATTCGAAAGTAACATAAGATTTAAAAACAATATACCAGGCTCTCATAGGATACAAGCATGATTAGAGTTCAGAATATTAAAAGTTTAATTATAGGGAACGAAAAGCGAAATCAAAAATAATACTATTATTCAGACGAATTTCGCCTGTTTTTATACTTTTTTGTTGAACGTTCATGTATAAACACTGCTCCTTCATGCCTTGTATAAAAGGCCGTGGAAGAACTACATTCTAATGATTCAGTTAAAAATGTCAGTATCTTGAGGTACCCTCAAAATCGCATTGCAAACATCAGATTTCATCCACAACATCTCACAGTCAATATTGTTCAGTGGCCTATCCTTCAATACTTTTACCTTTAATCTGTTTCCAGTTTTCAAGTGTTCGATAATACATCTACACACATAAGTACCCATCTCGATCTCTACAATCTAAACTGAAATTCTACAAAACGCATTAATCCAGTTCCAGTCCCATTTTGTTTCTGCACCATGCTGCAGAGAGAGGTAGAGAGATAGAGAGGGCTGATCAGGCTCACAATAATTCACCCGTTGCAATGTACCTAGAGCACTTGGAAAAACGTTCCACAGAAGAGAGTGATTACAACAGATTTGCCTTTTAATATCTCCCCTCCCTTCCTTCTCTCTTTTCACCCCACCACCCAGATAACGCCCGACTGCAACCAGGAGATGTACGAGAGCTGCCAGTTCGAGACACTTTTCGAGAATGAAATGACCGCTTACACGGAAATCATCCCCGCGCTCGGGAAGGCAGAGCGGTATCCAAGGTAAATAGGCGTCGCGTGCAAACTCTATTATCTGCTACGCAAATCAACCCCCGCGATAGCAGCTCGGACCAACAGCAGCCATATTACAATCATCATCCGCCCGATGTACGCCTTCGCTGTCGGCTGTGTAATTTTTTGTTTTTGTTTAATCACGTCAGGTTCTACCACTGCGAACGGAAACCGGCGGAAGCATTAATGGTAATGAGCGATTTTTCCTTTTCCGGCTGGAAAATGGCACCGATGGTCGTCAACCTGCCGATGGATTACATTTTGCTCGCTGGTTTGTAACGGTAGCTGTACCGATGAAGCTTTTGTCTACATATTGTTTGTTCACTTGTAACATGTTTTCCAACTAAACTTACATTTCCATATCGTTTTCCACCGCCCCAGTGACGGAGCTGGGCCGCTTTCATGGGGAGTGCTACGGCATGAAGGAGGCCCGCCGCTCCCAGTTCGACAGTATCATTGCGAAATTTAAGGAATCTCGCTACGCCGTCGACATTTCGGACCTCACGTGGAAAGCGGTCATGACCGTTGCACCGAAGCGTGCAATCAAAGCGCTGGAGGAGAGCCGCTTCAAGGGCCGGGTGCCGGCAGCCTATCTGGAAAAGCTGGCCCGCCTGTTCGAGGATCCGTGGGAGCACGCGAAGGGAAAGGTGAAGGCGCGGGAACCGCTGGCCGTCATTTGCCATGGTGATTACCTGCGCAACAACATGGCGTTCCGGTACGAAGATGCAAAGGTAAACACAGCTTTTTCCAGGCTGCCAGGACTGACGGGCTCAATCGAAACGGAACCGAACCGAAGCCACGCACTAACAAACAGGCGAAACTTCACATTCTCTCATACATCGATATGTTCATTTTCTTATTTGCCCCGCACGCTCTTCCAGGAACCGGCACGGCCCACTCAAGTGATGATGTTTGACTTTCAAACCCTACGCTACGCATCACCGATGATCGATTATACCGCCTTCCTGGCCAACTCGACCGGGTACGCCGAGCGGGAGCACCATTTCGATACCATTTTCCGAACCTATCACCGGGCGCTGGTACAAACCGTGGCCACCGCTGTTGGCGTTTCCGATCCCGACGACCTGCCACCGTACTTCAGGTGCGTCAATCAAACCGACATCCATCGACGGTAACGGTGGGGCAAACCCGCTATTTCCATGCTTATCTACCATTTACTTGCTCTTTTCCTTTCTTCTTTTTTTTTGCTTCTTTTCCTTACTGTCGCTCCATCTCGTCTCGGGCCGCTTGCGTCCTACGATAGCTACGAGTCATTCCATCGCGAGCTGGCCGAATACTTCTCGTTCGGCTTCAACATTGCGTCCTCGTTTTTGATGCTGCTGCACGAACCGATTGAGATATCGTTCACGGAGAACATCTTCACGGAGGAGGAATCGTTGGCCGATGCGTGGAAGCGAGGCGGCGAACCACTTAACCGGGAGCTGGCCGCCCTGGTGTACGAGATGTATCGGCTTCACTCCCAGTACGGGCTCGATCCGATTTGATTTGAACCGTTGCCGATGGACGGATGCTATCGGGCGCCAGCTGAACCGTGCCGGCTTAGCCCTTTGATGATTCAATGAAGATGGATCTTAAAACATTTTCATTTTGTGCCACGTGATTGTGATTGCGAAGAAAAGGTGTGTGTATCGATAAAAAGGCAAATAAGAGCAGTTACCATTAAAGCTAAAAGACTGAGCGTGGGTGTGTGTGTGTGGTGTTTTTTTATTGCAACTGGAATGAACTGTTTAACGTTAGCTCAATTACGCACAATTCAGAGCTTATTTATTGCCAGCATGTTAATGTTGATATGTTAACAACGTATATTCAATGATATGAGCAAAAAGGATGAAATCGGTGTGATATGTTTTACGTTAAACAACTTGAAAAAGCTTCAACATTTAAATGACAAATTTTACAGCTTATGGCTCAAATTACAGGCTCCTTCATGCTACCGAAAATTGCTCGTGTATTCGTTGAATTTATTTCAAAATGATTGCAATCGTGTTGCAAATTCATTTTAAGATGTGATTTTTCTGTTAACATGATCACAATTCATATTATAAAAATATCAGATAGTCTGTTCATAGCCTACGGGATCCTTCGATTCGCCCGGGTAATGTTTATTGAAAATGACATATGTTTTTAAATGTTTGAAGCATGTGTTTGGTTAACCAATGCAACGAAGTTACTTTCCTTTCTGAAATCAAAACTACATAATATTTCACATTGCACATTGTACATGGAATACCAGTGAAAATAAACACTACCATTTCATACTATTATCCATTGGTATTATTGGATATTCTGATTAAAATTGGTTGATATTCTGTTAAGCAATTATTTGCTCGATGCTTATCTTAAAACAATGGTTTACTAGATCAAAGCAGTATATACATACTTACCTATCGGGTGCTACAACCGCTTCGCGATCTTGGCCTGCTGCAGCATACTCCGAAACCGCTCACGGTATCGCGCAGTCGTCTGCCAATCCATTATGCCGGCCTTGATGGCGCACGCCTCAACACCATCTTCCCACCTCTGTCCGTGTGGACGCTTGGGCCTACCACGCCTCCTCTGTCCGTGTGGACGGCCCAAGAGGACGTTACGGGCTGGGTCGTCCGAGTCCATGCGTATAACATGGCCAGCCCACCGGAGCCGGGCGAGTTTAATCCGCTGCCCAACAGTAAGGTCGTTGTACAGTTCGTACAGCTCGTCGTTGTATCGGCTCCTCCATTGTCCCTCCTCACGTATGGGGCCAACAATCCTCCTTCACCTTCCTCTCGAACGCGGCTAAGAGGGTTTCGTCAGTTTTGGACAGCGTCCATGTCTCAGAGGCATACGTGAGTACTGGAACTATATAGGTGCGATATAGTCCCAGCTTCATCCGTGGCGGCGGATTTTGTGAGGTGAAATACAATTTTATTAATAATAATCAGCAAGTGAATAAGACTATAAATTAACCTTTAGTTGTAATTAATACTATCAAAATGTTTAACAGTTTTGCAGTAATGATCCTGATCTTATAAGAACTTCTACTGTTGTGTTAAACAGTACAACAAATTAGAAGTTATGGAAAATGTTCTCACAACGATGCGTTCCTCTATGCATCGAATGATAGTGAAGTCCGATCAAGTTGTGGTCAATTTGCTTATTTTCCACCCCTCATCTGGATTACTTACAAAGGCAGCCTCCACCAAAAAGATTTCAATCTAGCGATCCGGTAGGAATACGTTAGATGACCACTATTCAGAAGTTTCAACAACGCTATTTTCGGATGCGAAACAAATCACTAATTACTGAAATGTGTAATGGCAATGGCTAGATGCATCCGGCGTAAGGTTATCCGAATGAACTATTTGTAGCAGAACCTGCAGTTCTTGGAAACTGAAAAGCATGTTTTACATCTGTACAAAGTAACAAAGAAATGAGTTCTATCAAACCCTTTATCCATCGCATCACAACGTTAATGAAATCGATCCAAATGTTAGCCGTGCTTTTTTCACAAATTCAAAACCATAACCTCCTGTCAACCAATCATGTTTTGATTGAATCCATTAACCTAATGAGTCCATTTGCATGTACCTAACATCGAACGTCTCAGAGGACACAAGGTACACACGCACAAACCAAATTTCAAAAGCTTGAACGCAATGCAGCTGCAATCCGAAGGCACCGGTTCCAATTTCTGCGCCTCCTGCAAGACCATCGATTACCCCTAACTAATCCACGCGAATGTCTTTCAATTAATCCTGTTGTCTGCTCTGCCCGTTGTCGAAAGGATGATGATCCGAGCCGCACCGTAAGCTACCGTACAGTGGGCAAACAATCATGGCGCGCAAAGTGGACGGTGCTTTCGGCGGCACTAATGGTAAATCACCACCAACCCGCCACACTAAACACGGTGTCAAATCTTCGACTATCGCACGGCGGAGTAGCAAACCGCAACCGAGCGCTTCTTACGGAGGACGGATGCAGTACCACCCCGACAACTGTGGCAGCCTAGTGGCCAGTCGCGATTGTTGGCTGGCTAGCGTGGCACGGCCCGGTACGGATTTGGTTTCGCTAAACCGCGTGGTAGGAATTGATGACACGCCAGGATCAATGGGTAAAGCCGTTCGACAATTTGCTAACGGTGGCTGGCGTACAGTGCTTGGGACGCAGGTGTTCCGGGTTCTGCAATCGACCGGGCCGGCCTGCAATCGTCATCGAGATTGTGCAACATAAATTAATTTATTTCTTTAATGGGGCATGAATTAAATTATGGCACTTTTGTCTTACTGGATCGCTCGCGGGGGGACTGCGGAGAGGAAACAAACGTACAGGCCTGCCGTGGATTAATACGCAACCATCGGCCGCCATGTTCGGTAGCAACCCTCTTGCCGACAGGTGTAAGCACCATGCTAACCGACGATCCAATTGGGGTCGACGCCGTGACCTTTCCCAAAGCACACGCTACCGTGAAGTATGTGCTTCAACAGCGCAAGGGGTGCTTCGAACCGAAAACCATTTCACGGGAAAAGCCGCCGGTTGTGCCTGCGTCGTCGAACCGAGGGCTCTTTTTGCCGTCTAGTGCCCACAACAGCCGCTAACCAATTATGGGAATATACAAAATGATTTACATTTGTCAAGCGACCGATGCTAAACCGCCACCGTGCGCTTGCTTTGCGCACTGGCTGCCGGCCGGGCGCTGGTTTTTCGAAAACTGAAACCAAAGCGAGGAAGCAGTTGCAATCCGGTGGTCCAAGGTTGCGTGAAAAGAACTTCAATTTCAACTCGAACATGGTTGAAATATCTTTACTGAGCTTTTTTTCCACGAAATGTGAATGATAATAGTGATGCTATTTGCTGCGCTTTGTGAGTTTACAGGTCATTCGTGCATTATTTTACACATTATGATAAGGTTAATCGTTCCCAAAAGTATGGACATGATTATTCAACCAATTTAAATCAAATGCTAATAATAATTTACAGGAATCCCTGTACCTGCGCTTAGTAAAGTTGTAAGTATTAATTTCATAAATTACGATGTGTGAACT
>KB671547.1:0-60748 GCA_000349105.1 Anopheles epiroticus | reverse complement strand
CATCAGAGCAAAATTCTTTGAATTGTTTGTATTTCTAGTTGTGTCTGGTTATTCTGGTTATTCAATATGCTTATTACTTCATAACTTACAAACTCATATTAGCAGTATGACCAAAATCGTCAAAGAGAATTCAACTCGTACCAAACAAAGTCATTACAAGTCAGTTTCAAAAAATTGCGCATAGCGAAATCGCGTATATCGTGTATGGCGTATATCGGGGAATACCAGTAAATATAACAGTATTCAATACGACTTTTTTAGTTCTGCCTGCCATTCCGCATCCACAGAAATCCTCTACCATTCCTGATAAAAAGAAAACCTTTTCCACTTGAACAAGGATAATCGTAAAATAGCTAACAATTGTGGATGATTAGAAACGATCGTCTGCATTAAGCTGTAAGATTTTACAACATCTTACAACCGCCTGTCCTAATTGTCTGCCGCATGCTGTTTTCACTCTCTGTCCTCCAGCTCCCAGCGACTAATGTGGGAATGCTAATTTTTTGCACGTACTTGCCATTTTTTAACGCCAACTTTAAACTAATTTGCAATCCATTGCCCTCGCGTGCCAAAAAAAAAAAGTGTCTTCCTCTCGGAGAACAGCGGACTGACCGCCGGATACTTGAAATACATTCACCTCACTATTTTCAACATTACCGCCATCATCATCATCATCATCGCCATCTTGCTCATCCTTCACAAGGGTCCATTTTTGGAAGCATGCCCGTGCACGCCAGGAACAAGTAGCTGCTGCAGCGTAATGAATGCCATTGTAATTCCGTGGATGGAGGTACCATTATCAGGACAGGCCGCGCTTGAACAGGGATCGCACTTCGCGGAAGCGGCAACGAACCGGCGGGTGCAACTTTCCCGGCAGCCGTACTGGTGCCACTTTTCAGTTTGCAAAATATTTTCATCTCCTTTGTGCGCCTCGTCCTGACCGTGACTCGAGGGCGCAAAACCGGCTGCAGGGTGCAGTGAGGGAAGCAGAGTAGACTAAGTGTCAAAACTCGGGACCCGGGACACAGGATACTTAATAAGGCTGCTTCATTATCCCGGCACGCTTTATTGCTGCTTATCACCCCCTGGTACCATTGCCGCAGCCGGACCAGTGAACCATCAATTATTTTATTTCGAGCACCGTGTTTCGACACCACCCACCTCCCCATCCTAAGAAAAAGCTGGGTTGGTAACTGTAAAAAAATAAAAATAGCAACCCAAAAAAGGTTGCAGCTTACCTTAAGATGTTAAAAGCCTTGAAACCACGTTCCATAACCGCCGAGAAAGACGTTTAGGAAAAATGAGAGAAACAAACAGAGGGAGATACAGAGCGAAAGAAGGAGAGCGAGATATAAAGAGGGAAAGTAAAGTACAAAAAAGAATCTTAATTTTTACATGAACGCAATAAGCACTTTAAGTCCCTAGCTGTAGTTTTCGTTTCCTTAGCGCCCGAAAGTATGCAATTCAATGAACGTGCCGGGTGCTTGTTGGTTCTTAAAAGCGATTCATTCGTAATGGAGGAATGTTGCTCTCAATGAAGTAAATAATATACCTTTTAATAAGCTAGGAAAGTAAGTCACTGTCTGATTATTTCTACCCTTCAATTTTTCTGTCTTATTGACTATTCAAAAAGGTCCGAAACGGTAGTATTTTAAAGTGTTCTTAAGATTTTTTCTCGATGTATGACATAACAAACTGATTTAATAAAATAGTTTAATTTAAAAATACATTACTCAAAACTCCACTTGTGAATACAGCCTGCAATTCAAAACTTTGATTTTACATAGCACAATTACCTAAAAGAAGCAGTAAATCACCAGGAAATGTATTTAAATTGAGGGAAGCATATTTCTTAGTTTTAGCCTTATCGAGTTTAAACCAGGCTATTGCGATCCGTTTGGGAACGATTCCTACGCCAACAGAGCCACCGGTTTGATTGAGTGTTTTTTTTTTTTATCACACGATTTCATCCACAACAATCCCCATTTCCGTACCGCAGGACAGTGAAAAACTGTTCGCAGCAACGAGTACTAATCGTGCGAAATAATTTACCAATCACACTCCAAAGCGCTGCCAAACATTGACATCGGTACGCTTCAGTGCAAATAATACCATTAGTGTTCGACGCTTTGCCTCCAATTAATCCGATGCCCAAGATCGTTCGCCGATGAACAGCAGAACCGTCGGCAGTGCTCTGCAGCAGGCTGGCAGTTAGTGTTAATTTTGCATGCACTCCGCCACCACCCACCGGGACCCACCGGGTTCTGGCCAGCAGGCCCATGTCGGCCTCAAAAGCAATCAGTCTAT
This sequence comes from Anopheles epiroticus, assembly GCA_000349105.1. Classification (NCBI taxonomy): domain Eukaryota; kingdom Metazoa; phylum Arthropoda; class Insecta; order Diptera; family Culicidae; genus Anopheles; species Anopheles epiroticus. The sequence goes on along the minus strand of KB671547.1, from coordinate 58,441 downwards.
TTATCTAATTCCCAATCGACAAGTGCACTTCGCAACGTGTCGGAAAGCACTCTAATGTTTGTCTTATATCTTGAGTACGGCTGATGCTTGATACCGATGCTCGGTGCCGAGTCGAACCGGCTCCGGCGTAAGAAAAGTTTCTGGAGGCCAATCATGAGCCATGCTGGCTTACCCCCACATCGGAGAGAGAGAGAGAAAGAGGGGAGGGGAGGTGGTAGGGGACATTGGTTGGCGTACGGTGCGGTGCAAATGAAAAACAATTTAGCTTCAATTTGTTAGCGCTTGAAATATGCATTCACCCGGTCGGGCGCGCATGCATGCATAAAGTCACATCTGTTCATTGGCTAAAGACTCCCGGGCACTCGGGGCCACTACCCGCCGCAGCCACTTTGCCGGCCAGCCGTGTCCGTTGATGGAGGCGCTCCCGCCCTTACCGTGCGGTCGGGCCTCATTGTTCTAGCTCGTAGATTAATCACTTCTTTTCTCACACAGCAAAACTTCCTCCTTGCTCTTTGGCGGTGGTTATGATCTGTTCACTGATAGCACTCGAGAGCAGCCCGACTCTCGATTGCGAGTATGCTCGAGCTTTTAGCAGCACAGGAGGGTGGCAAACTTATGGTGCACTCCCCTTAATTCCTTCCTTACCCTGCCACTCGTATCCACACGCCTCCAACGACGCCAGATGAGCTTGCTATTTTTATTTATCTTTCTCCTTTGCCTTTAACATCGGTTGCCCAGATCGGAGGTGCCTTTTCGCCACACTCCCGAGTTGCTGAATGCTGTGAGTAGAGCGTTGAAAGATTCTAGCTAATCAAAGCGATAACGCAGCGCGTGCACTCTGTGTGGGTCTGTGTTGTCCAATCAATTTCAAATATAAATACGGTCTATAGAATACACAAACACAACGATGATCTAGATTTGTCTGAAGAAATTTGTGCACCATTATCGTCAGTAAAGTTTGCCGCAAAAAAACAAAGCAAGATTAAACTAGATCTTGGCTTTAATTTGTTTGTCAGATAAAGATATCACTTTTACACATGCTTTTGCATGGAATCTACGCTTGAATCCATGTTTGGAATCCATTTTTGTCTACGATTTAATCCGTGTAGGATGTCTTGAAAAACAAAAGGAGTAATGTATCGATCTTGAATAAAGGAAGGCTTAAAGCCGGTTGAAACTCTATAAAGCACCTTAACCCTGGTTAAGCTAAAGCAAAAATGATTAGTGGAATGATTTTTGTATGTCAAAGGAAGAACATACAAAATTTTTAATTTGAAGAAAATCAACTTTAATGATACTGTTTCAATTAACTTGTTATCATCAATAGAACGATATCTTTATCCAGTTAGAACGAGTTTTCTAAGCTTAATCTTGATGAAGCCGATCAACGACTTGAATTGCTTTATTTTTGCGCATTGTTTTTATTTCCTTAACCGCTCTGCTTCTCTAGGATGCGGATGAAATATAATTTCAAATTTAAACGTATAATATTCTAAAACAATTGAGCAATGAAACGTTAAAATTTAAAGATTTGCTTGACCTTGACTCTGTGTAGTAGGAGCATTATAAAAAATATTGGAGAATATAATTTGGAAATGCGTTTGGAAACAAATTGCAAATATTTTACTTAAAATGTTATTCACAGTGAGAAACATTGTTTGTTTGTTTGTTTGTTTGTTTTTTTACTACGGCCTGGCCGTATTAACCCTTTTAGGGGAAAACAGTGAGAAACATAATAAGTCATTAAAACACTTCTGCAAAAATTTTAAACAAATTGATTTTACGTATGTGTTTCAAGAAAAAGTAAAATTTAAGCTAATCAACACCATAGTGTAACGATGGAATGTTCAGTAACATGAAATGAAAAAGTAAAACCAAGCTTAAAATAATCTGTTAATTATTATGTTTTGAGCAACTAAAATAGAAGACTCTAACTATATCAAGCGACTACAAACTACAAATTGTTAAAATGTGTTTTAAGATGTGTTTTAACACTTTAAAAATATTGTACAATCTTATTGAGAAATATTGAAAGCATAGCAAAAAAAAACTTTAAAATATGCCAAACATTGAATTAATCAATAATTGGCCCTATGCTACACAAATTTTTAAGCAATGCGGCCCGCGCATGGAATCTTTTGAAAACCCCTAAAACGTTAAATTATCAGTAAATATTTTTTTATCAATGAGACAATGAGATTTAATATTGTTTATTTTTCAAATCCAATACTTTTATCGCTCAATCAGTTTTAATTTGCTATAACATGTATTGCATGAGCTACAATCAACCGACATGGTAAAGCCACCTCCTGAATGAATATGTATTTTGTCCACTAAGTTCTGAGCGAAACGCCCTTTATCAATCCCTTTGGGTGAGCATCCACACTACACGCAAAGTTTGTCCGCTGGCTCGTTTGTCGTCAGCATTATTTTTAGATTGTCAGTCTGTACTTTATCAACGACAGAGCACACAGCACGACAAGCTCGAATGAATGGCACCTCGTCTCGTCTACACCCATCGGTACGTACAGTGAACGTAAAACGGATCATTTATTAAAGTGTATTTCGGTTATTGTGGTGGTTAAAATCAGCTTTATATAGGGATGGTTTAAGTTGTTTGAACATTTTTTTCATAATTCCCTAACAGTAACTGAACAAGTATGTATTAGAATTACCAGAAATATATGTTTAAAAATTAAACCCTATTATCTGCGATGCGCCTTACTGCTAACTTCACGGTTTTTGTGGTCACCCTCTCCATGCTCAATTAGCTTGTGTCACTTCTGATATCGTGAGTAAATACGCAACAGATAAACTGTACGAAGTGGTTGTTTACTTCCGTATTTCAATAAACAAACTATAACTGATCGAGACTGGTCAGTCATATCGTTAATATCTCCACAACCAACGCCAGTGAACAAGTGATACGCGATGGAATCCAAAGAGAATTTTATTAAAACTCGAATCATTCAGCAAGTTCTGAACAGCAACGTATGCTTCGAAGGGATGGAACTTGCTAGCTACAGCCTGAACACGCCGAAACATCTCGACGGCTTCATGTCCGCCATACACCAGTTGACGCTAACTTTACGCAACAAAGCAAACGGGTAGGTAGTGTACGAGCTCCGATGCCGATCCTCTAAATTTGTGTGAACTGATGCTTTCAATGTATGTCACGGCCAGGGAGACAACGACCGTGCCGTTAATGTTGAAGGTGATGAAGGGTGACGAGCTGTTCCGCAAGCAAAATCTTGGCCACGTTCTCTTCCCGAACGAGATCAACATCTACACGAACGTGTTGCCACGCTTCGACACTCTGCTTGCTGACGCTGGCATGAGCCTGCGGGCCACGAAGTGGTGCCCTCGCACGTACCTCAGCACAATGGGACACTATCCCGAGTACAGCGAGCTGTTCGAAACCTTCCTCGTGATGGAGAACGTCGCACCGCAAGGGTTCCGCACTGGCCCGAGACTGGATCTAGACGAGGCACATCTTACGCTGATGGTAGAGATCATCGCTCGCTATCACGCTTGTTCGTACGCACTGCGCATACAAGACCCGGCCGCGCTAGGCCAGCTGGTGGAGCGTATCATTCCCCTGAACTTCATCCAGGATGGTAAGATATTTTTCCAAAGCTATGACGTAGTGTTTCGACTGGCCGCGGAGCGCTTGTTCGCGTACGTTGATGCCGTCCCGCAGGAGCTCGACAGCGAGCGGTTCCGGGAGCACGTTCACACCCTACGCACCAAGTACGGACCGAACCAGTCCCGGTTGATGCAGAAATTCCTTGCACAGGATCCAACCTACTCGGTCATCCTGCACGGTGACTACAATCGCAACAACGTGCTGTTTCGCTACGATAGCGAGCAGAACCCTGTCGAGGTACTGATGATCGACTTTCAGGAAAACCGTTACGGTTCGCCTGCGCTGGATTTGTCCTTTCTCATGTACATGAACATGACGCCGGAGCTGCAGGAACGGTTGTGGGAGGAGCTGCTGCACCGCTACCACCGAGAGTTGATGCGGACGCTCTGCGAAGTGTTGCACTGTGCGGAGTCGGACGCCCGGCTGGAACCGTACCGGGAGCCCGAGTTTCTGCGCCATTTTGCGCGGTTTGCGCAGTACGGGGCGATGGTAGCGCTCAACTTCATACCAACGATGATGAGCAGCAAGGAGGAGGTGGAAGAAATTTCCGGCTATTTTGAGCAGGATATAAACTGCGAAGGATTCCGGCGATGTGCGCTGACGATGGGGGGTGATGTGGTGAACCGCCGTATAACGGCTGTGATGAGACACGCAAGCAAAATGGGATACATGGATGTAATGTGAAAGAGTAGGAACATAGTCACTATCATGGTTCATGCAAAAGGTGACAAAAGAATTACGCAGGTAAAAGGTGGTTAAAAGGATTAACACATTTCCACTGATTACTTTTACAACAATGTTAATGATTTTTTTTATTAGTGAGAATGTTAAAGAAAGGTATGTTAAGGGAAGGTTCAAGGATCGAATGATAGCAAATGTGTTTTTTTGAGGATTGTTTCATCCTTCAAACACGCACTAAATAAATAATAATTGTAATATTTACCAAAATTATTTTTCTTATTAAAAAGGTAAAAGGTAATGAGATAAACATAAAAATGACATAAAATTGACATTTGTGATAACTCCTCAAACTTTATTCAAATGATATATTTTCTGCACAAAAAACTCTTGTCTGATGTATTACAGTACATTATAAATTATTATTAAAGAATATAAAAAATGATATATTTACGAAATATCATGCTTCGAACAACCGAAACTAAATATCTTGCTTATCTTTAATCTGGTAATCTAAAAAGCTCCCAATTGCATGTGAACGTCATTCAAATAAAACATATGTAATTTGACTGAAAACATTTTTAGGGCATATGTTACGCACAGATATATACAACAATACGCAAAACAAACAAAACAAAACAAACAAATAGACAAGAGGTAATAAATGAAATAAAAATAAATGTAAAAATAAAAAACGAAAAAAACAAAACAAATAACTAATCAAATAAAACAAAACAAATAAAATCAAATTAATTAAAATTAAAAAAGTAAATATGAAGAGCAAAGAAAGAAAAGAGTAAACATATTTCAACAAACTAAAACACCAACGAAGAAGAAAGTGTAATATACCAAACTAACGACTGCAACCTTTGGAGAAGTGGAACATATGTTATTATACTAGACTCCATCTTGGTTTTTATGAAAATGAGCATAATGGTCTGTTACCCACGAAATTCTATACACCTTTTAATCATTTAACAATCTTATTGTTCTCTTAGTGAAAAACTATAACAACCACTTGCCCATATAGCACACTTGGCGCCAATTCCGTTAATGGTTTAGGTCTCTAATCTCGATAGTATTTATCTCTCCAATCCTAATCGATAGTATAAAAATAAAACTTTAAAACTATGTATTATAAGGCACAAACACATTTTTATAGCATAGAAAAAAGCACTTACCGTATACGTTTAAATTTAACATTTAAATTTTACACCAAGTGGCACGCTTCGGCACACACTTCGGGGTACACTTGAAAAGCGTACCGAGTTGTAACACAGCCTTGTACGGTGGTGCTCTCAGCACCTCAAGCAACGCCAGAATAGAGACATTGCCGGGGCGCTAATAGGCCGTGCTACATGAGGTGACAGTCTGTCATCACTGTCTGTCGATGGTTGAGCCAGACCAGAGCCAATTGATGCAAGCTACCCTCCCTGTACTCTTAATGCCTCAACCGTCACACGTTCGCAAAAGGCTTCCACCAGGTGCAAAGGTGCAGGAAAATATTGACAACATTAACCGACTTTAACGGTGACACATCGTGATGGCAATTGCACTTCCCCAGACGCATGTTGCCCGATTGGAGATCTTCAAACGTGCGAGCAAATTAACGATCGTACGCATGAAGGGTCAATGCCGTCTTCGCAATGACTCACGCTTTTATTAGCATACTGAATCGAGGTAAAAGTAATATTTAAAGACAACACATGTGTTGATCGGCTGCTCTAAGTACTTTATGTAGATGCTTTTCTAATAAAATGGGGATAAGCGTAAAAAAAAAGATTCACATTCCTCGTAAGAAAACTTTTGCTACCAATAAACACTATGCTACCTCATAATACATCCAGCGCTAAGCATCCCCAACAACAAGCATTCAATCATTTTGCCCAATTACAGTTTGTAATTACATGATCGTGTAGTTACTGTGCCTTCGTACTTAGCTTCCCTCTAATTGATACTATCCGTACCACAATCTGATAAGCTCGCCCAAAAGCACATGGGAGAACATCACGCTCGCGGTATCCCCTTTCGCACTTGCCAGCATCGCCTTCGCCTGATCTTTGTGATCTGTACCCGTTTTACGATGTTCTCCCATGTGCGACTCCCACCCAACTGCCGCTGTGGCGCGGCTAGGCTAAATCCACCCGGTGGTGTATAAAAACGATCACCTGCGGTGGCGCAATTTCCAGTTCACCGCTAAAACTACAACCATCCGGAGTGTAACCGAACCGCAACCAGTGCACGTTGTCCGAACATTCGCGCCACAATGATAGTGCTCGTGTTTGTCGGTGTGTTCGCGCTGGTGTACTACCTAAACTTTCGACGATCGCGCAAACGGCTGTACGCGTTGGCGGAGCGTATACCGGGACCGTTCGACTATCCGCTCATTGGCAGCATATGGCTCACAATCGGCAAAAGTCCGCTCGAGATGGTGACCCACCTGATGGAGCTGATGCATCACCTTCCGTCGCCGATGCGTGCCTGGCTCGGCCCGTTCCTGCTGATCGTCATCGACCGGCCGGAGATGGTGCAGGACATCCTTAGCTCGCCGGACTGCGTCCAGAAACCGTTCATGTACGACTTTTTTCGCCTCAGCAAGGGTTTGTTTGGGGCACCGGCCACACTCTGGAAGCGCCATCGCAAGCTTCTGAACACCTCCTTTTCGCCGGCAGTGCTGAAAAGCTTCGTACCGACGCTCAATGCCAAGGCGGCACAGTTTAGCCAGGAGCTCGAGGGGCAAGCTTCGGGCGAATGTTTCGACGTGCACACGCTGCTGGCCCGATACACGCTTGTTACCATCTCCTCCACCACGTTCGGTGCGGATCTGAGCGTCGAGAAGCGGGAAGTGCTGGAGGAGTACAGTAGCAATGCAATACAGTGAGTGTTCGGGGCTCCAGGGCTCCCTGTAGCTGCTCAGCTTCATACTGCAAAACGCTTATCGGTGTTACCGCTTCGTTACAGAATGTTCACCAACTGCTTCGAGCGTATCTATAAGGCCTGGTTGCATCCGGAGCCCATCTACCGGCTGACGGCCGCCTTCCGAGAGGAGGAGATGCGACTGAAGATCTTCAAACGGATGTCGAAAAAGGTTGGCAAAAGAGCTTCAGATAGAGCTTCGGAACTTACAGACTAAATATGGTTTTATCTCTCTCGTACTTCCCAAAGATAATGGCAATGCGCCAGGCTTTGGTCCCGCGCAAACCGAAGGACGAGCAGCAGCAGCAGCAGGACTCCGACCCGGAGGACAACCAAGAATTCCCCAAGGCGAAGATCTTCATCGAGCGGTTGGAGGAGATCGCGCAAGATCCTGCCAATGGCATCGACGAGGATGGCTTCCAGCAGCACATCGACACAATGCTGTTCGGTGGCAACGACACGTCCGCTCAGGCCCTCGCGAACACACTGCTCACCCTGGGCATGTATCCCGACTGGCAGGAGCGCGTTTACCAAGAAATCATGGACGTAGCTCCCAGCGGGCCCATCTCCTACGACGATCTCTCGAAGCTTACCTGCATGGAGATGTTCCTGAAGGAAACGATCCGCCTGCTCCCAATTACGGGCCTGGTCGCACGTGCCCCCGTCAAGGAGGTACAGGCCCAGCACATCACCGTTCCTAGCGGGGCGATCGTACTGATACCGTTGCTGAAAATGCACCGGGACAAAGCGATCTGGGGCCCGGACGCGGAACAGTTCAACCCGGACAACTTCCTGCCGGAACGGTGTGCCGAGCGCCATCCGTACGCGTTCATACCGTTCAGCCAAGGACCGCGCAACTGCATCGGCATGAAGTATGGCTGGATCTCGATGAAGGTGCTGCTGTGCCATGTCGTGCGCCGGTACCGGATCGCCACCGATATCAAGCTGCGCGACATTAAGCTCTCACTGTCGCTGGTGATGAAGCTAAACACGAAGCATCTGATACGGCTGGAAAGGCGGTTGTGAATGGACGGGGTTATAGTGATAAGACGACGAAATAAATTGCTCATTTTGCTCTTATACTAGTTTGAATTTCTAGTTCTATTGCATCACAGTGCTTTTTAATCACCTTCATCCAAACACACACACACGCTCGAGAGCCGATCATCAATCCATCGATTGATAAGACTCTCGGTCATCAAGAGTGTAATTTATTCACCCATCAAGTGGGGGGGAGGGCATTGGGGGTCCTCTACTGCAGAGTGCGAATACTTCCGCCCTGTACGCATCGAAAAGGTGTTAATTACGCCTGCAATGCGATTGATTGACACACGGTCCCCTTTGCCCCCTGCTGCTCGAAACCGTTTTGTGCTGTGATGTGATGTAAAAAAATCCCAACTCACTAACGGCACTTATTACTGCATCGTGCGCCGAGGGAACGTGCTGTCTGTCGTGCGTATTTAGCGTGCAGGGAATCGCGATTCCGCTACGACACAATGCACGCAACGTACGTTCAATCGCTGGAAGGGAGGCAGTACTGGTAAAATAATTAAGTAGCTCCTCGGTGCAGGCGATAAACGCGGCTTGAGCCACCTTGGAAACAATGCGGTCCGTTGCCCCCTCCTAGTTAACGCTCGGCCGAGAGAGGGTAGGAGGGTTAGGGTGTGTACGAGAAGATTCAATTGATTCCTGTTTTGCATTTCGCTTTCCTAAATGATGATGATAAATTCATCGCAGATATGCTACAAGCATCATCTTACGCACGCACAGATTTGAATGCGCACGTTACAGTTGCTCGAACAGTTGTTGGTACAGAAGCAATTTTTACTGAATTTATGTTTAGTTACAGAAGGGTAAAGAAAACAAGTATTGGATAAAAGGATAAAAGGATATTAAAGGATTATTAGGATAAAAGAGAATTTAAGGGAGTTGGAACTTTACTCTACGTAAAAAATAGTCTAAAAAAACTAATTATTTTATAAAAATTAAAGCAAATTTAACCTTCTCGCGCCGTCGTCTGCCCATCCGTTATCCCGGCCTTGATGGCGCACGCCTGTACACCATCCTCCCACCTCAGCTTGGGCCTACCACGCCTCCTCTGTCCATGTGGACGGCCTAAGGGGACTTTATGGGCTGGGTCGTCCGAGTCCATGCTTATAACATGACCAGCACACCGGAGCCGGGCGAGCTTAATCCGCTGCACAACGGTGAGATCGTTGTACAGCTCGTCATTGTATCGGCTCCTCCATTGTCCTCACGTATGGGGCCAACAATCCTCCTGAGCATCTTCCTCTCGAACGCGGGTAAGAGAGTTTCGTCAGATTTTGACAGAGTGCATGTCTCAGAGGTATACGTGAGTACTGGAACTCTATAGGTGCGATATAGTCCCAGCTTCATCCGTCGCGACAGGTTTTGTGAGGTGAAAAGCTTCCTCAGGCTATAGAATAACCGGCTGGCCGCCAGCATCCGTGCGCGCAGCTCGACTTCTATGCTATGCGGTCGGTGCTGACTTTTGACCCGAGATAGGTGAAATTTGGGACGACTTCGAAAGCGCGATCACTTATCCGTACGTCACCCTTACGTAAATAGGCATTTGTTAGTAGGGCCGCTAGTGGTGCCACCATCAGTTTGGTCTTTGCCACGTTAATCTGCAACCCGAGGTCTTCTGCCGCCTGCTCGATCCTTTGGTAAGCTTCTGCCACTTTTGAGAGCCGCAGACCAATGATGTCTATGTCATCAGCGTATGCCAAGATCTGGATTGAATTGTAGAAGATGGTTCCCAAAGTCTCCACCTCCGAGTCACGGATGACCCTCTCTAGCAACAGGTTGAAAAAAAAGACAGGCAAGCCCATCCTCCTGCCGTAGGCCCTTGGTAGCAAAAGATCCTGAGAGTTTTCTATACACCTTCACTTGGCATGTGACGTTGGTCACTTTCTTGATAGCCTGTTCAGTTTGACCGGGATTCCAAAGGAGCTCATTGCGTCGTAAAGTTTGACCCTGGCTATACTGTCATATGCGGCTTTAAAATCGGTAAAGAGGTGGAATGTGTTCAGCTGCTGCTCTACCATCTTCTCCAAGATTTGCCGCATGGTGAAGATCTGGCCAGGGGTCGATTTTCCGTTTCGGAATCCTCTTTGATAGTGTCCAACTATCGATTCGACTCGATTCGATTCGAGTCTGAAGTTGTTTAGGTGCCCTGCTATCTTTCTATTGGGTCCGTACGTCTCTCGTAATTTGTTCAAGTTTCCGCATTGCCTGCTCCTCGCAGAATTTTTTCTCTTCATGAATTGTTTTCTCTTCTCTTCTGAGCAGCATATATTCTCTATGCATGCCCGCGTTCTATGCCTTTGCAGCATTGCTCGGTATGCATCGTTTTTACGTTCGGTCACCAGTTTACAATCTTCGTCGAACCAACCAGATTTGGAGTTTCCACGACGTGGAGGGAGTGTGTTTTGAGCACAGTTTATGATCTTAGTTTTTAGAGTGTTCCACCTTTCGACTGGATGCGGCTTTGCATGCCTGTTAGACATTGCAGTCCCTTAAAGAGTCCGTGTTGAGTCGAGGCTGCATATTTCGTTAATGTATCGTTATTTTTATTCAATTTTCATTACACTTTCAGTGTTTCATTTCATTCATTCTTCATTTTCACAATGAAAACAATTACCTTTTAAAAGAAGGATGCATGGAAAGCTTAAGATCTTTTTAATAATGTAAGATCAGCCTTGATCTATTTCTTACTTCTCATGTCTCATTATATTCTTTCTTCAAACGTGCACCTTTCACGCAACAAAGTACGTTTACTTTCCCTTCTTTCCTTTCTTCGGTGCCTTCTGGGGCTTTTGCTTTTTCTTGCGCTTAAACTGCCCCAGCCCCTTCCGCACCATCGTACCACGCCACCAGGCTTGGATCTTGATCGCCGATCGCATCTGCTTGTTGGCGAGTGCCAGCTGCTGCTCCCGCTCCTTCATAAACTCGGCACAGATCTTCAGATCCTTCTCGCGATGCTTAAACAGTATGGTCATCTCCTCGAACTGCACCTTCAGGTTGACTATCTTATCCTTGTGTTCTGCAATCTGTGCATCGAGTGCTTTAATTTCTCGCTGATACTTATCCGTCCAGAACGCGATCTTTTCGCTGATCTGATCGATACAGTAGTTGATGTATACTGGGACAAAGTAAAGGCGATTTGTTAGGCGTAAGATTTATATTGTTTTTTACCACAAAACACTTACCATCGATCTCACTTTTCAATCGCAACTCTCGCTCGATGTTCGCTTTCGTAAGCGTTGCCGTTCGCGCCAGCTCATTTTCCTTGCCCTCGATGATGATGCGCGCCTGCTCGTGCCGTGTACGCTCCCACTGCTGCACCAGCTTCGTCTTGATGTCGTTCTCAATGCGAGCGTCCTTTAGCTTCGTTTCCAGATCGAAAATTTCATCATCCAGCTCCTTCAGCACATTCTTACATTCGCGATTGACGCCCTCGAGTTGGGTCTGTAAAATTTTCAACTTCTTCTCATTCAAGATGCTGTCCCGGATCAGTATAAGCTCTTCCTGTTCACTTTGAATGTCGTTGTCCATGAACGTTTGCAGTGTCTCGAACGTACCGAATTCGGCCATCTCCGTGTGCGTATCCGATAGCAGCTTGCGCAAATTGGAGCTACAGTAAATGAGAAACGCAAAAAGACCGTTTAAAAACCCTGAACTTTGAATAAACTTCGACCCTGTCCCCTTACATATCGTTCTGCAGCTTGACGAGAATCATTTTGCCCATCGCCAAATCGACGACCATATTTTCGCTCAGCAGCTGATTTTTGTACGACGGATCGAAGCGAACGTGCATCGGTGGCTTCCGGACGATCGGGGCACTCGTTTTGTCTCCGTCCCGATTGATCACGATCAGCTTGTACGTCGCTTCCTCAATGATGATATTTATCATGCCACTTTCCATCTCATTGAACATGGCTTTTGGGCCGAGCTGGCTGAGAGACTCTGCCGTTGATGCTGCAGGGAAAGAGAGTGGATTACTTCTTCGTCCCCTTCGTGGGAAAGACGTTAAAAGATTCCAACACTTACCCCTAGTTGTAGTATCGCTAACATCTTCGCTCTCGGATGATTCGGTCGAATGAAAATTAGGCTTAGATAGATCACACATTCTGCTGGTGTACTTTTGTGTTCTTTTTATTATACTTTCTGATGTTGAATGTACACAGTTATACCCTTATTCCGTTCTTCTTCCGGCCGTGTTTAATACAACGGACCATTGCCACCTAGCAACGAAGCAAACCCGGGCGACACATGCGCGTATGGAAGGGCCGGCAGTTGTCAGTATAAATCTCCTAACATTAGTAATTCAAAACAGCACAATTACGACTGCCTAAAAGCGGTTACATATAAAAACCGTTTGATAGTATTCAATAACCATTTTAGTTCTGTTGGGCGAATGTTGTAGAAGATCGTCCGCTACACTTTCTGCCGCTTGTTGCTTTCCTTATCGCTCGCTTCTGGCTCGTCACTGCTTTCGTCGTCTTCTCCTCCTTCTTCCGTAGCTTAAAAACAGGAAAAAAGCCAAATCAATTACAAGAAGCTTGTTGAAAATATTCCGTTTAAAAACGTGTTCTTTACCGCCTTCAGTTCGCGCCTTTCGTGCATCATCCGAACTTGCTTCCTGTACGACAATCGCTGTAAGCAAATTGTTCAACGATTCCTTTACCGCTTTAATGCTTGTAATGAGCTCACTCATATTACTACTCGTGACTTCCTGCGAAACAGCCTCGGTAGCATCGCGGTTTTTAATCGTTGCTTCAATTGCAGGCATCTTTTCTGTGTTGTAAAAATTGTGAAATTTTTGTGCGCAATGTTTATAAATAAAGAAACAGTCCTTCTCAAGAACTGTCATGATCTGACAGCGCAATTTACAGGGTGTGTGTGTGCTGCGCAATATGATGCTATTCTTTTGCCATCGGTTCTTCTAAACCGAATTATTTGTTATAGAATTTGTACATTGATGGATATGATGGATATTGATGGATGGATATTGATGGATAATTCAAGAATATATTATACTATGCATATTATATTTGTAAGCTTCTTTATGCGTGCAAACGAAAGGGCCTTTTCGTACTCAGGACTCAACTGTCAAACATTTCAATGACAGAATGCACGAGTCACATGCACGCCCCATGAACCTACCTCTTCCTTTCGTCATATTCGCAGTGAATAAAGAATTAGCACGAGTGGATCAAAGTTTTGTTTACGATTGTTGGTGCAATTTTCACTATTTTCAACCGTGTCCGACCGTGTGTGTGTGTATCCGCTAGTGGGCTGCCCATGATTTAGTGATATTCTTCGTACACCCACCCACAATGCGGTCCTGGACAACGCGATGGCTTTCGAGGGCACTGCACCAAAATTGGCAAGCTGCTGCAAGCGCCACTGCGGAAAACAAACCCCGTACCTACTCGCGCTTTATCTCCGTCGTCAGTGGCTTCCCGAAGAACCTGGCCCAATCCAAGTATAAGCCTGGTAAGATGGGCGACGATGCGTGGTTCATAGCCAACACCAAAACAGCGGACGTCCTCGGTAAGTGCCCTGTGCCACACCGGATGGTGCCCCGTCCACAATGTGTCCCCCCGTAAGCATTGCTTTCTTTTTTCCTCTTCTTTCGCTCCGCCGTCTGACAGGTGTCGCTGACGGGGTCGGCGGATGGCGCAGTTATGGAATTGATCCGGGCGAGTTTGCGATGGTGCTGATGAGGAGCTGCGAGCGTTTGGTCAAGTTCAATCGCTTCGATCCCGTCAAGCCAGTGAGTCTGATTGCATCCGGATTTCGGGAACTGCAGTACAACAGAAAATGCATTCTGGGTAAGCGCAACTTTTCAGTACCGTGCCACTCACGAACATACAAATCACAGGCTACTTCTCGCTCTCACGCACAGTGTGCAAGCGAATGCGCAAGCCGTAAAGTGTGCATGTGTGTGTGTGTGTGCGTGACCGTGACCATTTCATTTTGCACAACACGGCTCCGCTCGGGGTCCGTAGTTGGCTGTGATGATTACGCATCTGCATTTCGGTGCAACAAATTAATACACGCGACCCGTTCTTGTCTCTTCCATCTACACCTTTTACATCCACAGGTAGCAGCACCGCCTGCATAGTGGTGTTTAATCGCGAGGACAGCAGCATTTACACGGCCAACATCGGCGACAGTGGCTTCATCATAGTACGAAAGGGCGAAATAGTGCATCGCAGCGAGGACCAACAGCACTATTTCAACACCCCGTTCCAACTCTCACTACCCCCGCCCGGCCATACCGATGTGCTAAGTGATAGACCCGAGTCGGCCAACACGACTACTTTTCCCGTGTGCAACGGGGACGTCATTCTCGTCGCGACGGACGGTGTATTTGATAATGTACCGATCAAGCTGCTAGTCGATACGCTCCAGGGGGTAAGTAGACTTGGGGAAGAAGAGGGAGTGGTTGAAACGACGGGTGATGCACCACAGGCACGTGATGCACAAGCATATGAAAAATAATAATTGTCAAGCATTTTTTTTCCTTCATGGTTAAAGGGGTTTTCGCTTGGAAGTAATGTTTGATAGGCGTATTTATGTGATTAACAAAAATATTAACCAACGATTACGCTCGGAATACTTAACGAAATACGATGAAATGTGAAATCAATCATATGGACTTTCATCAATCATAATACTTTTTACCTACTCCGTAGAAACGGCCAAGCCGTAACCTAACCCCGTAGGCAATACTTTTCATTTCCATGACAACGATCCACTAGAACGTATCGTTCTTGTTCAAGCTACAGTTAAACCTCACTAGTTGGGTTTTGAATGCGCCCCACCTAGTGAATTAAAACTCGATAGTTGGGTTGTTTAACAGCTATGCAATTGTGCATTAACAATCCAAGTAGTCGTACGTTATTTCGGGAATTGCATGTTCATGTTTGCTGTTGTACATAAAAATAATTGTTTTTTTTTCACATAGTTTTTAAATAATTGTAGGTTTTACTACTCACCAGCAGAATGGATTTCCATAAAACAAGGTTTATTTGGGAAAATTTTGTATCAATTGGTACATAAATAAAGAAAGTGCATCATGCGCTTTCATGAAGCAGTTGCATTCGACAACCTCGTTGGTTAGCATACGACCCAACTGTTGAGGTACCCAATCATCGAGTAACCCTACTAAAAAGAAGCCAATAAGTGAGGTTCTACTGTACCTTGTTAGTTGACACATGACTCAATTATTAAGGTGCCAACTATCCAATTATGTTATCCAGAGAATAACTATCGAATGACCAAACTAGCGAGTTTTGTGCTGTATGTAAGCTTTCCTTTCTTGCACACTTAGCGAAATGAAATTGAGGTCAGAGCAACCCTGCAATTCCATTGGAGGGATTTAGCATGCTTTGATGTATGTTTACCCGATTTTGTTATTGTTTGCTTCCTAATCGGGGTTTCCTAATCAGCAAATCAGACCCATTTAAAAATGCAGTAGCCGCACACATCTATACCGGTGCCACTTAAAAACACATTTACTGTAGATTTAAGATAAATCGTTAAGAAAAATTTAAACCTCCGGAGCAGGACTCAAAATTAGATGTTAATGTTTTCACCCTTTCGCAGGTCGAAGGAGAAAACGACCAAGTTAAGTTACAGATGTGTGCGAACTCGATCGCGCTAATGGCAAGAACGTTATCGTTCGACAGTAAGTTTCTATCACCGTTTTCCCTCAACGCTAGGAGAAATAATATCAATGCAATGGGTACGTTTTCACATGAGGAATTTAATACATTTAAATTATTTGAAAAAACTTCTTCTTTTGTTTCCCAGGTGGAAAACCCGACGACATAACCGTAGTTTTAGCGACAGTAACCACGTGAAGAGCGACCATCCTGCATACGAAATGCTGGAATTGTGCAAAACAGAAACAAAATTAAGGTATCCACAGAAGCATTACTGTGGAGGAGGAAGGTGAATTTAGTATGTAGAAACGCAGGTAGTGTGCGCATGTGGTGGAACTTCCTAGGCAAATTAAGTTAGTAGAGATCGCAACAACAAAAAGAAAACATAGTAGAAAAGAAAGCAACTTACCACCACAACTACCGAACCCCATCAAAGAGAGAGAGAGTTTTTAGTTTTACAGCGTCCTCGGCGGACAGGCGCGCTGTCGTGCTGAAACCATACATGCAACTGGAAAGGCTGTTGGAATAAATTTTGTTGTAGCTTTTAGGTTTAGATTGCTCCTTATTAGTTTCTATATATATTTTTTTTTGGTCATAAGTTTCTTTCTCTTTTGCCTGTATATCCGCTCTGCTAGACTGGGATTAACTAAAACGATCAAATAATAAAGTTCAATTCGACCCATTTGTAATGAATGGCTATGATGAGTACGATGTAGGCGAAACATTTTATAGTCCTATCTTAAATGCTGGTATTACGTTTTTCGGTACAAATTTAAAGGAAAGAAAAGACTTTGTATCGAACATCACATCACTTCATTTTTTTTAATTTCTGTAACTAGATACTGCGTGTATGTGTCGCGTACAATTAGTGAACGTGGATTAAAAGTCACGCTCCGACGACCGAAAAAACAATAACGCGTGGTGCTGAACAGGAAACAAGCAGAGTGCGCATAAGAATAAACTGTGAGCTAGCGATACGATGGCTTGTAGAGATGTAGATTTACTTTTGCAGAAACTCCATAATATCTTCCTTCGAGAGCATGGGACTGGTGGCAGATTTGCCTGATGACTTCGCTTGCGACGGAGTTGGAATGAGGGGTTGCAACTGTCCGTACGGGTTGCTGTTGTTAGTTGGGGAAGTCAGTTTCATCGGCCCAGACGTTGCTCCATTGCTGCTCATCCACATGGTGGAAGAAGCCATCGGCGCTGTCGTTGACAACATCGGCATTGCAATCGCCGGTTGTGGGGACTTGCCCTGAGCGAAGGAGGACGAATTTTGCTGCTGGTGTTGCTGCTGCTGCTGCTGTGTGAACAGGTTATAGTTGTTGCTGTTTTCCTTCGCAGTCACGCCGGTGGTAGCGTTCCAGTTCGAGTTGCTAAAATATAAAGAATTAATGCTTTTAACTCAAAGAAACAAAGCACACATTCATCTAGCTTAGTGTTGGGTTCAAAAGAATCAGATTCATGTTCATTACATTTATACATTTATCTGAATCTCCAATGAAAAGATTCACGGATCTAGAGGTGATTCAAAACACTCATGCACTGCTTCCGATTCGTAAATTTGTTACAATACAAGAATCTAAAACCGAATTCAAAAATCTATTTTTATTATTTAATTAGAACGGCCGTAATGGTTTGAAAAACAATGTTATTTTTTTATAGTTCAAGATGACTAACATTGAAGAGTAGATTGAAAAAAGTTGTTTCTATTCCGAAATTCATGAATCTTTCATGGTTTTTTTACATATAAAAGAGTAATTTGGAATTTTCAAGGAAAATTTCAAATTACTCTTTTATATGCATTATCGTTACTAGACCATTTGCCTTATGGAATTTAAGCACCATGAATTTTACGATTTTGATTCAGGAGTCGATTCGAATGATTCGAATGACTCTTCTTTACTGATTCATATGAATGAATCTTTTTAGAAGATATACAAAACAAAACACCATCTCATCTATGTCTCTACTCACGTTTGTGGTTGAAGCGGTTTTAGTTGGAGCTTCATCGGACCGCTCCCTGTGCGCGGCTGTCGCTGTTGCTGTGATGGTTGTGCAGCTTTCGCATTTGCCGTTGACGTTGCCATTGGCGATTGCATAAAGTCTCCGTACAGATCGTTGCCACTGCCAAACGATAGGCTACCGAACGATTGTTGCAGTTCGGATTGCTGTTGCGAAGAGGTCGATTGTTGTTTTTCCTGCAAGCTACTACTGCTCGTGCTGGAGGAAACGGTTCCCGATTTGCTACCTAGCTTATCACCTTGTTCCTCTTCGATTTTTCTTGTAAATTCTTTGATAAGTGAAATGATTGCGTTAAACTGCTGCAGCGAAAGTCCACTCGTGATGGTCATTGGGAAGAGGTGGGGCAATACCTTGCAGGCAAGCACATCCTTCGGTATGCCCAGCCCGTCTGTTGTGAACGATACTTTGTAGACGCCTTTGAAAGCAAAAAAGGAAAACGATACATTTAAAGTAACCGTTATTTAGTGTATCGTACAACGAGCACTTACCCACAATCGCCATTATCACTGCCGGTTCACGACAATTCACGGACGGAAGGTAGGAAACGATATCGTCAATCATGACCCACTTGTCGATCTTTGTTGCCAGCTGACCAAGACACAGCAAACACTTTACCCGCACCGACACCAGGTTCGTGCCGGAGCAGAGCGTTTTGATGCGTGGCACCAGCCCACCCTTGATCGTACTCTTGTCCAGATGTACCACTACCGACGGGATGATCGATAGACACAGTTCCTGAATTTGTTGCGATTTCGATTCGAGGGCTTTGTACACGAGCGGCAACACACTGGCCCGTATCTCCTCCGATGGGCACACCTTTAGCAGGACGTCAAGGTTTTGGAAAAATATAAGCATTATTTGTACCGGCTCATCCAGCAGCATGACCGGCCGCAGATGGGAGCTGATATGCTGCATGTACTCGGCCCTCGAGCAGCTTGCCGTGATGGTGAGAATGTTCGTCAGCACGAACGGTATCATCGAACAGTTGACAAACTCTTTCACAAGTAGGGGAAGGATGCGATAGAGCCGCACACGGTGCGGAATGTCGCCGATGATAGTGGCGAGTCGCTTGTAGAACTCGGACTTTTCTAGATTATCCTTAGGGAAGAGGGTTTCCATACTGTCTAAACATTGCACATATTGGTCACAGAAGTATGAAATCTGCAATCAAGGAAGGACATATTGTTTTCAGCGTTATTTGAAACGGAATTTAGAATTTCGATGCATCACTTACCTGAATTAACGACTGTAGCGTCGGACGAGCCTGAGGATTTACGCTAAGCATTTTCTTAACCTCCATTCTTAACGATTCCGGAATCGCCGTAAGCTTCGGTGGCCCTTGACTGCTAAGCTTCGTGACGGACTGCTTGTACCCGTACAGATCCGATGATGCGTCCGGTGAGGGAATGCTTTCCCGTGTATAAATCGTATAAATTAAAATACCTAAAATTATCATCCAAAATATAGAAAAATGCATCCCAATGACATCAGCTCCCCATACCTAAAGAATAAATATCGGTTGAATCATTACAGCTGTTTTCGAGTATCAATTCCGGGGCTGTCCACTTCGAACCCGGATTACCTAAAAGGCGGTTTTTGAACGGATGATTTCCTACCGACGACCCACTCCCACCCCGTTTGCTCCAGCAAAATCCAAAACCAAACAGTTTCCATATGCCCTGCTTGTTAACGATAATGTTTTCTGTGCAGAGATGCCGATGGACCAGCTGCGCCTCGTCGTGCAGAAACCGGATGCCCTTAATAAGCTCAAAGATACCAAACTTGGTATCAAACTCCGATAGCTTGTACTCCGCGAGCAGGCCCGTATTAGAAACGTTCGTCGTGTTACCGAGCAGATTGGCTAAACTGGCCACCACGGGCTCGGCAGCGAATGCGATCGTATCACGGCTTTCCTCCATCGCGTGCTGCACCGTCAGTACCTGCGGGTGGCGAATCTTTGTCAGCTGAACCACACCGCGCCGTATGTTTTCGCAGATCTCCTCCCGCTCGTCTTTGGTGAAAAGTTCCAGCTGCTTCTTATCGAAGACAAATATTGACGCCGCTTCCTTAGTCGTGCGTTTGCTGCCGGTGTAGATTTTCCATACCAACTCTGGCGTAGGTGAGAAGAGAAAATGTGTGTTAATCGTTATCAGCCGTAAAGGTGAGGTGGCGTTCGAAAAGAGGAACCACTGTGTTGAGGATGATGATTCATTCCATTCGGTTGGAAGTGTCCTCTAACCCTGCATTGCTTCTAGCTGTTCAACTACAAACATCCAAAACCTTTATTTCAGACGCTCATCCCCTCCACTCAACCCACCTGTTCCGGCGGAACCAATATGTTCTGCGATATCATAATCCTTCGTGAGCGGGTTCCCCAGGAATACAGCTGACAGGGTGGAGACCGTTTGCGAAACGGATGAATAAATTTTGTTTATGGCATCCATGGAACCGTGCTGGAATGTGTAAAGTTACTGCAGTCTACCGCTACTGGCAACACGCGCCGCTCCTTTTTCGGTGTCTTTTTTTTAAGCTTTTGGATAAAATTCTTGCCACCAAACGCAGCAGCACTTTTCTCTGTTGATTATTTTTCTCTACTTTTGACAAACGTCAACTTGACAAATAGCGTTTCTTGCAATGTAAACAACAACGCACGCACACACATTAAGCTACGGACGCAGAGCCTATGTGACGCACGATTCTTTAAATCACACCTGGATGAAGGAAATGAAACCGATTTATTGATAAGAAAATGACTCAATATTTTGATTTATTGTGACCGTATACACACACAATCGATAAGGTTTAAAACGGAGATAACGGAAAGCGTTCTTCACTTAACACACACACACACCCACAGATTAATTTGTGTTTAAACCAAGCCAAAAGTAACCAAAATAGGGCACAAACGTGTTCGCGACACTAAAGCTCATCGTTCAATGGTTTGATAAGCATTTTCTGCATAATATGCTGCAGTTCTTGGTTTTGCTTTCTCAGAAAACTACACTCCTCGTCCAAAGTATGTCTCTCACGCAGAACCTGTTAATTTGAAGAAATGCGTTATGAAAAATTCAAAAACCAATACGCGTGATTTGCCGCGTACCTGCAGATACTTGCTCAAACTTTCCTCCATAGTGTCCCACACCTTCATCTGGTTGGGAAGGAAAATATTTTTGAAAGATTCCCAAAACTTTCGCGTATCGGAGAGGGTTAGCTTTGCTTCCGCTTTTACTTCGCTTTGAGTGTGTAGGCTAAAAAAGGTAATCTTTGTTTCGTAAAAACTGAAGAGAGAAAGTCAATCTCATACTTACGCTCCGTCATCATCCTCACAAAACATTTTCAGTGCCAAAAGATCACGCGACGTTGTAAGAGCCTCTTGGTGTGCATCGGTTTCCCGATTATCCACCGAGGAAACCTATTTGAGATAGTATATTAAAATTACTAGACTGATTTCACAGCTAAATGGATACATTCTTACCTCAGAAAGGCTGCACGCGTCCTCAACGCTGTTAAAATTCTGCACCTCCGCATGGGTGGACTGAAGCTGACGGACACCGTCCATGCTGTCGATACCGAGCGCATTCAGCACGTTGTCCATACAGATCAGTGTCATGCCGCAACTATCGAGCTGTCGATCTTGCAATGCCGTTTCCAACTTTTTATCACTTAAGAAGCGTGACTGTTCGAGCAAATTTTTCAACCGCGCGAAATCGTGCTGCTGCTGCTCTTCTTTCGAGTGTGTTAAGCTTCGTTTTGCTGCAAATTGTGACAAAGACAGTTAGAAAAACGATAATCACTTATTTGAACGCACATTACAACACACGAAAACGCACTTTTTGCGGTGCTGGAAAGCTTTGGCGTGCAGAGTGGATCATAGTTAAGCAGCAAATCCGAAATCGCCCTCAAATTGTTGGTCCACTTCCGGTTCAAATGCTGCTCTACCAGTATTTTATCTATTGCCGAAATGTTCTGAATGATTTCAAAGCATTCGTCGCGATTCAAGTTCCAAATAGAGCGGACCTGTGCAAGGAAAGGGGAAAACATTTTTCAGTAAAATTGAAATTGCAAGACATACTCCGGCACCCTACCCGCTTATCGTACGCTTTCTTCGAGCATTCCAACTTGCTGCGTATGTGGTCCACGCTATGGTGCAGCTTCTCGATCACTTTGGCCATCTTTTCCGTCTCAATGTAGTAGGTCGTTTTGGTGTCCTTTAGCTTGTTGCGCAGCGTAAAGATAGTTTCGTGCAGTTTCGCCAGTCGACGCTTTTGGGCGTTCTTTACCATCAGATTTTCGTCTTCCCGCTTCTTCAACACCTGGAAACTGTAGTCCAGCTTTTCCGAGTTTAGGGTAGTGTTTGTTTTAATCTTTTGCAACTCGATGGCCAGTGCCTGAGTGTCTTTGTCCAGCTTTATTCTTGTGGCGCGCGTTGTCTCTACGTAGTCGAGCTCGATCTGTTCAATTTCAGTTAAATTGGCAAGAAGCTACGAGACGGACAGAAAAGAAACATTTCTATGAGTTTCTCTTCTATTATTCGCCAAACGCAACAACTTACCCGTTCTTTCTTCTGCTTAGCCTTAATGCGCTCATTGGTGGCCCGCTTTGCATACACATCATTCCAGTTGAAGTTCGAAGCATTCTGTAGAATAACGCGTTCCTCCTCGACTGCAATCGCAATAAGAAATAATTTTCCAAAATCACCAGCAAACATCTTTGCAGCGCAAAACTACCTGTCCCTTGAATGAGGTCCAAATTTTCCTTCAGTATGCTCTTCATTGCTTCCACCTCCGTATCGGCCCGATGCACTAGGCTCTGTATGTCAACAATTTGCTTGCGAATGTCTCTGGCGTAACGATCATCTGCGGCTTGAAGCTCCCGACGACATTCGGTAATGATTATATCCTTCTGTTTCAGCAGCTCCTCGACACGGTTCTTTTGCAGCTGTAGCTCATCGTTCATAAGCATCGGGTCTTTCAGGGCCTTAATTTCAGTCCACTTTTCAAAGGTGGTTTGAAACTTCGCAACCGAATCCACCGATTCCGTATGGATCTTATTGAGAAGGGCTGCAATTCGTAGGGAATGGAAAGAAATGTGACATACTGTCGTTTCCCGGCTTTGCATGTTTTACTCACTCCCCTTAATTTCGGCCTCTGCCATTCGACGATCCACCTCGTGCCTATCGCTAGCCACCCGTACATCTTCGATAAGCTCCAACCCATCGCGCATAAGTTCTGCGATCCGTTTGTCGGCATTGTTCAAACAAATGCGTATTCTCTCCTTATCCTCGGCGTAGTTTAACGGGATGCTTCACGGAAAGCAGACAATTCTTTATTTGCTTCAGATGAACCAACAGAATAAGCGGACAACTTACGTCTTTTTACGGAAACGATTATCCCGCACGAAGCTCTCTACGATACTGTGCGACCGTCCCTCGAGTAAAGCCGATTCCACTAAATTTAGAAATAGGGGATTAACGCCATCCTTTGGAGCAGCTGCGGATTGCTGTCCTGAATCGGGGCTATCCTTTTCCGGAACCGAATCTTCTGCATCCATGCTTCGACGCGTGTAGCTAGAAAAGTAAGATTGGACAAGGAGGAGCCGTGTTTTAGTCTACACGGAAAATAATATCACCTTTTATCGCGATTCAACAAAACAGTTTGCTTCCCAACAACCGTTGCCAGGCGCCAAATGCGCAATTGAACCTGTTATACTAGAACTGTATAACAGCTGCTAAAAGTAAACTTTGAAAGAATTGAAAAAGCCCTACTTTGATGTTTTGGAATTAAAAAAGTACCGTAAGCGGACTAAAACATGTACTCAAAGCTATAAATACTTTAAACGCAACATAAATGATAAAAATAAATAAAAATTTGCCAAAATTAATACATAGCAGGACGCTATTTCGTCCCGCTAAACAGCCAATAGCGGCCTAGACAGCGCGCTGTCAAAGCTGCATTTGACAGTTGGCGCTTTTCTCATGACGCCGGGCCTAAATTTGTTGATGTTCGGCAAAACAATACAAGCTATTTGTGCGTGCCGCTGCATTTTTCAAGCTTTTTACGTGCTAGCGACGATTTAACGTTATTTTGTGTGCCGTGAAACTACCGAAAACACAATGTCCGACAGTGAACAGAGCGTGTACGCCAAGCGGACCAAAACAATCCACTACGGTTCACTGGAGGAATCGGACCGCTGGCATGTGGAACGCAAGGACCATGATACGGATGGATCTGGGAAGACGGACTACAGCCAGCTTACCACCTCAGACCATTTGGCTCTGGATGAAGATGTGTAAAGAATCATCGAACTTCCTTCACGCTTTAACATTTTCCACAATCCAAAAAGTATATATTTCCCTAATCGTGTGCTCTTCTACTACAGGGCCAAAGAGAAAGCAGCACTGCTGGAGGAATTCGAACGAAGGAAAAAGGCTCGTCTGATTCACGTGAGCACGGACGACGGAGAGGTGAAAAGTGCTCTACGCAAGCTAAACGAACCCATCTGCTACTTTGGCGAAGGTCCCGCCGACAGACGTTTGCGATTGAAAGAACTCCTCTCGGCGTACGTAATCAGAACAGCTACACGCTCCGGCGAACCGGTTTCCATTCGCTAACCCTTCCTGCTGTTCTTTTCCCTTTCATTCCAGACTCGGTGAAAAGGGCTTACCCGCAAAACCGGCTAAAGAAGAGGAGAAACCGAAAAACCAGCAAAAGGAAACGAACGAATCGACCTGGTATCACGAAGGACCGGAAAGTTTGCGTGTTGCCCGGTTTTGGTTAGCAAACTATTCGTTAGCCCGTGCCAAGAAGCGACTGGAGGAGGCAAGCGAAAAGATTCGCCAACATTCGGCCACCAAGGCGGGACGGATGGTGGAACTGCAGAAACGGATCCAGCAGTTGGCACCGCAATGCAGCCAGGTTGGCGATACGCGACCAATTACCGGGTGCAGCATCAATGAGGACTCGTCGCTACTGCTCACCTGCAGCCTGTAAGTATAATCTGTACTACTGTGAGTTTATATTTAATGCTGGGTTTTCTCCATTTGGCCCAACAGGAGCTCCTTGTGTAAAGTATGGTCCGTTCCCGACTGCACCCTGAAGCAGACGCTCCGTGGGCACAAGTTCAACGTAAGTGATGTGGCCTTCCGGCCGGGTGTTGCCACCGATAGTAAATCCGAAGTAGCGATGGCTTCTTGTAGCTTCGACGGGTCAGTTAAACTATGGTCGTACGACAGCGAAGAGTCCATAGCCGACATCAGCGGACACATGCCGCACCGGGTAGCGAAGCTCGCCTTCCATCCGTCCGGACGATTCCTGGGAACGGCCTGTTACGATGCGTCCTGGCGACTGTGGGATCTGGAGCAGAAGCAGGAGGTGCTGCATCAGGAAGGACACACGAAAGCCGTTCACTGTATCGCATTCCAGGTGGACGGTAGCGTGTGCGTAACTGGGTAAGTCCTTTAGACACAATCTTTACGTTAAATATATTAATATTTTTTTTCGGTTTTTTCATCACAAGTGGTTTGGATGGGTTTGGCAGAGTGTGGGATCTCCGGACAGGTCGGTGTATCATGTTCCTGGAAGGTCATCTGAGCGCAATTTATGGGGTGGACTTTTCTCCCAATGGCTACCACATCGTAACGGGTAGTCAGGACAATTCTTGCAAGGTAATTTCCCCAACATTTGCCATGGTATGTTGGATTTTTCGAGTTAATAATCTTTCTCCATTGTTTTTAGATCTGGGATCTACGAAGACGACAAATGGTTTACACGATACCCGCCCATACCAATCTAATTTCGGACGTAAAGTATCAGAAGAATGGTGGCAACTTTCTCGTGACAAGTAGCTACGATAAAACGGCAAAGGTATGTACATTTCTAGTTAGCAATCGAAGCTACGTCACCGTATAATACTCACCGTTTCTTGTTTTTTTTTTTTTTAGATTTGGTCCGACAAAACGTGGCAACCGCTTAAAACGTTATCCGGCCACGACGGTCGACTGGTCGGCGTAGACATTTCCCATGATTCACAGTACATAGTGACGGCTTCGTACGACCGCACGTTTAAGTTATGGGCATGGGACTCGTAAAGTGTTCGCGAAGCGCCACCAGACCCATAAATAAACAACAGAAGAGTAACGATTGAAAAGGGCGAACTATCGTGTAAGTTGATCAATCGTGAGAAGGAATAATTTGTAATTAAAACGATACATTTGTTATTAGAACAAAAAACTCATAGCAAAGAAAACAGTTTTCTTTTTCTATTTCTATAACAGAATATTTATTTGGCTAAAAATATCAATAAGTTTACGGGGTGTGAGTGAGATGGTTGTGAGCATATGTTGCAAGCATTCAATTCTATGTACAAATCGCTAGGGAGTTTTAGTTTGTTATCAATTGCAACCGTTGACCATGTTGACCCGAGTAGCCTAAACCGAGCGTTCCTTTAGCTTGGGTCGCAAAATGCGCAATCCCACCTTGCCCTGGGCTGTTTTCACCAGCGAGGCACACTTTTCGATGGCGCCTGCCTCCAGGCTATCGCCGTTGATATGCGAAACGATATCACCCACTTGAATGCGTCCGTCGAACTCTGCCGAACCGCCAGGAACCTATTGGAATGGAGTAAAGGATCTTTGTGTTAGCGGATGCGACACGGTTTTGTCATGCTTTTTGTTCACTACGAACCAAACTGGTAATGACGATGCCTTTTGGATTACCGGCACGGAAGGTTAGTCCAAGATTTTTGCCCGGTTTCTTCATCAGATCCACCTCGACTGTTTCCGTCGGTGGCGGGTTAGCCCGATAAACGACCAAACGGACCTGTGCAAAAGTGGCAATGAGGAATGCATAACGGTTTTCTTAAGATCTTTGTGTTGCCCTCTAAGAAGCACGATCCCTTCCTACCTTCGGGTGTAACTGCTTGACCGCACGCTTGATAGCCTCGCTGGTACAAGTATTGTTCACCTTAAAACCGTTGATTTCCACTAGTTGGTCAAATACCTGCAGGCGACTGTCCTTCTCCACAACGCTCTGCGGTAAAATGTCCATTACTGCGGCACCCGACTGGGAAAAAAGAAAGGTTTTTAGGGGAAGGAAAAGGTAGTATTCATGAGAGCAAACTTGCTCAAAACCAAACTCCAGTACATACTTTTACTAGCGAATCACAGCCGCCGGCCACTATAATGCCCAGCGGTTTACCCTCGGTCGGAATGTCAATCACCGTAAACTCATTGTCGTTGATCGGTGCCTTCAGCGGATCGACGACCTCTTTCGTTGGTGACGCTTCCGGTTTGGTGCCGTGTGGTGTACCTGCCCGGCTTGGTGCCAGCGATGCCATCTCTTCCGGCTTTTTCTTGTTCGGCGTCGTGCCCGCCTCACCGTTCGCCTTCTTGTCCGAGTCCTTCTCCTTGTTGGGGTTACATATCTTCAGCGTAATGACGCCCTCGGCTTTCTTTAGCAAACCGGCAGCCGTTTCGTAGTTGCAACCGAGCAGCGAGTCCCGATTGACCGCCAACAGCATGTCGCCGATCTTGAGACCGCTCTGGGACATTATAGAAACGGTGAAAGTTAACTATGTTAAATAGAAAAGCCCGCTGCTTTGCTTTAATACTAATGCCCGTACGAACCTTTTCTGCCGTAGATCCTTCCTGAATATCGGAAATGAATATACCTTGACCAGCAATCGAGTGTTTACCTTCGATGATCATGATTCCCAAACTGGAAGTGCCCTGCACCGTGAAAGAAAAGGGTATTGAATGTTCCTACAACCATAAACCAAGATACAAACCTTTTTAACGGTGATTGTTTTAACGTCCTTAAATTTCTCCATAATATTATCCTGACGGTCGGTGTTGGCACGGCATGTGGGAAAACAAAATCGACTTGTTAGTGTGAAAACTTGAAGAAACAATGACCGTTGTACGTACGGTATAGTCAAAATCGGTGGGGAAATGCTTCACCGGTTTCACTGCCAGATCCTCCGGGGATGTCTTTTTCCTAGACAATGAAGAGTAATGAAGAATCATCCAAGTTTAATGTTTTTAGTTTAACCTTATTAAAAATGGCACTGCACGTACCTTAGCACAATAAACTTAAGTGTTGGGCTGGCCAGATTTTTTATAATCACCGAACAGTTGAGATGGCAACGTCCGTGTAGAACTGTTCCATTCACCTACAAAACGCACGACAAATGATAACAATTTCTGTTTGTTGAAGTTGCAAACCAAAGACAAAGGCACAATACCTCCAACACTTCATCGCCGACGGTGAGCGATGTCCCGGCGGCAGCTCCCTTCGGATTGACGCCGGCAATCAGACAAGCCATGCGTGTACGGTCCCGATGGCCACACAGCGATAGGCCACACGTTTCGTTACTGTCGCGCAAGATCGTACAGACGTCCACTTCGCCCAACGCGGAGTAACGCTTCTTTATCTTTTCTGCAATGGATTAGAGAAAGGACACGATCGTTTGGTTTAACTGTTCGCATAAGCTCTTCCCAGTGTCCAGGATCTTTACTCATCGTGTAGCCGAAATCATCCTCCTCTTCGGCGTCTTCCTCGCCGATCTTTGTATTACCAGCCGATGCACGGTCGATCTGCAGAGGGCAAATAGAGTTAAAGCGCCCAGTTCAATAGACTGACAGACAATCTCAAGAACCACATTACCTCAACGCCGGCTTTGGTGAACGTTTTGCCCTCCAGTTCGCGGCTATCTTCCTCGTCGTCGGAAGAGTTTTCGGAATCTGTAAACGAAGTAAAAGAAAGATCAAGCGCGGTATAGGTGCCTTATCTTCGATTATCATCAATCCCAGTCTCCTACCGGTAGACTCTTGCCGTGCTTTCGGAACCGTGAGTGTCTTGTTGTCCTCCGGCGTTGCGACGGTCTCCTTCTGAAATTGGAACAAACAACTGGTCAGTGGTGAAGATGTCGAAACCTCGTTCCTCCCACCTTCGGTTTGCCATCCTGTATGTACTCCACCTCGGGCGTTTTCGACGGAGTGACGGGCGGTGGAACTTTCTTTTGAAGCACCATTGCATTGGTCTGCGAGTAGAGAAATGGATTAAGGTCATCATAGCGCTAGCACAGATCGGGCAATGTACATACTTCTCGTACGGTGCGCTCCAGACTCTGAACGACTAGGACGATGCGGTCGTTGGCAGTTTTAATGTAATTGACGGCTTTCTCATGGGAAGCATTTTCCAAGCTGTTCTCATTCACAGCAAGTATTCGATCGCCGATCTGGAAAGGAAATCAGATCAGATTCACGTCTCCCTTCCCACTTTCTTCCATATCACGCACCTTCAGTTCACCACACTTGTCGGCCGGACTTTCCGGGATGATGCTTTTGATGAACAATCCCGACGTAACATCGCCACCCACATTGACCTGCACAGGTAGACGGAAGGATAGAAATGTTCAACATTCTTAAACAAAACCAAACCCGTTTGTATTTGCTGCCTTACCTTTCCTCCAACGATACTAAACCCGAAGGATGATTTTTCCGTCTTCTCGATGACGACCTTTTTCTCTGGGCCCCATCCTGCAACAAACGAAAAGTAAAGGAAGACACGCATTCGTGTGAGTGTGTGTGTTAGAAAGTTCAGCAATCGTTTAACATTAATTTGAAATCAACTGCTTCTAGCAATTCGTTGATTGCTTGCGTCCGATCGTGCTTGTTTCGCTTTTAATTTCACAAATGGATGTCAACTACGTGTCTTACATAGACCCATTTGAGCCTGTGAATGACGTTATGCGCAGGGTGGGGGTGATAGAGGGAGAAGAGGGCAAGGAGGGTACCAACTGCTAGCGACATCATTATTGGCCACGTGAGAATAAACTCGGACGATCGATGAAAATAGCAGCGTATGGTACGGGCCTGACTATGGGTTCACGTGATTGTTTCCTAATCCCTGCGAACCAGGTACAGATTCTGCCTTGTGTCTGCTGATTCGTTAGACGTTCTGCATTCAAAGGGGAACGAGAAACCTTCTAAGGACGAGCTCATCGCACAGGACAACGGTATGTGGTTTGGCGCCAACAGTTTTGTGCATGCAGGCCTTAAGCGCTTTTATTTATTGATTTTGTCGTTTGATTGTTTTGTTATGATATTTTTAGCTTTATAAAAAACCAATTTCAATTCTAATCATGCAAGAACAAGGGAAAATCAAATTAACGTGACACTATTCACAACTAAAATCGCAATGGAGACGCTTGGTGTTTCACGTGGAACGGTACAGAGATGAGAGTTTTTAACAGGTCTTTCACTTTACTTATCTTACCTTCCAGCTTGACCGATCCGGGAAGTGCGCTAACAGTCATCTCTGCTGCCCTGTGGAAGATAGCGGGAACCAGATGAAGAAAAACACCTGCACGTTAGTTGCAGTTGATCGTGCCGCTAGTAGTTACCGACTGAGGCCACCGTACAGGCTGTAACCGTCACCAGACCAACAAAACGCCTCGCACGTGGAGACCCTGTAAAACGTGCACTTGGGCTACACATGTGTTAGGAAGGGGAAAGGACGGCCATTAGGTGAAGTGCACTCTTTTTTTTTTAGACTCCCAGTCAAATGTGAGTACAGTGCAGGCCGGCTGAAACCCCGCAAAAGGCCCGCAACGTACGTACGGGACGTAGTCGAGTTCTAATTGGATTAGCACGGGAAACAAACGACAAATGGAACAAACGTACCAAAAGGTGTGCGTTGTGTGACTTTCAGCACAGAGTTGTAAAAGTGGCTAGCTTCAGTAGAACCGGGACAAACGCAAGAGATGGTTCCGTGTTTGGGTACCTGTTTAGGCGGCAATACGTTTACCTCTCCTTGGAAGGACTGCGTTTGGCATCGGTCGGTGGCACGGTGATCGGGAGGGGCTTGGTGACCGGATAACATAGCGGCAGCTTCCGGTTGCTGTGTCCACTATCGGATGGTATTTTGGCTTTGGTTCGGTAGTGGTCTAGCTCCTTCAAATAGATGCAACTGTCGTCGGCCGGTTGCAGTGTGCCCTCGTCGTAGTCGCGATAATACTGGATGCGGTACTGAAACAGGCCTATCCCACTGTTCCGATGTCTGTACTCCATTTCATGCTGAATGCCGCCACCGTCTGCTCATCGCTGGTTTGGCTGTAAGGGCAGAAGGGTGGTGCTAGTTGTGATGGTGGTACTCTCTTTTTTGAACATCTAGTGCTTGTACTAAACTATTCGCCCTATCGAATCGCAAGAGTGAAACAAAAAATACTAAAATATCTTTCAAAAGAACATTCACATGCAAACTGAGGCGTAAACGGCATGAAATCAGTTTTATTACTTATAACTTTGCAAGCTTTGCTCTATCATAGCTAAAATCAATTGCTTATGTCTATTTTCTAAATGTTATCCAAAAGCATTAACATAAAATTTCATATCTTTCGCTTAAACGCCTATTGCCAATGAACGTATAGGACTTTAGGAAAACATGCTGGAAAAGGAAATAAAGGAAAGAAAAGCTACATCCATCAGCTACAGCCACGATGGGAAACGATGGGAATCCCCTCCAATACACACAGACGAACACTAATCGCGCGTTTTTCCTCATCCAAAGAAGCAACAAACAAAAAAAAAAAAAAACATTTACCACCCACGAGGGAAAACCCACTGCGTTGTACTTTCTCGTATGCAGGTTTTGTGCTTCACAAAAGCGCTTTCCTGTTCTTCTTTTGGCACTAAAACAATTCCATCGATGTGTTGTTCCGGTGTTGTACTGTTTCGGAATTTGGCCACGATTTGCAAATCCTTTTTGTTTCTTGCTTTTTTTCTTCTCAGGTTTCAGGTAGCTGGGTCACAGAGGGTAAACTTAGCAATTCCACTTTGGCGTTGTTCTAGGAACGTCTGGAAGACGTACTGCTTTTAATATCTTAGCATGATTAAGCCAGGTTTGTGCGTGAGTGTTTTCCGGAAGGAGGATATGCGTTTTCAAAAACTGTTTGGCACGAGTACGAGAATTCGAGATGATGTGTGTTCTCCGCTTGGGGTACGGGTATTTTTCTTTTCCACTCGGAAAAAGCTCAAAATGCGCGTGTGTGTGTGTGTCGAAAGGAGAGGGGGATGAGCTGGAAAATTGTCCGACAGACCCCCGTTCTTGCAATGACAAGGAAAATCATGGGCATCATTACTGACAGGTGGTGGAACAATGTTTGGCAAAAAGTACAAAGTTTATCAAAATTAAAAGAAAATAAAATGCAGAGCTTATGTTACTAAATTAATTAAGATTGATTGTTTCTTCTAAATTTAGAAAGAACCCAAAGCAAACAAACCCATAACGTTCCATTCAAAGAAAGTGTCATCCACGCGACTGTCGGATCGATCGCTCGCGCTTTTGTTTGCATACATGTCGTCTCTCTGCACTATTTTGACGCATTCCCAATCCCCCTTTCCGCAGGCGCTTCGGCTTGCGTTTCAGTGCGTTTATCATACACACAGTTGACCAGAACGGGCCAGAAATCACGCAAGAGGCAGAGGCGTACGTGGATTGTGCAAACGGGGAACGCGGAAAACATCGCTAGAGAACAGCAGCCAGCGTTTTGTTTGTAATCAGATTTGTGTTTTCTCCCCTTTTTACCAAAACATTTTTGTGTTACTACGGCGACGACGAGGGCGTCGGATCGAGAGGAAATCAGTGTTCGCGGGGTATCGAAATTCGATCGTCCGTCGCTCATTCCAGCACCGTCCTCTTATCGTGTGTTTGTGTGTATGTGTGCGTTTTTTTTGTGTGAGTGTTTTGTATCGTTCGTTCGCAGCAAGTGTGTTTTGCCCCTTTTGCCCCGATATCATCATTGCGCGGGGTGCGTACTCCAGGGTGTAACTGCGGTGTGTAGCGTAACGGTGATAATCGAAGCAACAGTAACGTCCTCCCGCGAGCAACCCTCACCGTTCCGTTCCGTTTTGTGATTATCATCGACGGTGAGCGGAAAGGAAAGCCAGTTCCGTTCGGCCCCACCTTACGGTCGGTTCTATACGCGTGCGATACACCACAGCACAACACCGCGCTGTTCATGTTTTTCTACCGATTTTACAACGAGCAATCTGTGGCAGTATTATTTTGAAGTATACAATTAGCATAAGTGTGATAGTGTTTAGTGTTTATAGCAGTTAAGTAAAGCGTGTTGCGTCTCTCGTGCATCGAACTGCACCGGATTGTGATCGATTACGAGCCCGTCTATTGCCTTACCCCGCACCTGTGCGACCATGGATCCGTTAGAGGAGTCACGGGTTTTTCTCGATTGCTTCAAAGCTAACGCGAAGCCGGACGATCCACTGCCCGTCTGGGTGCCGATGTACAACCTGAAGCACGACGAAGTCGAGCCCGCAATCATCGATTTAATTAGAACGTATTTGGATCAGTTGTAAGTAACTTGCCTACCTAAGCAATCTGCACTGCAAAGTAAACAATTAAACGAAACTACATGTGAGTGTGCAAATATGAGGGGGATTTTTTGTGATGGGCTGCAAATCATTCTCCCCCAAACTTATGCTTCCACCACAATGCGTGAGTCATTTTTGTTATTATACGCGGAATCGCCCGTGCAGTAGGCTGTGTGTGAGTGTGCGTAACACCAACACACCTGTAGCGGCGTACTAGATGGCGCGCGAAGAACAGCCAACATGTGATTTACAGTGATGGCATTTAGTGTACGTGCGAGTTGCGCGCTTCGTCATGAGAACCAAAGATTGATGTCATCTGCACGATGAGTTGCAAATTTTTAATGATAATAAAACAAACACTCAGCCAGCAGGGAAGCTGTTAAAAATGCCGCAAACCAAAACCG
Source organism: Anopheles epiroticus (assembly GCA_000349105.1). Taxonomy (NCBI): domain Eukaryota; kingdom Metazoa; phylum Arthropoda; class Insecta; order Diptera; family Culicidae; genus Anopheles; species Anopheles epiroticus. Next base: position 24,685 of record KB671547.1, on the reverse strand, counting down.
ATGAATTTATAATAGTGTGTTTACTATTTATGTCTTTCTTTCTTATTCTTCTTTCTTCACCCAAACAGCGGATGTCCCCAATGCATCTTGCCGCTAATTGTACGCAAGGTTTTGGAGGAGGTGCTGGCCGATTGTAAAGAAAATCCCAAATCGTGTGGTTTCAACGGTCAGGGTAAGTGTACGGGGGTAAAACAGTGGCAGAGCATTCGGTAACGGTAACAGCCGTTTTCGTTTGCTTGTTGTTCACATGCGTCCGTCATAAAGTAACGGATGGCGGCAACTAGGGCAAAGCGGTTGGATTTTATTAACACATGCTCAAATGTTTTATTATTTTCTCTCTCGTTTTCCAAACGCACACGCCATCTTTGCAGAATATAAAACTCTTCAGCTGAACCATGAAGTGATTTCACGCGTAAATCAAACCTGCACCGAATTATTGGACAATGCGAAACTCAACAACCTGCTTGCCCAGCTGGGTGAACGAGGCGCGAGCGCCGAAGATGAGCCGGATTCGGGTACGAGCGGTACAACGGTCGGTACCGGGCGAAAGATGCACTTTTCGCGCGGTTTAAAGCATCGCCGGCGCACGATGGAGGACCGGCACGTATGCTTGCCCGATTTTAACACGCTGTACCGTACAAAGGACACGGAACCGACCGCCTTTTACGGTGTTTATGACGGGCACGGTGGGCAGGAGGCGGCCAGCTTTGCAGCCTCCCATCTGCATTACTATATTGCGCAGAGCGAACACTATCCGCACGATATGGAGCAAGCATTCCGGGAAGCGTTCCAGAAGACTGACAAACTGTTTTTGGAAAAGTGCGAAAACCATGTATGTATTGCTGTGTACCCACGATGAACTCATGTATGGATAATAGTGTATTATTTTATCGTTGTCCCTTGCAGCACCTGAACAGTGGTTCCACGGCAGTAGCCTGTGTACATCACATCCACTCGAAGCGGATTGATTTAGCGTGGGTTGGCGATTCTCAGGCCATCCTCGTACGGCGTAATCCTGGCGAGAGTGTGTACAAACCGCTTGTCCATCCTACGCACGTTGCAACCGATCCGGTATGTGTATATTATGCGGCACACTTGTTACTGATACCCATTACTAATCATCTGTACTCGTTTTGCAGGACGAGCAAGCCCGTATTGAAAAGGAAGGAGGAATCGTGATCCACTGGAATGGTCAGTTTCGAGTCAGCGGACAGCTGGCTATTACACGAGCGATTGGTAGGTGGAATTAAACAGTTTCGCGTACGATGACAGTGAGATTACCAGAGCTTGTATTTAATTATTGTTTTTCTTGATTTTAGGCAACCGTTTCTACAAACCCTTCGTGACGGCAAATCCTTCTGTTTCGTTAAACCAATGCACGGAAGATGATCTTTTGCTTATACTAGCTAGTGACGGGTTATGGGAGGGATATAACGAATATTTAACGTCCATGTTTGTGCTGTACGCAATTCGAAAGTTTCCAGGTAAGTCGTACTTTAATATTCACCTATGTGAGCTGATTATTATGCTATTTTATACAACTCCCAGCGAGTGGCCCTTTCGGGGACCTAGGCGTCAAGGACCTTTTCCCCTATGACTCCACTCGGAAGGGGGGAGGGGGTGTGCTCGTGGAGGAAATCATCGTTCGTATCACGACTTTTTTTCATGCGTTTTGCGGAGCCCCCTAAACGGCGGGGCCCTAGGCGGCCGCCTAGTCCACCCACCGTTTGATTCGCCACTGCTCCCAGGCAAAAAAAAAAAAGAAAAATTGTTTAAAGGAGATCCAGATAAAAGCCTTGTTACACAAAAACAAGAACAGTTGTAAATATGAAGGATTTATCTGATGGAAAAAAGTAGTAGCTAAACAATTTCACTTTTTGTTTTTCAAGGTGAAACGTTTGCTGCAAAATTGCTCCTGAAAAAGGTTCAATCATCATTTGTAAGATAACACTTTCTTTGGCATAAACGACCGCTACGATAAAACTTAGTTATTACTGAAACATAATAAGTATTCATATAATTTAAATTTAAACTTCTCCAACACTGCGTTGTAGTTATAATGTTTTGGTGCGAAAAGCGAAACCCACAGCTCATCTTTTCAATTTCGCTATGGAATGGCACACGTTCTTCGCAAATGTTCTTCCTCAGCGAACGGAATGATTAACTTTGACCTCGATGAGAGCACTATGATATTTTGGAACGCTTTTAACATCGCGCATGCATGATATCCGCTTCTGACGGCGTTGAGTCAAAACGTACCGCTTCTACCGGCGATGAAAGAAGGGTATAATTAGTCCATCATTGTACGTCCGGGATTATTTGTTGATTCCATTGTGCATGCGTTCGCAGTGGGGAGTAACATACACATTTGAATGTTTCATCGGTTTGTTTGAAGTATGTTCTTTCAATCTGTTACTAGAAGTTATGTGCAGGTTGGTTCAACAGAAAAGAATGCTTTTGGTGGTATTTATAAAATGGAGAGAATTTAGTCTCTTTTAACGTATCTTGTGAGTTGTTTCATTATGAAAATATGCCTATGATGCTTATTTTTTTAACGAAACATATTATATTGTTCACATTATTAACCTGAAAGCATCAACAAAACGATCTTTATTACTCACTAACATTCTTACCAAATACCTTGTGAAGAACAATACGGTCTGGCCGTTACTGCCAAAAAAGATACCTTGTGAGGCGTGTAGTTACCAACTAATAAGTAATTTATTTTGCTAACAGCAATGAAACATTTAATTGATCCATCGGTAGAGTGGTAACGGCGTAGGCCGTATTCGGATTGCCTCTTACTTCGTAGGACGGTTTCTCCTGCTACGAGTGTCACATGGGACAGGCACAGAAAACCAAGCGGATGGCTGCAGTGTAGTGACATTGGCAGACCTTTTCCAATAATGGTTGTTATGCAAAAAGAGAAGAATTATGTAAATTAGGTGCAATTAGAATTAATTGATGAAGGAATATTCTTTTTAACACACGAAACTGGATTTAGCTCACCTTGGAGTTCAAAAGCTACCGCAAATTCGGCAATGGCAGCGGCCAGGGACTTTGCTGATCAGAGTATATTGTTGGTTTTACTGCATTAACGCACCCCTACTGAAATTCCACTCAGCGCCTCCAAAGAGCTTGATCTGCAACTCGATTTGCTTTTCTACTGTTGGTCGAATCTATTAGTGACAGAGAGCCAAGATTGAGGAAAGATAGGTTCAGTGCAACTGTTGTTGCTATATGATTTTTATACATAATTTTTTTGTCAGCAGAGCAGTGCTAAAACTTTTTTTTATTACGGTAATGACGGCCAGGCCGTAATGCTTGGGTGCCCAAATTTTATGCCTTAAAAAAATAATTTTTGCTTGTTTGTCTTTAAAACCTAAATGCATTTAGAGGGAAGGGAGCGTATATAACTGAATACTTTTATAAATACTGAGTAAAACTCAATACGATCGTTCCATGATTTGCATTTATCTAGTATCTATTTTTTAAAAACTTTCGTAGTAACGGCCAGACCGTATTGCTATCTAATATCTATGGTAATACTTTAAACTACTCCTTTTATAAAAACACGCACGTTGCGACAGCACACCGACTGTGCGGTACGCCGGCACTGAATTGAAGCGACATAGTTTAACCATTTAACCCCGAATGAAAGCGGAGAGCTGAAATAATTGGTCATGGTTCCAGTAGTAATCAGATTACTGAGTTTTTTTGTTGTCTCTGTGTTGGCAATTCCGCTACACGCTTCACTACCTGCTGAGACCGAGTAAACAACGTTCCGTGGTTGATTGGCCATAACCTGTTTATGAAGGGAATGAGTGGATTATATTGAAACAATAGATATAATGACAAATCAAATTTACGTAAAATGCTAGCACAAGTAGATTTGTGAGTAGAATAGTAATTGTGTTTAGTGTTAATAGTAAATACTTCATATTGATTATTAATTAGAATATATTACTATTACTAAACGTTTAGAAAACATATAATTTTGTAAAGATAATCATTTGTGGTTTAAAAAAGCGAAAAGTTGTGTTGTTACCAATTAAAGTTATTGCTATGGCACGTCCCAAAAGCCGCCCGGTAGCAGGAAAAACATCAACTTAATTGTCATGCTTAAATGGAATATAGTTAAAAATGAACAGCCAAACACAACTCCGTTGTCAACGCCGCTGAATGATCACCTCGTGATCGTCTTCATTAAGCGTTTGTTAAAGGTGGATGTGCTCGGCATGTCGGCTAGTAAATAAAAGCACCTAAACACTGCTGATAAGAGCAGGAAGCAAGACCTTCCCGCGGCGAATTGTTGATGTTATTTCACGTTGGCGCCGTGCTAGTTGAATGGGCAGTTATACACACGCTCGCAACACGTTCAACGAAGTCATCAAGTGTACGCGGGCGCCCTATCCGGCGATGATTTCAACGTTTGCAGGAAGGAATGGTAAACAATGGCTAATGACAGGAATGATCACGCTGTTGGGGATAACACTATTTTTTTTTTGCTGGAAATATTTCGTAGTGGCATAACTGCAGTAGGAGAGTTCGCAATATAAACTTCCTTTGCGAATGCTGATGTAAAGGAGCTGGAGGAGCATAGTGGTAACAATTTGAAACTGATAGATCACGTTTTGTGCATATGAAAGATTGACGGACCAGTAGTTGTAGAAAATCAGAACAGAACTTATGCTACCGGCAAATTTTCCGCTGTCAGGTGCAAAACAACGTATCATTTTTACGATCGGCTCTGTTGCAAACAGAGTGAATGAATCGTACGTTCCGCATCAGTCGTCACTCTGTCTAACAGCAGACTGCCAGCCTAGGCTCTTCAGTATCGGGCGCTACCGTACCACCGTGAGTGAAAGGCTTGCTCTCAACTCCTGCACCAAGTCATCGTCGGCAACCGTGCTTTCGCCTTTCGCCCTGAACAGTTGCAGCACCGTTAGGTTTTGATTTGATTTTTCCTCGTTCCTCGACTTCGTTTCGATGAGGTATGGAACGCGCCGTACAAACCGTTCGGAACCACCAAACTCAGGCCCGTTGATCGACGTGATCTTCTCCGTTTCGCGTGTGAATCGCACAGGAAAGGCGTACTGTTTTCACACCTGATGGATATGCGGCCGCGCGGTTACCCGCTGTTGTCGGCTTGGTTTGTGCCTCTCTCGACCACAACACCACGCTACACGCGAATGGAAATGGAATGGGTGGGTTGCAATGTGGTGTGGGATATGAGGCATTGTGGCATAAATGATTTGATCTCGTTTTTTATTATTTCGGAAGAAAGTTCACCTTTCGCAACAACAGGTGTGTATGGGTACGGGCAAGTCATAGTGCACGGTACCACTCAGTTGGGGAACTGTGTTAAAGTGAAGAAGGAGCAGAAAAAAACGGTAGTTTACGGATGAGGAGACAAAGAGGAAGGGGCGATCTAAACTGTACTGTTTGATCTCCACCAACAGCTTGTAGATATCAAAATTGTCTCTATTAGGGTGCATTTTACAGCCGCTCGGAAGGTGACGAGCATAAGAGTAAGCATGATTTCAAAAGCTTAATTGGTTTTATCTTCTACTGTTGACGCGCGCCACTGCACCATTAGCTTTTCTGTTTGACTATTCGTTTCATTTAGGAACAACACAAAAAAAAGCGTGATGCTTTCCTTTTACTCACCCGAATCGGTGGATACAAACGGTTACACTTCTATTCCTGTCCGCACTGCTGTGCAATGGTTTCCTTTTCCGATCGTGCTGATTCAGATTGTGCATGATCGCGTCACTGTCTAGGAATTGAAGGGATGGAAAAGCATGACAACACCCGCGTGCCTGCCTAGAGGGTCATAAATTATTTCTAACCACCAGTTGCCAGTGCGTCGCGACAACATTGCCGTTCCGTGTGCGTGTCTTTAATTTTAACCGATTTTTAAGGGTTTGCAGTGTTGCCAGATGTCGGTTGATGTTTTCCTTGAGTGTGGATAATTTATTTTGCGTTAAACCAAACCAATTTGTCGGTCTAGCATATGGGTTTGTCGATCGCCATTACATGTGTGCCGCTGCTGTGCCTTGGTGCCTGGACGACGACGACGTTGTTCCGCCGTTGTCTTAATTGATATTCCACGCCCAAGATGACACGTTTTGGTGGTGCGTCACTGGCATTTTAGTTGAATCACAATGGCACAAATCTTATTTTTCAACTAAGATGCTTTTCAACTCATCTGTGAATTAACTCTCCGTGCTGATTAACAACTCATTCATTGCGACGCATGAGTTTTACGCGTGAGTTTATAAGCTCACCAGCTGTTTGAATATTTGCTTTACATTCTTCGTGATTGGTGTGCAGAAATCCTAAACAGATGAAAAAAAATTTAATAGATCTCCAATTTAACTAGACGTTCAACAACAATATCCTTCGTGGTTCGATCCACTCTTGATTGCTACTTTGCTCTTCTCAGTCAGTACAATACATCAACCGTATGGAGGAAATCCACTGTGACTGTTATTAGGTCTGGAATATCTAGCCAAAAGTCGTCAAAGGCAATGTAATATTAAATCAAGTTATCAGCATGTTTAATACTATGTGTTCATAGTTCTTATTACCTTAAAAAAATTCGTGTAGATCATGGGTCTACTAACTATGACCTCCGTGCCAGCCAAATACTGCCAGCGTGAACCGAAAATGCGGCCCGTGAAGTCTTTTTTCGGGTTTTATGTAAGATGGTATTTTTAGATGTTTTTAGACATTTTGCTTATACTTACTTAAAAGTTCATATTGATTATTATGATCATCGGACCAACCAATGAAGAAATATTGAAAGGATAAAATGTAAAATAACAATAAGTGACCCTTAACTATATACATTCTGAAGTAGCAGCGCCCCGCGCACTGAAAAGTTTGGAGATTTCTCGTGTAGACGAGAGTGGTGCGTGATTTAACTTATTTTAATGTTTTTTATAACTACATTGTACTGTAGAAGAGTTGTGTAAAGATTTAAAACTTAATCATCAACTCTATGTTAAATTACATGGCAATACGTGGTTATTCCCCTTAGCCTAAGGCTAATGGAGTTAAGAAATTTCGACAACCGAAAGCCATTGTTTTCCAACACTACCGCCACCGGGACCGAAACAATAGAACAACCAACACCCTTTTACGGGATGGATTGGTGTTTTCGTGTTTTTTTTTTTTGGTTTAAAAATGTTTCATATTCGGTTCGATTTTCGGTTCAACGTTGAATCCAACTCTATCAAACGAAGTTGAGCCTTGCGTGGGGCTGCTTCATGCTCCAGATTCTGGGCATTGGATGGAGTTTATAAAGTTGTGCGCTTCCGGCACTGCGGAGATCCGCACGTGATCTGCCAAACACCCTTTTACCCTTCGTCTCTCTTTCAACCCATCTCCAACCTGCCCTTTCCCTCAAGACCCGTGATTTAATTGATGAATGCGAGTTCTAGTGTGTTGTTTTTCGGCGTGTCTACCTTTTATTTTCATCATACCGTAAAGCGAGGTAGATGATGCCGTGTTTGTGTGTGTGTGTGTCTGTTTGTGGGCAACCATCTGGAATGATTGCGCTTGCATGATTTACTCTCTCGGTTTGCTCTTCGCCTCTGCCGCCAGGGCAATGGAAGGGAAAGAGCGAACCGAGATTGGCTGGAATGTGAACCCGGCGGACCTTACTCGCGTTGGCCGCGTGGCTAAACTAATAATTTCCGCTTTCCATGGGTTCTTCTCGATCCAGTTTTCGGCTGCCGGCGGATGGTTGCCAAGGCTTGTGTTCCTGCCGGCCGCCAGGCACCCGTGTGTCGGTAGGGAACGGAATATAATTACGAAACGATTGGCATGAGGGAAAGGGAACGAAACCATCATTCTTTCGGCTGCGGTTTTCATAGTCGGAAGCGATAATCTTCTGCTGTGACAACCTGCAACAAGGCTGCAAGATCAGCTGGCCTTGATTACAATGTAATAAACATGCGGCGCACACGGTAGGGAGAAGGACAAGGTAAGGACGGACTTTCGGCAGCGCTTCGTCTTCGGTTCGGTTGGTTAGGATGAGCAAGCCGGCGGGACCGGTGGCAGCGGGCGGGTTTGCATTTACTTTTCGCCTTGCATGACTGGTCCGGTCGGTGCTGGCCCGGTTGGTTGGTTTTCGGTGGATCTTCAACGTCGCTTTAGCGTGTCGATCGCGCTCGAATAGCAATAGAGGAAATTCCCTCCGGCCCCAAAACAAGCAAAGACGACGGGGTGCTGCGGGTGAGTGTGGTTGTGAGCGTACACCGCTGGCACAAGTGTGTGCATACACAAAGAGACACAGCAGGAAAGGGGTTGATGGTAAGGAAATTAAAAACGGGAAGAAAACTCAAACACACCCACCCACCACACTCGCTGGGTGGAAGTGTGAGGTGGGAGAAATGGATGAAGAAGAAAGCAACCGGAATAGGGAGCGTGGGTAGCAATGGTTCGATTTTTCATTTTTCCGGGCCGCCTTTTCGGGTCCTTTCTCTTTTTCCTTTCCCTATCGGCACTTGGCGCTTTTTTGTGGGTTCGGGTCGCCGTGCACCGTCCGCTCCTCCCCCGGCCGGTCATTTGTCCCCACCGGGTGCATACGCTTTTCCGCCAATCGGCGTTTGAGCAGTGGCTGATTGCTGCTGGCATTGGCTATAAATCGCTGCAACTACTGTGGTTCGCAGTCGATCAATCGACTGCACTGTTACTGAGTGATGAAAGTCCGAAAAAAGTGAGTGTACATACCACAGCCCGGCCACAACCGTGATCGACGGTGATATTCCTTTTCCTGCTGCCGCTGGGCTAGAGGGGGTGGTTACCACCCTATTATTTCACGGTTCTGTGAGTGATCGTACATGATGATACCGGCCAGAGGCAGATCATCATCGTCGCGGCTGTTCGACACCGGCACCGCGATCATTATCCGCCTGGTTTATCTTTTATCGTACATGCGTGTGCTTCGGTTCCGATAGCGAGCCAAGGTGTCCCATGTCTTTTTCGAGGGCTCGGGTGGAGTTTTTTGTGGTTTTGGGTTTTTTTTTTGGAACCGCTCTTAAACGGTGGGAAATCAGTCAATGGGAAGGTTTTACAGGCAGGTTGTTCTGTAGCTTGAAGGGTGCGATTAGGCGACGCATCGTTGCTTTCATTTCTACGACGGATTTTACTGTGTTTCGTCTAAGTCGCATAGAGGAAGAGGAAAATAAAGAAAAGATAAATGAATCTAAGCAATTTGTTGGAGGAAGATCTATCCTGGAGTTCATCTATCCTGGTTTAAATTATTCTGAACGGTTTTGGGCAAAAAATATTCGTCAATAAAGAGTGATTAAATATTTAAAATTTTCTGATAAAAATAAACTACATCGATATTATGCATAAATGTGATGAAATAAATCATTATTTACCTGTAAACGTGTTTTACAAACAAGTTTTTTAGGTTAAAGATTACATTTTAGATTTTAGATTATTTTTCCTATAATTACGCAAATTTGACTCACGCGGAAATTCGAGATACGAGTATACCTTTTTCTCTCCAGTTCCCAAAGATCTCGGGAACAGCCTGTATGTTTTTCAATTATCAATTGCAACTCATTCTTGTGACGGTAAAGTAAATTTGTGAATTAATTACCTTACAATCTTGAGGTTTGAAGCCTTTTTATATATTGAATATGTTGTATTGCAATACGCAGCAATAATAAGGAAGTGCTGTTGATATTATGTTGTCAATGGATTGTAATCTCCTGCAGGTTTGCAGATCGACAGGTCAGGTTGCCTAAATAATTACGTTTGTTGAAGCTCATAAAATCGGATGATTTATTAACTTTTTAATAATATTATTATTATCGATAATAGAAGAAAACTATATGGTTATATGTTGAAATCTACAAAGAGCGAAACTCAAAATCAATCCTCATTCAGAACATCAACCTGAATCTGGCTGTGGGTTAAATGTATCTTACTTACTTATCTGATCCAAGAGTGAAGGAACAGAACTAAAACAATTATGATTGTTATGCAAAGTAAGTATATAAATCTCATTCGCTTCCTTAATCGCATCGGAACAGTTGCCATCCTGGTAGTTAGATAAACACATCCATGAATAAGCAGTTCTGGGGAAAACGACAGAGCTTAAACGGGTCACCAAAAATTATGCATAAAAGCATGCTGTAGTTTCTGTTTCGGTATCTAATCCTCCAACCACAATTTCCACCCGGAAAGCCGCATTTGACCCATAATTTACAAACAATTATCTAACGCGAAACCATGCTTGTAGCATTTAGATTTCCACGTTAAACGGTAGATAAATTGGAGTTAAATGCACCCTCCCCGAGCAACTCAACCCAAAGCATTTTAATTAAACGATTTAAACCCATTCATTCTGTGGAAAGGAAACAAGAATCGGGCAAGACCAAAGGGGGGTAAAACGATCATCATCTTGTGTGTCTTGCGCGCGTGTGTGTGCGTACCGTTTTCGTTGGTTGAGGATTGGCGTCTCTCTGCCAAAGGGGAATTGTTGTTGCGTTGGTCTCTGCGTGTTGCGGAGTTGTTGGTGCGTCTTCTGCTTCCCTCCGGCAGCGGCGGAAAGAGGGTGCGAGTTGCGAGCTGAGAGCTATTTTTGGCAGCGTAAAAAAAGCATTCCAAAAACGGGCTTAAAACCTTCACTCGCGACTGCCTTCTGCCCACCGGGTGACGCTATCGCCGTACCAAAAATGGATTACGAATCTTCCTCCGACAAAAACCCGGCGAGCTCTACTGCTTCTGCCCGATCGTTTGGACGCGCCATCCCTGTACCTCCACCGATCGTCGCTGAAGGAAGTAGATGCCGAAATTAGTCACATGCTCCACTGCTGCACGGGGTGTGCCACTGAGTGGTACATGTAGAGGAGCAATGTTGGTACATGCTGCTCGCTCGTTACTGTACTGTGTACGCCGTCTTTCGAACGGGCATAATGTTTATGCTGCGCGGCCGGGTTATGGATTGGGGTGACGGGGGTGCTGGGTAAACCTGTCCAAGACATGCGACCCCTTGCAAAGGCTTCGTACCGGCTGCTACTGGTGTTGTGAGTGGTTCGAAGTTCGATTCGCTACCGAGATCGGTCACGTGTTACGGGTTTCGGTCGCGCCGCCGTGCTGCTGATGGGAACCAGATTGGATGCCACTGTTTTGGTGCGGTGGGCTGAATATTTATTGCAGCAGCCCGGTTTGGAATGCACCGGATCGGTTAAGATTTACTTCATACTTGAAGTACGCCCCCATCGGTGGGTCGTTAGGGGAGTAATACTGTTGCAGCCACGCTAATGCTCTGGGGGTGTGTGTGTGTGGGATGTGCAGACTTTCCACGATCGATACGAACTGTTTGTGGAAGGGCTTGCCAGTTGTGCGGCTTTATCGTTGATTTATATCATTTAATGTGCTGATGATCGGCAGGCATCCCGGGTAAGCATCTTTCGGGAAGTACAGTTTTGTCTGTTGTTTTAAGTCTGGAGGGATTAGGGGCAAGTATGCTACTTTAAACAATTCAATCTACAACTTAATAAAATTTGCTGGATGAAATTTTAAAGGCTGTCATTGACATTTTACGCTTATTTAGTTATATATCTAAGAGCAAAGATCCAGTACTCACGTATGCCTCTGAGACTTTTAGCAGAGAAAAATCTGACGATAGCCTCTTAGCCGCGAAGATGCTCAGAAGGATTGTTGTTGAACTATTTTAGCCGCGAAGATGTTGGCCCCATACGTGAGGAGAGACAATGGAGGAGGCGATACAACGACCTTACTGTTGTGCAGCGGATTAAACTCGCCCGGCTCCGATGGGCTGGCCATGTCATACGCATGGACCCGGACGACCCAGCCCGTAAAGTCCTCTTAGGCCGTCCACATCGACAGAGGAGGCGTGGTAGGCCCAAGCTGAGGTGGGAGGATGGTGTAGAGGCGTCCGCCATCAAGGCCGGAATAACAGAATGGCAGAACGGATGTATCTTCGCAATTTGTAGTTATTCCTCGTATCCTGGCTTCTTATAAATTGAGTTTGAACTTATTTTGCGACAGACTAGTTCATCCGTGAACTCCACAACAAATTTCCACATTTTTAAGAGAAAAAATCTGTAAAAAAAATTGCGTTCAAAGGAATGCCACTTTTGCCTCAAAATATATGATGTTTATATGAATTCAGATTTTCACGAGAAAAGTTAAATTATTATTTTCGGTATACTCATAGAAAAAAATGAGTTATTTTCTTCGCTTCGAGATGCTGCAAACACTTTTCTTGATTATTGGTTTTCTTTTTTCCCCTTTTAAACTTATTTGGCTTAGCTGAAATACTATAAGAGTAAAGTCAATCTTACAGCTAAGAATAAAAAGAGAAATTGTGTCGCAGTTTGTACATTAAGTTATTCGTTAAATTTCGTCTATATAACTGCAGTGCCGGGCCGTACGACATGACCGGGAGAGCACGCTAAAAATGGCCAGCATGTCCTGGGAGGTCGTTAAATCAAGTAGAAGATCGACAAAATATAACATTAGCAATTAAATTGAATTTGAAAAAAAATTTTTTACAAAGGCTCTATTCGTACCAAATACTTAAAAGAAAATGAGACAGATGGCTAATGGTGAAAGCTAAACTACTCTCCATGACAAAGCGCTGAATGATAAAATCTAAATTTTTACCCGCTTATCATTAACAATTCCCGTTTAATCTTGAATCGAAATGACGTTTTTAGTGCTCTTCTTAATTTTAGTCACCCTCCCCCTCCTGTGCTGTTGTAAAGGAAAACAAGAACTAGAAGAAAGTCGTTGAAAATACGAACAAAGCCAAAACGCCACAGTGAGTTCGCGCGATCGCAAACGAGAGATTAGTGGTCTGGGGATTTTGTTTTTGTTGGACCTGTCAAAAAGCCATGATGCACAAATTGGTGTAGCAGCACCATACGGTCACGATGACATCGCTCAAATAAAAATGACACCCAAATGGCACACACGGGGCGAGATTGGGAGGATGCAATGTCGGTGGAAAGAAGATCGGGCTTTCCTTTTACGACGGTCGGTGTTCCGAAAACTCGCGGAGTGTGTTTTTTTTTTTTGTTTTCGGATGACAAAACCACATCGAACGGGTCGGGGGAAAACGGTCCCTTTTCACCGATCCGTTTGTCAAACGAAAACCTCTGTTCCGTTCCATTCCATTCCGGGTGGCTCGAATGGTGGTGGGTTTCCGCTGCGCATGAGATGAGAAATGGAATGTCCGCGCCAACCCCCTTCAATACCCCCCCCCCACCTTCCCCCATTGAACCGGGAATGGAAAATGGTGAAATGCTGTTGCTGCGCTTTTCCTGTGTTTTCTTATCCAATTTTCTTCGCCGAAAGACAGGAAGAAAGCAGTGAAGGAGACGGCTGAAACCTGCTCTAGTTTAATGCCACACTCTTGATCACCACACCGCACCCATCCCCATCCCTTTCCCCATCCTCACCTCCCATCTGTACCACCCTGTATTGTCGCGTGACGTCGGCTCTCTTCCTCATTCTTTCGGATTCCGCGCACGGATTCCCTTTTTTGCGCAACAAGACGCTGGGCGATGAGGAGGATCGTCACCGCGGCCGGTGTACCGTTTTCGTGTCGCGCCCGCGCTTAATGCAATCTCTCGTGAACGTGATCGCGCGGTGGTGTCATGAAGCGTAGCGAAAATACACCGAGCAAACCATCCTGCGGATGCGGGCAGGATGCGGGAAGGCGGAAAGGCATCGGCAGATGGGTCTCCGAAAAGTGTGTGATCGTCCCTGGTTTCCGCGACCGGTGGCGGAACGGTGCGGAAAAGCGTTCGCTCCTCGAACGGCCGGTGCCGCTTACTAGTACCGCCCAGAGCGGTAGAAATGGATGCATTTATTATGTGCACTCATAAATATCCATTATTCGATCACCGAGGGAGAAAGAGAAAAAGGGAGAGAAAGGGAGAGAGAGCGAGAAGGAAGAGAAGGCTTTTCGTTGTGTTTGAACGGTGAACACTATGCATGCCATCGACGAGGCGGGCAACGGTTCTTCTGCGCCGTTTTGGGGGCTTTTCAGGGCCAAAAGAGAGTGAGAGAGAGAGAGGAAGAGAAAGAAGTGGTAACTTCCGAAAGGAAATGGTGTGGGGCGAAGGGGTGGCAGTTTGTTTGATTTCGGTAGTAGATTAGATGAAAGAGGAAAAGTGCATATCCAAACACACATACAGTGGGCTCGGGGGCGTTATTTTATGGTTCAGATCGACTGCACAGCTCTTCCATTTGGACACCATCACCCCCCCTCCCCCCTCTTTTCAGAAGGTGGTTTTGGTAAAAGGTAGCGTTTCTCATTTGCTAATTAATAATTATTTCGCCAATCGCCCCGCAGCGCTGGACCGGCGATCGTTGGGCGTCTAAATTGTAGCTTTTGCGCAAAGTGGTGTCTTGTTTTCTACGCTACTCCAACCAAATTGCAACCTTTGAAATGGAATGTGCTGCACCACCACCACCACCACCCACCTAACGGGGTGTGGGTGTTGGGTTTGAGCCTGGTTTTAATTAAATGTATATGTATATGTATATCTTAATTAATGGCTTATTGGCGGTGAAAGAAGCTCATAATGGAGGTGACGCGTTTCATGTTTAAATTGTTGTCCGTTTCATTTTTTTGTTTTGTGACATTACTTTGAAACGAATTTGGAAATTGGGTGTAAAAGTGGGCGCAAATACAACCAAAACCGTGCTGCTGCACACCACGGTAAGGTTCCGCCTCGGAAGCGAGCACAGAAAATCGACCATAATAAATCGATTCCGCTCAATTCCACCCCTCCCCGGGGCAGTCCACCGTTGGGTCGTCGACATTTTCGACCCAAATAATTGAACCTCCTGACCAGTGGCAACAAACTCTGCAGCACCGGCAGCAAGCGAAAGATTTATTGTAGAAGCCAATAGAAAGCTTTAAGCTTGACGAAAGCAACGCACTCGGGGGCCAAAAAAAAAAATGTCGAAATAGCTCCAGCCTCCTTTGGTCCGCTCGTTCCGTTCGGTTCCGGTTGCATTTCTATCTTTTATGCTGCTTAATTTCCTTCCTGCTGCCCCTCCCTCCCGCGCGTGGCCAGTCGAATCGGGTCAGATGAATTGCTCAATGCGCGTAAAATTAATTTTTCCTTTATGCTTGATTAGAAAGATTTAGCGAGATTTTGCAGCTCGTGGGACGGGAAGGAAAGGCTCGCAAATAATAAAAAAAAGAAAGTGCAATACACGCAAATGCAAGGCATTTCCACCAACCAACGGGCGGTGGTGTGGTGGTGCTGGGTTGCCAAAAAAAAAAAAATTCGGGGCCATCACCTTATTGCAAATTATTGCGTGCAAGGCTTCTGCGCTTCGGCGTACAGTGTGAGGTGTGGTTAGAAATAATTAATGTTATTAATCAAACATTGCACAAATAATGAAGTTCATTATTTGACGTACTGCCTTTGCCTTGCGAATGTAATTTATACCACACACAGTCAGGCAACACTGTCGGAAGGCCATCATGATAAGCGATCGACGGCCAAGGGGACGGGAGGCCCTGGAGCTTGCTGGTGAAAGCATTTTACCTTCTTAGCGTGACTAAGAATCCTGTAGTTTTTATACAAAAAAAAAAGATAATAACCAAACAATAGCAAAAAAAAAAATCTGCCCATCACCTCCCAGACTAATGTGACGGCTAGCATGTTCATCGCCGGTGGCACGATGGCACGGAATGCCATTACTTTAATAAATATTTGATGCATGATTTCGCACTAGTCAAGCTCGCTTTCCTCGACAAACCATTGTGTGTGTGTGTCAACGAAGCTTTTACGTTGTGACAAACTGTCCCTTACCAAAACCGTCCCGTGTGTGTTGCGTCAAGCGCTTACGTCATGGCGTCTTCTGGAAAGGACCGTCACGTACACGTCGGCTCACATTACACTCTTGGCTGGACGAAAAAGGTAAGCCCTTCCTGGAACATTTTTCGACGATGGGCGCGAAGGGCAGACAGAGAGATAAAAAGGGTAAGGGGCTGAATGGGGCAGCGGGCGAGGGGGAAGGCGTTTTGATAAAAAAAAACAACCATGGGGGAAAGGAAAGTGATGGCGTCGATCGGGGTCTGGTGCAGCAACAGCTTTGCGAATATCATTGCTCACGAACGGTGCTACTGCTGGCGAAAGCGAGTAAAAGGTGCGAATGGGTTGGGCCTTCGTTTTTTTTTTGCATTATTTTTCGTTAGTAACATTGCACAGAGTAATGTAAATAGTTTTGTTTTTCGCCTTTTTTTTGCACATCGGTGTGATTTGTAACTTTGTGTTGTGGCGGTATCTAATCTTAATTAATGATATTCCCAGTCGGATTGCATGTCACCTATTGTGACTGTGTAATTGATTTGTATGAAGCATGTTTTCAAAATTTAGGTACCTTATAGCTATAAGACACAGAGCTGCATATCCAATCAGAAAGTGATTTATTCTATTACATCTGTTGATGTAATGTACAAAACCCCAAACCAAATGACATGAAACTTAATGTTACATTTAGATTTGTGCCAAAACGAAAAGAGAGAGGGGATTGTTTTTAGAATTCTTAAAAAGTTGAGTTAGCTGAAACATAAAATTTCAAATGAATACCAATTTTTCTTGCGGTTTTATTTGTTTCTTTTATTTTATCAATTCCTCATTTCATTTCATTTAATTCAATTATTTTATTTAATCAAGTTTAATTTTTTTGATACTCTTTATTTGTACCGTTTATAAGACGCTCAACAGTTTAGTTTGATAATGAGTTAAAATGTTCTTCAACACTTTTATCATATCATCCACATTCTGTTCCACCTTATAATACATCCTGCCACACGATGAGGAGACACATCTGCTAAAGCGATCGGATGCAACCATTTCTGGGTCATGTTTTTGTCACATTTGCCCCTGTTACCATAACACCGGCCGGCTTTCCGAGACTCCCGAGGCGTCTTGGTACGCGGGCGTACATCTCCGTAGGCGTTCGTGGCCCCCCGCATCAACAACATGCGAAGGCGGGTAGCAATCGGTTTATGTGTGGGAATTGGACTACCAGCCGGCATCGCGACTGTGTGGGTTATCTTGTGCGAGGATGCAGTCGTCTCTGACTGTGGAGCCCGAACTCTCCCGGTTCACAAGGAGAATCGGTTGGTAGCGGTTTTCGCCGGGCCGGAATACCCACTCACACAGATGGGGCCCGGCCCGAGTCCTCTGGACAGTGGGCGGACGTGGCGTCGAATTTTATTGGGTGGGATGCAAACCAGATCTGTCGAGGCCGGCCCACCGGTTTGTTCTCACGAGGAGCAACAGAACGGTGTTGGGCTACGGCTAGCCACAAGTAACCTACTGTCCTTCGAAAGTGCAGGGCGAACGCGTCTCCTCGCGGGTGTCAGAACCATCGTTCATAACGTCTGAGCACCGAACGGCAGAGGGCGGACAGGCGAAAATGAATGAAAGCATCGGAACGTTTCGTGGCGGCAACATGCGCTTAATTGCATGTTAATCTTTTGCTGAAGGTGAATGGTTTGCAGTTTTTTTGCATTTTTTTTCGTTTCAGATGGGTGGACAATGTATGCATTTCCATTGTGGCTTACATTTGCATCAACGGGCAAAATGGGTTTAAGTTGAAGTGTGTTACAGTTTATGCTTCGCAACGAGTCCTTTGCTGACCATTACCGACCACATTATTGGCGTGAAATGAAGGGAATGTAATGTAAGTGGAGTTAAGTGTTAATATGTAGACACTACACCTGACAAACGATTTAACTAGAAATTTACAATACGTATCTCATTAACTTTTCAGTGAAATTTGCAGAAATGTCTCATACGCAAATTGAAATCACTTCTGGTTTCTTACAGTTTTAATATAATAAGGCGAATGTTAGCCTGAATGGCCAAAGCCTCTATAAAAATAATAATAAAAAAAAACAGTTTTAATGTAAATCTTTTTACGATGGGTTTACAATAATTTGCAGCTGTGTGTGTTTGAATTGGTACAATAATTTGCCGATATGTGTTTGAATTGGTTAAATCATTAATTATTTTTACAAAAATACATTTCGCAATTCAATTTATTACTTACGTTTATTTGATCATGACTCAATAAGGCTTTTTCGTTAATAGAATTTTACTATAATTTGCTTGCTTTTGATTTCACTGTAATAATAAATTTGTTCCCAAACGGCCTGTGTTTATACAGTGCACGTCACAATTATAATTCTTGCATTACAATTTCATCACATAAAACCCAGTATTAAAATGGTATGGATTTGTACATAAAAAATCTATCACTTCTATTTCTTTTCTAAAAAAAAAATTGTTACCACACTTATACCAATAGCTGAGTAGTTATTGGTATAGTTAAAATGTTATACTGGTGACAGACAAAATTTTACCATTCTTTTTTATTCGGTACAAACGACCAGGCCGTATTGCTAAATTAATGCTAAATAATGCTAATGCTAAAATAAACTTATTAAACTCTACGAAAACCCAGATCACACTGATAAGGTGTTGTTAATCGTTTATGAGCCGTTCGTTGCGTTTGCTGAAGATGTATGTAATTCATCTTGCATCAAGATTTATTTTAAATATTAATATTTTAGGCGAATAGGTTGTCTTCATTGCGAACTTCTTACACAATCAAAAGTAACCCAATTTTATGAAAAATGTTGCGCTTAAATTAATGGGCCAATACAAACGATCGTTTTGTTCTTAACGAATGAAATAATCCCTCTCCTATTCCTTTTCGATAGGAATAAATATTGACATTGCTTCGTTTCAAGGATGGCAAGGGAACAACCAACGCTATATCTTTTGTAGACAAGAATTCAATTATCAGCATGTTTACAATCTTTGTTTTGTTCATCAAAATAACTGAAGAAGATAAGCGAGTGAGAGGATGTGAAAGTGCAAGGCTATTTTTAATGTCAAGGTGATAAGAAATGCATGGAGTAAGAAGCTGTTGCAAACGGGAACGAAGGCCGGTAAAGCTGATGCACTGTTCCCCTGTGCCGTTGAGTGTGGATTTTACTTTTCCACTCTTCTCGCTGTGTGGTGAACGCCCATGATGCCATCGCTAGACGACGTCTAACTAGCAGATCTACATCTCGCTAACGTAGACGCTGGATAGACCAAGAAGATGATTCATAAAACACGCGGAGTTGTGGCACGCGTTCATGGAGCGCGCCCGTGCTCTCTCGCCACCATATAGTCATCGGATTTTTGTATGTCTCCTCGGTTGTGCTCTGCCATGTATGTATGCTCCAAGCAGTGCGTTAACGCAAGGCACCGATCCGGCCCTCGTCGACGGAAAGAAATTTACCGATGACTCATACCGATGACGCCGACACTGCAGACGGCGAGCGAGGGGGGCTACTACCACACAGGGACAGCAGTAGTGCGCACGACTCTTTCACTTGCCGACAGGGCAGACTGTCGGAAACAAGGGGTACTGAGGGCGTGTGCACACACACTCACACACATCCACACAAACACACGTACAAAACATGTACATGCATTTTTGGAGGGTGAAGGGTGAAATAAATGTATGCTCCGGGGGCAAGGCGATGCTCGGCGATTCGTTCCAGGCCTGGAAGAGGGTATAGAGTCGTTGCGTTCGTTGCGTTGTGTCATCGTCGCTGGAACGGCTCGCTGTTGCTGTCGCTGCTGTACGGATGAATTGGGTTACGAGTTGCCATACTCTATCCGCTCTTCCTGTCCAACTCTTTCGGGGCTGCTCTGTACGCGACCTGTATGCCTTTGCCATTTCGTACAATTGCATGTTCATTATATGCAGCTAAAGTAAGCCAGCGGGCACAATTTAAATGCTTTTTTTTAATGCTTTACATTTATTTATTCATCGCACTCCGCACATAATCCGATCCTAATTAGTACACTCTCTAGCGTCACATTCGTCCGCTGCCACAAACATCTCTATCGTTTCTTGCCGGCACCTACCACTTGCTTCCTTCCGTCGGCACCCTACGCATTTTTCTGAAGGGGGATATCGCCCCCTTGTGCGCTCTGGCGAACGGGAAAAACGATGGTCGGGTGACAATATATTTCCATGTTCCCTACTTTTTATCGCTTGCTCGCCCGAAGGGATACGAAATTGAAGAACACCAGGCCGCACTTGAAGAAGCGAGATTCGTGTTCGATTGCGCTATGCACACGGCTGAAAGACTGGAAAGACAGGTTTTGCTAAAAGGGGATAGAATGACAGCAGCGTTGGAAATCGGAACCGGCAATGATGCTCTAGAGAGAGAGTGGGAGAGAGAGAGAGAGAGAGAGAGAGAGAGAGAGTGGAAGTCCTGCTTGTAATGCATAAGACATGTTCGATGGTCAAACACCCACCCTTTCCAAAAAAAAAAAAAAAATGCGTGAGAGAACGGCCCAAAAGGGACAAATATGTAAGAAAACAACAAAAAAAAACACACACAAACAGAAAACTTATCTCAAAATTGGCCACATAAAAGAACGCAAAGGGCAAACAGTGACAAATGTTTGCTTTGTGGATTGGGCGAAACCGGCACCGGCACACTTGTGCCTTCGTCTCGGGGAGTTGCTTTATTCTGTCGAGCTGAATCCAATTGGCAATAGAAAATAGGGAGGGAAAACCACTGGTTACCACTGTGACACACATATTACCGTTTCATGACAGTAAACCGGGAAGGGTGTCGGTGTTGGCGGGGTTTTTACGTGAAGTTACATTTATTAGAGACACCTTAGGGGTGGATTTTAGGGGCAGATAGAGAAAAATAGGTGGTGGATGCATCGTCACTTGCTAACTTGTTGCAACCCGCGGCTTATCTTTATGCGGATTTGCGAGTCTTTGCTGTGGCCCTTACGGTGTGTACCTTCGGCTGAGATTAGCTGTTGCAAATTTAATCGATTATCTTATCGCAAAGCGTGCCTGCCGGGCTCCAATAAGAGCGAGATAAAGCCACAAAGCATCGTGTGCGTTTGCGTTGCACTCGTTTGCTGTGTACAATTTTGAGGTGCTTTCTGGTGGAAAAATGACGCACAAATTGCCATTTTCCATCTGCTCGCTGTCCCAAGGTGATTATTATTTTATCGCTCATTTTTTTTTTCGTTTTTTTTACTGTAGTTTCGTGTGGCACTGTGTGGCATCATACACACTTTGCTTAGAGCCGGGGCTTTTTTCCACCGTTAGGAAGTGAAAAAAAAAACAGCCGGAGGGCAAAAAAGACAAACCGTAACAAATGGTAAACAGAGCTCCAAGTGAGCTCAGCCGGTCTGTGTCTTTCCATAGTTGGGAAAGCTTCCCCGAGCGCGGTGGTGGGTACGCTGTTATGATCGTGATGACGGATTGATGATGGCGCACCACAGTTGCACACTTGCAACTGGAAGGGCCGCAGCGGGGCCAAGGAGCGTGTCAATGGGTGCGCGCAGCATTAAAACAAAATTTCAACGGCAACTGGAAAGCCATTCCCCCGTGCCTGCTCGCGCCCATCATTACAAAGACAAATGCGATGCGGAGATGCAGAGAGTGGTGATGATCGCGAAACGTACACATTTGCACGCCCGTGCAAAGTCTCACCCCCTGCCGGGGTGCGCTGATCAATGGGTTGGGTGGGAAATGCGCGGGCGGTGGGAAGATGATCCTTCTCTCTGCCGCGCTTCGCTTCGAACGGTAGGGGGCAGCGCAATGCCAAAAGCGGAATAAAATCGCAATACTCTCGCAATACGTTCTTTTGCGCTGCGGTGCGTCCAAGCTCATCGCACACTTCTGCCTTTCCCTGGAACGTCCACAAAACCGGCGGCAAACGACGACCATGAGCTCATTTTGTGTCCATCCAACCATTCTCGCCCCATTGTCGTTTACGTTCGCCGTCTGTCTCTCGCGGTACGATTCTCGATCGGCTTCGAATTGCATGACTGTGTATTGCATGTTCTTTCCTTTGGCCGTTTGCTCTTCACCTTAATCCGATCGTTCTTAAGCCGGTGAGAAGGAAGGAAGCAACAGACAGAGCCAAAGAAATCCATGAGCATCCCCTAAATCTCACCCCTGTTTTCGAGGGGAGAGGGGGGGGGGCGGAGGGGGTGGAAGTTAGGAGAGGGGATTCGCTCGCCGGCGTTGCTGGTCCCGGAATGGATTGAATTGTGCGATCGTTCGCCACCCAGTGCAGCGAAAGAGAGAGAGAGAGAGAGAGAGAGAGAGAGAGAGAGAGTAGTTTTTTTTTGTTCGAATTTAAGGAAGGTAGACAAGAGAGATTCATCCAACTGTGGCAAAATATGCGAACCTGAAACACGTGGAAGTAAGAAGAAAATTGGGGCATTCTTTCGTGATTTCGTGGCACGAGAGCTCGATCATCTCTTTTGTAGCTTTTGGCATTTTTTTTTGTACTGTATCTCTTCCATACTTTCTCCCCCGTCACTACCCTTTGTGCGTGTCTGTGGAATGATTGTGTTCCCATCCCAACAGGCGAATTAAACGTTTTTAGAGTGTTTTATTTCATAGTGTTACCAATCCTTTCCTTTATCTCCATCAGTATCGTATCGCAGGAGTGCATGAGGCTATATTTTTGCCCTTAAGGTGTGTCGCGTGGATTGGCATGGCGCCCCATCCGGGTGCACTCGCTGCAATCCTGCGAGGGCAATCCCTGAATCAATTAAGCACTCCGGTCTCTCTCATGCCTTCGTTACGGGTACCTATATCCTGTTATTATTTCTATTTAAAACACACATCAACACAACTCCTTCTCACTGTCTCGTTGGCTTCTGTGTTTGCAGATCTGTTTTTGTCTCTCTATCTCTCTCACTCTCTCTGCTTGTTCAAGTTGCTGTGCATGTGTGTGTGTGTGTGTGTGTGTGGGTTCAAATGCACCCATGAGCTGCAGACGAATGCAATTCCCTTGTTTTTGTTGCTGTTGCATCAATGCATCGATAATGATGCATTTCTGGTGCTTCACTGCTCAGGTTCGCAAGGTTTTCGCATCTCTCTGTCTGGCGAAACAAGAGTCCTCTCGACGTTCGCAAGCCTCCCTCCTGCTTAATGTTGCACCAGACAAAGGAAAACGATCCTCCGGGACGGGACGACTCTCCGGCAGCTGAAAAAACGAAGGAAGGAGAGCCGTTGGGGAAGCGCTCAAGTGAGCATGACCCAAAGTGTGCGTATTTTCGAAAGATGTTAAATTTTATGTTTTATGGGAAACAGGAACAACCCCTTCGAAACGGAAAATTAGGGGTGTAAGGAAGCTCTCGATTTGACAGAATTTAATTTCGATTTTACTCCAGAGCTTTGGCAAAACAAAAAAAAGGAATGGTAGCACTAAACCTGGGCAAGGGTAATGGCGTAGCATAACTACGCCCAATTTATGCTGTCCCCGGTGTGAATCGCCTTCAAAAGCGAAATGCGCTTTTTCGCCCGGCATAGTGCTGAAAATCAAATTCTACCAAAAATGCATCCCAACACAAGGGTGGGAGGGGAAAGGTGATTTGGGAAAACACACTCCGTCCGGCGAGGGAAATTTCTCGCTCCATCGTCTCCATTTTCCATCTGCGTGTGTGCGTCTTTGCAGAAACGTGTGCGCTTTTCCATTCACTCCCCGCTCTATGCTCGCTCTTTCTCTCTCTCTCTCTCTCTCTCTCTCTCTCTCTCTCTCTGTCTCTCTCTTTCACTTTTTCTCGCTCTCGCTCGCTCCATCCCATAACTAGTGCTGAGTTGTAGTGTACGCGGGGTTTGCCGCACGGTTCGACACCGAACCGGAGCGCTACGGCAGCTCAGTTAGTCATCGAGTGCTGTGCTGTGCTGTTGCGCCTAGCTTTTGACCCGCGCGTTCAGACAAACCCCGGGCGCCCGGTGGGTGTGTGCGTGATTCAGATTCGCCTCTGTGTGTGCAATACTACTGTGCGTGTGCGTGTGTGCGAGCACTGTTTTTTTTTTTACTCCTCCCGCGCACCGAGTATTTATTTTGCCCTAGTAACGGATTTTGCTAAGTAACCAAAAAATCCAAATCAAATCAATATAAATTTTATCCAATCCAATTGAAGCAAAGCGAGCGAAGAAAAGCGAGTAAGGCTAAAGTGGGAAGCTAAGGAAGCTGGAGTTTTTCAAAAGTTTCAAAAGTGACAGATCCCGTGCACTTCCCGCGAGAGTTTGTGTTTGCTGCGGCGGAACCGATTTTGTGGCCAGTTTTATGTAGGTGTGCTATTGTAATTATTTTATTCCGCAAAAAAATACGAAACAAAGTGTATCCTATTTAAATTACAGACGCCCCCCCCCCCCCCCCAAGGGAGGGTTCTAATGTCCTTCTTTTTGTTCGAACGAATAATTATCCGCTAAACTCGATCACGCAATATCATGGAAAAAGGGACCACCACACAATCCCACTACCTTCGTTTGTTTTTTTTTGTTTTAGTTTTTGCTATCTTGCTTTGTTTGGTGTTATTATATTATTTGTAAGTGAATGTTAATGTGTCGCGCTGTTGGTGTGCTTCTTGTGTTTGTTTTTTTTTTTTGCCGGTACAGAATATTAAGTTACTTTTCCCCTCTTTCCTGTGGTTCCCCCCTGTCTGTGCGTTGTGTTTTTTTTTTTTAAGTGTTCTCAATGTGTGTGGTGCGTTCTTCCCGATCCGGTCTGTTCCCAATCGCCAGGAAGGGCAATTTGGTAGCGCAGGATGTGTTTAAAGCGTTCACCACAAACACACACACACACACA
>KB671546.1:11525-171876 GCA_000349105.1 Anopheles epiroticus | reverse complement strand
TTTGAAGCACATAGGAGTACTACCCCTCAAGGCAGGCAATATCCTCGTCGTTGGAATAAATTTTCAACACACCATTTTCCGCTGCAAAAAGGGTCGGAAAAAGTGATTGCAACCGGGCAGATTTTCCACCCAGCGTTTCTTTCTTATTTTAGTACAATTGCTTCCGGGCAGGGGGATTTAATTTAAAGTGCACTGCACCATCATGCCGGTGGGTGTGGGTGGTGCTAACATTCCGAGAGGGAAAAACGTACATGTGCTGGGTTTGGTAATGACATGTCAAACTGTGGTAGATTACGTTGAATCCTAATTTGCGTGGTCCTAGTGTGGAAGGATGCGTGTGTGTGAAAAAGGGTTTTCCATCGCCGGAAGTGCAGGAGGAAAGAAACGCAGTACATGAAACGAATATTGAATTTACGCTCAAACATTGTGCAGCTTTCCATAAGAACGATGTTTGCTAAATTGGCTCGAACTATTGAGAATCTCATAGTTCACAGAGTGTGAGGGTAATTTCAAAACGGGAATTCGACAATTTTAAGCTTATTAGAGCGCAATTAACTTACTTTATTATTAGTGAAAATACTTCAGCTAAAGTAATTTGAAATGGATGTTTAGGACGAACCTGTAACGATAAAAAAAGAAAGAGAAAACATTATTCTCTACAACTTTTGACATTAAATAATCATCAAAGAATGGAAACCAAAATATGTTGGCAGTATAAGAAAGAATGCTAAGGTGTGCCTTAAATTCTTTGCTTTATATTCTTTTTTATCTAAAGTAAGGAATTCCATCACGCTGTCATTCCGTATGTAATTGAACAAGTAAGCCCGCAGCTAATCAACCTCGCTTTCCTTCAATATAGCTTTGCTTCAGTTTTTCAACTCCCCCGTCAAAGTCAACCAAAAATAGCTGCCACTTTGAAATGGAATCGACTCCATCTGCCAAAAGACGTCTGCGGAAAGCAGCGATACACCGAAAGCATTATGAAGAGCTTAGTTTAACAAAGCTTCCAGCGCGAACATTGACCGGTATCGGTGCAGCGAGCAAGAAAAACTTTCTATTTGATGTTCTTCATTTTCACATGATTCCATCCCTCTCTCTCACTCTCTCCGTTGTCCTTGCCTTCTAGATGCGTTTCTTCCAATTCTTGTCACCGATTGTATCGCTTCATTTCATTCATTCGAAAGGGAAAGAGAGAGAGAGAGGGAAAGCCACTTTTGTTCGGTCAATTTTTTTGTGAAATGAAGTCAACGAAACAGATCCATTTTCCAGCGATCTTCCAGTGCACTCAGATCGAAACTGTCCGGTGGGGCAAAGGGTGGAGAGTGTGCTCACTTTAGAGGGTGGATTAGTAGCTCTTTGTTACAGTGAGATGATTAAGGCACGCTTACCCACACACACACACACACATACACTCACCCAGAGAGAGAGAGAGAGCTTGCCTGGAGTACACCATTCCGTTGCGAAGGGACAGGGAACCGTTTCGTAAATCGGGTGGAAATGGAAAAGCAGCAAAAAATGGATGAAAGGATAAAATCTTTCAGTGTCGGTGATTATTTCCCTCACGGTACCACACTTGCACAAGGGTGTGTGTGTGTGTGTGTGTGTGTGTGTGTGTGGTGGACAGAGCTATGTCACTGCTTGGCGATGCACGGTGCTCCAGAAATGTCGCACAACAATGGTTGGTTTTGTGGATTTTGCTCGGTAAAATGACGTCGTGCGGTAAAGATCCTTCCATTTTCCATTCTCTCACTACCACCCCCTCCCCCACTGTGTTTCATCGCTGGGAAAAATGATCCAACAGAACGAAGCAACAAAACGTGCCCATCTGTAGCGGAGCAAGAATGGTTTCACTCGCTGGATAATGATGTCCTTTTGTCGCCGTAGTTGGTGGCTCACCTTGGCTGCAGTGCCGGAGGTACATCCACGGACGGACTTAATAACAAAATAAACAGGACAATCGTAATGGAGACACGTACATGCGAAGGGAAGATGGTTTTATGAGCCGTGAGCATAAGTGTTTCGGTGTGATCTCATAATTATTGCACCGGATGTAGTTTAAAGCGGAGCTCGTTCTGCGGTAAATACTGAGGAATTAAACCGGAAGAGCAAGAGCTAGGGGACACAGCATGTACAGAAGATCATTTACTCCTTATGTTTGTGTGTTTGCTTCCCCATTTGATTGCTTTGCATTGGATATGATATAAAACTTTTATTGCTCATTATATCTCAACGTTCGGTCGTTAACTGGTCTTTGGAACTCTCATTCCCCAGGAAAGTACCAGGAATGCAATTAAATCACTAATATTTATGGGAAACTCATCAATACAACTTCAAAACCTCATCAAACGTTTATTGGCAAGTAAAATGAATAATTGCTTAAATATTGTTAGATTGTAAAATAACAACATAAATCCCTCGGACAGGCTGAACGAACAGGCCCACAGACTTCAGCAAGTGAAGAAGGAAACAGTGTCCATCATCTTTCCTTTTTCCACTAGCAATTGCAATCGAAAAGGCTCTCTTTTACGCCTATTCTGAACCAACACTACTTCAATCCCGGAAGCCGTACTCCCTCTCTCCTTTACCTTCACCA
The DNA here is from genome assembly GCA_000349105.1 of Anopheles epiroticus. Classification (NCBI taxonomy): domain Eukaryota; kingdom Metazoa; phylum Arthropoda; class Insecta; order Diptera; family Culicidae; genus Anopheles; species Anopheles epiroticus. Next base: position 169,283 of record KB671546.1, on the reverse strand, counting down.
GCACCGTAATCACATACTTTCATTATAGTAATGCGTACTTTTATTATTTCTTAATTAATGATATTTTGCTTTTATCACATTTCAGCCACCGGGCGCTAATGCTGATTGCAGCCCCATTCACTGCAGTGCTCTCCATTCGTTTCAGCGTTTGGTGTGGAAATGATTGTCTTTCGGCAGTACACATAAGCCTCCTCACCCCCCTGCTCTGCGGTAGTATCCGTCATGGAGCGGTTCGTCGCTTGAAAGCCTTCTTCTGCTGCTGGCTGGGAAAGCCCTTCCGCCTATCTTCCACCGGAAACAGTTCTGCTTTCGCTGCGGGGAACGGGGAAGTGAAATGTATCGAGCATTAAAATGAGAACCCCATCTCTCTCTCTCTCTATCTCCCTCTTTCTCTTTGCCTTTTTTTTCGGTGATAAAGATAAGAAGACGTCCCCAACCCGCGTATCAGAAGCGTTGAGTTCTAAAAGCCTGAAAGCAGCACCCTTAAAATCGAAGGGTGACAGACGCTGCTGACCGTAACCGAAGCGAACCAAGGCGGAAGTCATTAAGGCTGACCGGTAGGAGGGGGGATGGAAATAAAAATCCAACGCCCTTCTCGAATATGCATTTACGACCGCAGTGAGGATGGCCGGCCATTTTGTCACCGATATCTATGAGTTATGATTATAGGGAGCTTATGCTTATTGTTCGGAAAATTAGATCAGAGCTTCCCTTTGGACGGCTCCATGCATTGAGGGGGCGCAAGCCGGAAATGTACAATTCGTCCAGCGGGTAAGATAAAAGTAACCCCCCGCACCAGACAGAGCAAAATGGCTGATAGGAATAATTTCATTCCGTGCAGTGGAAGGAAGAGGGGATTTGTTTGGGATGTCCCCGGTCTGTAACCGATGTGGACCCAGTCCGAGTTGTTTTAATTCGTTTATTACACCACGGAACGGGAAAAAGGATATTACTTTCAGCGAGGCGAGATCTCCTTATGAACAAAACGGAGGGACAAGGGGGGGTACGTGAGTAATCTCGTCCACTCACAGCCGGACGAGCTGAACGAGCTGGAAAGGATTCATTCGGGCAGACGCACAACACAAGACGCTGTTTATTGTTTCGTCCTGCAGCAACCGAACGCGACCGAGGCAACGGGGGATGGCGTTGGGGCAATAAATTTCGAATGCCTCTGATTTGGGATTTTACTGTCGCCTCTGTGTCGTTTTCCGGGGGGGCACAAGCGTAGCGCAAATAATCAAACGAACCGTGCCCACTGGCTGGAGGATGGAATATCGGAAGGATTAAATCCCCGAAACTCGATGACGCAGCGTGATTTGGTCGCAAGCGCCTGAAATGCGGCACTCCCGCATGACAAATGGACGTTAAAAAAGTCGAGCCGAATGTTGGGGAAGGAGAATGGGGCGTAAAAGTGCTGATTGAAGCAGACTGACCGAACAGATTCCCCGAGCGAGAAAACTGACCATTTGAACCTATCCCTGATTGCCGGACGCGCGATAGAACAGTCCAAATGATCGTGCGTCTGTGTGTGTGTGGGTGTGTGGGACAGTATTTGCTCGCTTTTTCCATTTCCTTTTAAACCGCTTCACAAGACGAAGATGGGACCGATCGGAACAGATTGAAATCAGTTTAATGAACGTTTAGCGTGTGCTCGCACGAGATGGAAAATGGAAAAGGGGTTACTGTTTTATTTCCGATCACTTTTGATTGGATTCCACCAGCGAATGTGAGTTTCGGTGCGGATAAAAGTTGACTTTATCGAGCGTGTGATTGAATCGCGTTTATGATTGATATTTAGCTTTATAGCACGCAGTATAGGCACATCGATAAAGCGAAACGATCATTTTATTTGCCCCTCAAATATTACAGTTTGTCGCCACCATTACGCGATTGAGTTCTTTTTTGTTTTTTTGTGAACATGGTAAAACGTTGCAGTTGCGCTTAATGCATCATTTCCACAATTGATCTGATGTAACAAACAAAACCACAAAAGGCTGAAACGCACCGGCAAACTCCAATATGGCAACCCCCGACGGGGTGGATGCACTTTTGTGATCTTTCAACAGGCTTAAATCCCATTTTTTGTCGGTTGATAAGAGTTTTGTGTAATCCTATTGTGGAACGAAACAGTTTTTTCCGACTGGTCGCTGCAATTGATCCGTTGTTTTTTTCGTTCGCTTTCAGCTTCACATTTCAATCGACGGTTCGACCCAAAATGTGTACGTCTGGGAGGTGGGCGTTTGTATTTTGCACAGCAGAGCAGGGAGCAGCCCAATGCGAATTGTTTGGTCGAAGGTACAGCGAAACGCAACCGTGGATGGTTTGGAAAATTCGATAAAATTGTCCATTTTTGCATTGAAAGCACAGAGAGAAAGAGAGGGAGAAGAATTTTTAACAGGTTCTGCGTGTAAATCTGTTACCCCTTGGTCTGTTGGAGCAGTATTAAGGTAACCGAACCGCTTGTAATAGCAACAAGATAATGGTTTTCCGAACAACCGCAACAGGGAAAACAGATAAAAATAGTATTCGGTGAGCAGTGCATGAAACGCGATATAAATAAAACTCGTGGAACATCCTGCCCGGGGATTGACCGGTCTATTGAAATCAGATCCAAAGCCCGGATCAATACAGCGTACAACTAAGAAAGTTTTCCCGGAAAATGCATCTCACGCCACCCTATCGAGCCTCGGTTGGTGGTACAGCACACACCACGCCGCCACAGAAAATGGGAAAACAATGTTTGGGACGGGTTTTACGTATGCACAGCCCTTGTTGAGTGAGCCTTGTGGAGCGGCAACATAATTAGCCACCGACGGTACTACAACGCCCACCGGTAGTGGAGTGGCCAGTGGAGTGGACGACGACCCATTAGCAGTACAAGCCGACCGTACAAGCCCCCGGCATGCATTATAAATGATGCCGAGTTGCCCCGGTTTGTTGGAAAACGTTCTACGACCGTTTCAACTGCGTCCTACACGGTGTGGACTCTATCGAAAGGGTCCATGTGCCGGTGACTCCTACTGGAATACAAAACCCATTGAGTTGTAAAGAATTTGTGGGAGGATAACAAAAAAACCCTTTCCTGGTTCATGTTTTTCCACTAGAACTTCTCGAGAGGGAATTTACACCAAAACTGCTGTTGAAGATCAGCAAACACATCATCTGCTATTAAGCAAATTTATGCTGACAATTGTACCGTTCTTGTGTTCTTGTTGCACTACGAGATCAAACCGTCATTTCTAACTTCTCAACCCAACGCAACCGTCCAGCTTGATCTCCACACGTCCGATGAGCAAATATTCCAACGATAGACGGAGCCATTTTTGTGTCACATCCTTTTTTTCTCTCTTTGAGTGTGCCCCATCTCGCATCTCCGGTGGGACCAAAGGTACGTTCAATTGTCCACACTTCCATTATTGCCATGTATTGTCATGGACGGAACAGAGGAAAAAAAAACGCCAGACACAGAAGCTAATCGAAAAACGCAACCGAGTACTTATATTTCACTTCACACTCACTCACGGTTGTCACTGTTGTGAGTGTGATGAAACTCGACTTGTTGTATTGTGCCGTGCGTGCCGGTTTCGAGGATTTATGTGTTATTTGTTTGAACTGCGTTAAGCCCTGGAAAACGGACGTGGTCAGACGACGGATGGGTGTTGCTGTTTTTTTAGTTGCTTTTCTTCTCGTTTATGCCCAACGGTACAGTGTGGGAGATGATTTTATGTGTAGAATCATTTGGAGTATATCATTTTAAATTTTTTAAACCATTTTACGAACTATTGCATATTGAGCCCAAAATTCGAAATATGCATTGAAATAATAAAAAAAACTGGGAGAGACGATGCAAACTATTCGGAACACACTGTGCACAGTGTCTCTTCTCTCCTAGCATTTGTCCCCCAGAGAGGGACGGCTGGTAGGCACCAAAGTCCGGGACAGACAATAAAACACTCTAGCACGCACACCTACGGAGGCCGGTAGGATTGACGATGTGACAAAAGTGATTCACAGGTGTTTCAACGTTCCGGAACAGGGACGCAACACTCGTGACATCGAGCTAGGCCCGCACGTAGCCCGCACAGGCATGATGAGGTCAGCTTTCTCGTTTTGTTTCCATCAAAACTCGGACGCCCGGGTGGAGCAGGGGTACGTCCGGCAGGGGATAAGGGGAAACGGAAAAAATATGATGACATCAAACCTTGCTGACGGTTATGATTCCGGAAATATGGAGCCCGGACACGTTGCCCGTTTTATCGTCCTGCCGGCACACACACACACACACACGCAAACAGTGTCTGCAGTAGGGTTCACCCGTCCGGAAGTCGATTGGAAGCGGCAGCAGTGGTAAACAAAACGCGGGAAGCCATCCTTCCCAGCGTGTTCCGGCGATTTTATTTGTTTCCAATTCATAACAAAAACAACCAGCCCTCGGCCCAAACGAGGAGTTTGGACACAATTTTTACAGCACCGAGCGGGAGTGATGGGATAGGAGTGCGAAACTTGGCAGGCACAAAATTACTGATGGATTGGTTTTACGGTGAGCAGTTATGATCCTCAATCATGCTGACAGTATCGAACGATTGAACGGAACGGCAATCCGGACATCCGAGGCGCAACGGATTTGATTGCGTTTAGTGCGCATAGCGAACGGACCGCTTGGATGTGCGAGGTTTTGTGCATGTTGTCACTCATCGATAATAGCCATGGGAACGTCTTGCGTGGGGTGCAATTAATTGATTCGACAGGCAGAACCGTTCGACACAGTCAATAAAAGGATGTGCTTACGATGCGATGGCTAGCGTTTGGCTTTTGTGATGTGTGGCTATAAAATATTGATTATTCAAATGGTACGACGGGCGATGGGACTTTTATGAGCAGGAAGGAAGCTGTGATTAATTGATGATGGGTTGTTTCTACGAGAGGAGCGTAAACGATGGCACTTCCTGGAAGACTGGATGACTCATGATCCTATTTGATAGATTTCGGTATCATAACCCAACAAATCTTACGGATGTCTTGGACGACTAGGAAATCGCTTGAACGTGGATAGACGTTGACCATTCCATAAATAATTCTTTTGAATATGAAACATTGTCATAATGTCAACAGAACTATGTGGTTCTTCACGAAAGACGTGATGTTCTTCCTCGATGTACCAAGAGAGGACATTAGGACATTAGGCATGTATAATCTTTGGACTTTGAGTATCAATCATATGCTTCATAACAGCACGTTGTTGTTGACCGTCCTCCATATTATTTCTTAGTACATAATACCACTAAACCAATCAGGAATTTTTATTTCATGAACATTTTGTTCGTCTATAACATATAAGTTCCATCATAAATGTAAGCGTTCGGTCATATTTCTAGAACTCTTCCTTTTACTGGAACTACATCATTAGCAAAGCATCATTGGATAATATAAATTTGCCAGAATTTGATAAGACACGAGGCCTCTGGTGGTCCTTAAAGCATTGCCATAATAAGGTTTGGTTATCTGTTCTATCACAGTAAAAGAACTTAAATTAGTACAGTGGAACCATATTGACTTCTTCTTATTTGATTGAAGAATTCATAGGTCACACATGGATGCCAATTCTGTCGTTACTAGACTTACTACGTATACTACGGGGAAGTGGTCCGGATTAGAATTGTATCCCGGTCCATTCGTGTTAACCTCAGCGTCTTAAACACCTCCACCGCTCCTCAAGGTCACTCAAGATATGATAATGCTTGTTAAAGTGCTAGTTGCAAAGGGTCCTTGTTTGATGGAGACGAAGATAAAATGCTTATTCCAACGATTTCTCACATTTTAAAACGATGATAAACACACCGAAACCACCAATCAATCCGATTCGGTTTCTCGACCCCAACAGCGAGAAGACGAGCAACTGATTTCGATTTGCAATTCAATGATTCACCCCTTAAAGGAGATCCCCCTTCACTCAGCTACGTTTTCTGAAACATCGTAACAGTTTGGCGTATCGTGTCCGTGTTCAAAATCCGATATTTAAATCAAGCGCGAGGGCCATGACCACTGTGGCGGACACCGTGGTTCGTCACAGTGCTTTTTGAATAATCAATTTAGGGACTCGTCTTTTGCTGCTCGCAATCCATTACCTTCTACAGTCCCGTCCGTTTGCCGTGCTCTTGGATTTAGACCGGACCATCCAACGGGCAACGGCGCAATCGGTTATGATTTCCGTGCAGCGTGTGTTTGAAAACGCAAACCCGTGGCTGATTTTAATTTCACGCACATTAGCCACGGTCAAAAGAGCGGCTCTTGGCGAAGTTCACCAACCTGAGGAAACGGCGCACCGCCAGTGAGTGATGATCCAGTGCAGCCGGTCGCGTCGGTAAATACGGCACTCGCTTGCGGTGAGTGCAATCACTCTGAACCCACTGACCGACGTGCAATGCATTTGGTCGGTGCAAATCCTTCTCCCCTTCCCTTTGACGTCTCGTGCCCGGTAGGGGAGTGGAAAACTATTCTGCTAGCCCCGTAGAAGATACTTCGGAAATTGTAAGTGAAAAATGAAAGCACATCATGAATATAAATTGCAACTGTTTCAGCAAAGGGAAGCGTGCAAGTTTTCGGAACTGTGGGCTGCGGTGCTGATGCTCCCAAATGGGGACTGCCGGAAAATATTCACCGGCACCGGAAAACTTCTACTACCTTCTGCCAACCCGAAAGAGAAAATGCTCCTTTTTGCCTCTTGCGTACGAATCTTTCGGGTTGCCAAGAAGCATTAGCAGGACGCTTTTCCTTACGGCACCAAGAAAGCATCCCTAGTGCAGAGAAAAAGGTTCGTTGGGGTAGAATGTTTTGCAGAAATCGTCTCCTTTCCCGTTTCCCGTCCGCCCGGTACGGTGAGCAAGTAATTTTTGGGTTGGTTTTTCCTTTCACTCCACCAAACAGACACACACAAACCTTGTATCTGCCTTTTCTTCTCGCCTTAAAAAAGGAACAATCGTGGTGGCCGGCAAAAGGAAATTTGCTTCATTTTTCCTATCAACTTTTTATTAAGCGTAAAATAAACCGGCATTAGGGGGGCGCTTTTGGTCAGCCCGCTGTTTCGCAAAAAGGGAAAAAGGGAGAAAAGCTCTCCTTCCCCGCTTCGCGCCGAAAAGTGAAGTAAATTAGATTGAAACGAATGAGCCCAACCGACGTCATCATCGGTGCGCGGTCGTCATGGTGGTCCATTTTTTGAAAACGAAATGCTGGCGGGTGAATGGGGCGAGAAAAAAATGCAAACTTCTCAATACCGCCGAACTTTTCAGCACTCCTTTTCACTGCGCCGGTGGCCGGTGGACAGGCGGACCGAGCGAGAGTTGTCAGTAGAAATTGCAAGCATTTAATTTTATTCAACCAAAATTAAAATTATGCCGAGGTAAGCAGATTTCGCTCGTAAAGCATGACGGTGGCGTTCTTTTGCAATGTTTTGACTATTATCTGCCTTTATCTTTTTCACTGGAATGTGTGCGGGGGCAGTGCTGAAGGTTTAAATTTTATCTTCCTTTCCCCCCCAGTGAAACTACGAGAGAATATTTTCCACTTGCAACAAATTTGATTTTTTGTGCACCGACAAGAACTGGACGACGAGCGGATTTTTTGTGCCGCGCATCAAACTGTCGGACCCGAAGAATCTATCAACCTTCCAGCGCGGTGCGGCAAATTTGTGTCCAAGGCAACGGGAAATGACTTTCGAGGAGAGCAATCAGTCCGCGGGACCTTTGCGGGAGCTACTAATTTATTTCAAGTATTGCATTATGAAAAGTTTCCCGTTCGACAGGACGGTGCGCTGATTTTGGAGCTCGCCTTGAAGCCACTGCTTCTGGCATAATTGCATTTTTATTATGCTGACAGTGAAAGGTAGGGCTGGAGAGCAGGATGAGACGATACGATCGGTACGATGGGGTTGATAAGTTGCATTAGCGTGAGCTGTGTGCGGAGAAAGAGTGAATAATTTTAAGGATCATTATTGAGCTGAAAGATTTTTATTAATAGTTGTTTCCATAGGCAAGTTCGAACACACCAAGTCCTGGTCAAAACCCTTGTTGGGATAGAACTTTTTAATCGATAGGAAAATCTGCTTGCTCTTTTGAGACATTTACAATTAACAATTGTTTTTCAAAGGCTTCCTCTTATAAAAGCTAAACTAACAAACAAAAAACGATGAAATTTCAAAGTAATAGCAATTATTTACCCGTTAAAGTCATTGTTAGGTTAAATTCTCTACCCAATTAAAATAAAATTCTATATCATTATAACAATTGCTCTATGAAACTTTCTTTAAAATTTCTTCAAAAATCATACACCACGCTAGCCTATGGCAGTCCTGTGTGAAGGACCCCTTATAAAGACCCTTCCACTTAGGGCTTCATTTCTCATCATCCTTACATGCTTACAAACCCCCCGCCCCCCCCCTCCCCCCCCCCCGTTTCTCATCAGTGTAAATGTACGAGCGTGCATAATTCATTGTTATTAAAAATATAATTTTCCCTGCAAAGAGTTTTTGCCTGCGGCATGGGAGTCTTTCTTTGTTCGAAAGCTTTCCCCGAGGCGCCACCCGAGCCCGGACTAGCGTGGACGTTAGCAAACACACACGCCCATTTTGTGAGCTGTTGCACATTTATCATAAACCCGGTTTGGAATTGAAACACCGTTTCAACAGCCAAACCATCAACCGGCCCCGGTGAACGGTGGCAACACGCGACCGTCTCGTCGGGCGGCGTATCGCGTGCAGCCAAAAACTGTGCAGCGATTTTCCGTGTGTTGTTTTTTCGTCCGCTTTTCCACCCTGCGAAGGAATGTTTTGCCAGGGAGCGTGCAGGAAACATTCAATTGCAACGAGAAGCGTTAGGTGGATTGATTCCGCCACGTTTAGCTAAATGGTGGAAATGATGGTGGCCTTTTATTGTCTCGCCGGGTTACTGCTGAAGGTCGATACCGTCCGTCTAATTGTGGGTCAATTTTGATTGGTAAATTTTACATGAGCACTGGAACAGAGAGTCTGATGCGCCACCATCGAGCGGGTCCTCGTCGGCTCGTACGCTCATTAGCCGTGAAAGCTTCATTGTTCTGTTGTTCTGTTTTTGTTTTTCCTCAATCAGTCAATTGTATCCATTTTCTAAAGGGAAATAAATCCTGCACACTTCGTGACAATCGCTTCGGACGATCTGGGACTTTCTGCTACCGCTGCACACGACCGATTGTAATGAAGTAATTATGTGTTAATGTACAGTTTTCGTGATGGGTAATTTAAATAAATTAAAACCACTCCGATGCGCCGAGGAATTCTGCGCGATGAATGGAAATGGAAAAACAAGAGAGAGAGAGAGAGAGAGAGAGAACAAATAAATCGTGTTTCAGGAAAAAAGCACGCCAAAACATTCACACACGACAACGCAGAGCGACAGCCGGATCAGGATCTAGGATCAGGTTGTCCGACCAGCCAAGTGCACTAATTGCTGGCAGGATTTTCCACGCACTCACCGTTTGTAGATTTATGAAAGGGAGCCCAACCCCCTCCTCTTCCCCCTTTCTCAAAGCAGAATGGACTGGTTTTTCCTTTGCACACGCCACCCGGAATCGTTGTTGAATCGTGTAACTATTCCGGCCCTTTTGCCTGCCATAACTTTTCCTTTCCAATCACGATAATGGTGGGTAAGTAATGCTCTCTTTTTTGCGCCCCCTAGAGGCTCCACCCAAAGGGGAGGGGGGTGTTAGCCATTTTGCAGCCTTTATGCCGGGGAGTAATGGATGTGTTAAAGATTTTTGTTTTGTTTTTCGCTTTCCTTCCCGCCGTGAAAAGCTGAAGCAGAAGTCCGGCATGCAAGCGGCGTTACTTTTATTCTATTTATTTATTTCCTTTTTGCTGCCCGTCATATTTTTGCTTAACCATTTTTCCCGCATCACCACCACAAGGGTCTCGCCACACACACACACATATACACACACCCCCCTTGAAAAGGTAATCAATCTTGCTCTGCTTTGGCCAGCCGGACAGACCGGGGGCTAATGAATTCAACTAACCTCGGCTCGGTGGTGGTGAACGGGGCGAACGGGTGGCAAGAGGTACAATTAAGTAATTTTATTCCGCTTTTCCAACCGTTAATCACGAAGGTATTGTCGGACTAGGGCTTGGCGTTCTATGGGGCTCCGCAAAAAAGGGAGGAAAAACGAGGGAGTGTTTTTTAAGGACGGCTAGCACACATCAAAATCTGCCTCCTTTCTCAAGTGTGTCGGATCGATAGCGATACGGTGCGGCGGGAGGTAGATTACACGCTCGCCCGCCGTCGTGGACTAATATTTGACATAAAAATTATAACCGTTCCGGTGTGCGGTGGCTATTGGTATGGTTTTTACACTGTACGGCAGGCGTGTAATAGAGCGCTGTAAAAGGTGAAAAGTTTTCCATCAGAGTGTGGCTGAATGGCAGATTTTTTCGCTTCTCGTCCGGGGAAAGTCGCTCGGCCGACGAAAAGACGTGAGAGCGTTATTGATTGAGTTATAAATTTAACAATGTTTTCTCGTCAAGCTGTCGTGCATGGAGATTGCGAGAAGGACGGCGTGCGATTAAGAGGTTTGATTTAGTGTGTGTTTAACCTCGGCGAAATCAGTTATTAAGAGGCATAAAATAAGCAGCTTAAAAGGGTAACAATGTGTCGTAAGTCATTTCACTGGTGAAGGACGAACAAAACCTGTAAATTACTATTACCCCACAAAACGCATTCCTCCAAACAACTGCTTTGCTGTGTCAGTTTTTAAATAGAAAAGTTTAATGAATAAAAACAGAATTCCTTCGCACCAAGCTTCGCGTAAATCCGGGCAAATTAACTTTCATTTCACTCGTTCTAAAAACATTTCAATTTTTACCATAAGCTGCTTCTCAAAAAACTCATTTCGAGCTCCTTTCTCATTCTCGAACCAGTCAGGCGTTTGTGGGGGACTGTGTGTGTTGCAGTTTTTTAGCCATTTTCCTCCCATCATCCCATCAGAACTTGGAAAATTGATTTTTTCGTGTGTCTACCATTGGTACTGTCGCTCGCAAATGTTGACTATCCACTTTTGCATGAATTTAAAGTGGCAGTAGCAAGTGGAAATGATCATCATGCTTGCCACTGGCACTCCGCCCGACCTGCTGTAGCGAAGAAAAGTGCATCATCTGCCCGGGGAAGGGGCAAAAACGGCTCCGTCGGAAGCTTGCAATTGCCACGAGAAAGCTCCATTTGCCGAGGCCGAAGTTGAGGCAACCCGAAAGCGAACTGGAGACGTACGGGCGGCCTCCCAAATTTGTTGGGAAACGAAAATGCACTCACTGCAGTCGTTCGGACGAAACGGTTGGTCAACCCGAAATTGGGCACAATTTTCATATTTGAAATCTCAACCAACCGGGGCCGGGCGATAAAATTTAAAGCACTTTCGGTTTGCTGAGATTTTTGCATTTTCCTTCGCTTCCCGTGTTTTTTTTCCGAACCGTGGAGGCCGGTTCGCACGGACGGATGTTTCGTCTGTGTTTGCAAAGCTCTGCAAAATGTTCAACCAGCCGGAATTGGGTTCCATTCGGGAACGAGCACCACTGTCCTAAGTGGTTGAAATTGAATCCATCCTTTTTTTACAGGGACACTATGGCACCATACCGTGTCCTTGCGTCCTTGGCGTAGGCTGAACCGTTGGATCCGGTGTTTTCTCCCTTAACGCATCATTGAAGCAGGCAGTCGATCCTTCCGGTCCACACTAATAGAGCGCCAAAGATATTGGTTATGTTTCCTGTCGCTTTATAACCTTTAGGAAAACACTGTTTCCTTCTGCGAAACATTTCCTTTCCACACTCGAGCCGGAAAAATGGACTGGGACCAGGAACTGCCGGATGGTAGGCCCATAAAAGCCAAACCCAATGCGGTCAATGAACTTCACGAGGCACAAATTGCGTGTACACACTGTGTCAGCACCACCACCACCATTCGCCCCAGCATACTGATCGAACGGTGCGGTAAGTTATGAGCAATGCAAAAAGCGGGCAAAATAAATTGCTTATTCCCATCGCCAACAGGGCCTGAGTTTGCATATCGAGCCGGGCCGAGCCGGCCATCGCTTTCCACCGTTGTCGCCGGTTACACGCAGAATTTCGTGTTTGCGTGAAGCAGGAAAATGGCCGCCATCTTTCATGGTTGAGTTATTGGTTGGGATTTTACCTCAAGACAGCTGCGAATTAATCACAAACGATCGATTTCGAAGGCGAACCGTCCTCTTTCGCACCGTGTACCACACGGTCGCAAAACACGTGTCGGTGGTGGGGCGTAGGAAATTAGTAACGAAGCGGAATGTGACTTTTCTTTCTTTTGGGGGTTTTGCCTTTTGCGTTTTCAAACGTTCGCTAATCCTTGAATATCGTGCGTCACGCAACGTAGCGTTCGTTCGCTGAAAGGTAAGCGGTAAGGAACAAGCAGCGCACCAGCCTGTGCGGTTAGCCAATTTGAGCCAATTTTCACCACTTTTCACCACCGGCCGACAGAACGGAGTCTCGGTTTAATTCCCATACGCCAAACCCGAACGCGGCAAATGCGAAACGACAAATGAGTCACACCGGGAAGGTGAGTTATGCCGGTGTGACAACGTGATGTGGGGCGGCTTTTCGGGGGAGAGTTTTCCGCAGCACAACTAGAACAGAAGGGTGATGGAAACGCAAGGTAGTGCTCATTAGCAGCAGCCAGGAAAAGCTGGAGTGACTCCCCCAGTGAATGGCGGTGCGTGTTTGACTTCGATTTTGTTTCGACTATTCCATTCCTTTCGGGAGTAAATGTCACGGTAAGGAAAATGGTTCTTTGTCCTGCTGGTGTCTGCAGTTGGTTGACTTGTATTTGAACGCATTGGTTAACGCACAGCAAGAGACCGTGACGTGCAGGAGGGGATAGTTTCCCATTTTTAAAACTCTTGTCTTCTCTGCTCAAAGCTCTAGAAATGAAGAGGAAATTGGAAGCTTTCTAAAATCAACAATCCTTTTCGAAGCGTGGCAGTATATTCAAGCTTCTCGGTTTTGTGCACTCCTGGCGAAGAGATTGATTTTGTGATTCACCATCACTCGACTGGTCTGCTGGAGTGCTTTCCCGCCCGCTAGCAAAACCACACCACAAGCTGGTGGAAATGCTCGAGAATGGCAATTTTCCCGTGCCGTGGTTGAGTGCTGCTCGACAGCGAACAACTTTTGTGATTTCTGGTCCAGCGCTGGTGTATGGTTTTTCCATCCATCCGGCCGGTGGAAAACACTCCATCCATTGTACACACGCGTCCATCAATAACAATTCAAAGTCGAAGATAATTCCTGGAAAATTGCATTTCTATTTCGATTGGTAATTTTACGTCCGCGGTGTGTGTGTGTGTGTGGCAATGCAACACGCACTTCTAAAATAGAACCTTCATTTCATTTTCTGTGCAAATAGCGCTCGTTAGCCTTGCCAGAGTTTTCCGGTCGAATCGTTTAAAACAAAAAGCAACATCCGCTGGACGCGCTTCCTTGATCCGTGAACAATTTTGGAACAGTTTTTCTGTCTGATCGAACACGGACAGTTATCCTGTCTGTCTGGCTAGTTTTTCCTCCCTCAGCGTCCTTGCCTCACCCCATCTCCCTTTTTTTTCCCTTTGTAATCTGCTTAGCACGTACGGGGGTGAAGCTTTCCCCCGTGAAAGCAGCTGCTTCCGTTCCGTTCTCGGTGCTGACCAGCGCCAAAACAAAGCAACACAGCGCGATTTATTGCTACCAGTTCGCGAAACGAAACACCGTAGGAAAAGGGGGCGGGGAGGGGGAAGTGCAATGAAAATTTTCACTTTTATTGAAGCGTTAACGAATAAAAGCCCCGCGCCTGGGAGTGGTGTAAACGGAAAAGAGTTAAGCATTGGGGAGAGGAACGGTGGCAAATGTACATCAGGTTGTGAATCGAACCTCGTGAAAATAAATACATCTTTCCACTTTTCCGCACCCCGTGGTGGAAAGTGCGGCGATTTTTCCCGCAGTACTGTTCTCTCACTCGGGTTGGAAAAATCGAACACAGACGCACTTGGGTCTGTCTGTGCTTCCTTGCGCAAATCCTTTGGAGAGGGGGGGGGGGGGGAGATGGGGTTTGCGCTACAATAAAAATTACCAATAAATTTTTATTACCTTCAAGCGAACCTCCCGAGTGCCAGCTGGGACCCATCGCAACCGAGTTGAAGCTGAGTGTACACGCGCACGCGTATCCCACTGTGTTCTCGCCCCACAAATCCCCTCGTTCATCACTAGGAGGGAAAACTCCATCCCACAATTGAAGGTAAAGAGCTCACCCCACCCGAAACAAACCCCCGCCCCGGGTGGATGAGAAACGTGTGTATACTTTCACCTTCGTCATTTCTCTACCGGTTCCCCCTTTTGCTTCGCGAGTGTCATGTGGCAGTGCTTTGGGAAGGATATTGCTTCCTTTTCACCTCCGCCCAAACCCCGATTTGGGCACGGAAAAAAAGGGTCAAAGCAAAAAACAACCACACGTTCCGGATAGGGTTTCGGCAAAGTGAAACCGACATTAAGCGATGCCGGTCCTTCGGCCCGGTGAAAAACGAGGATCTAAAAGGGGCAAGGGGGCAAGAAAAATGTTCACTTTTACCCGCTAAGCCCGCTGAGCGGGTGTGCTTCGGCTTTACCTTTTTAAGCACTGGTGCAGGTGAAAAAATGCGAGCGGGAAAAACACTGTTCATTAAATTGATTTATACACTAAGATTTTAACGCTTTCCCTCTCGCTGGCTTTTTCGATGTGTTTTGGGCTGTGTTGCTAGGCAGACGACAAACGTTTCTTGTTCTTTCTGTTCCCTGAGGGGGGAGTTTGGTTGCATTGAGGGTGTGTTAGTAATAGAAAAAGGAATAACTTAATGTTTGAATTACACGTTGGAAAGGAAAAGTGCAATATCGTTGAACTGTAAGTATGACGGGAGCTATGACATGATAGTTATGCTTAATCTATTGCTTCCGAACAACCCTCGCGAAACTGAACCGTTTCGCTAGGCTAGATTAAAAGATTTCGAGGCAAGTTGAGGTAAGGCATACTCGACAAAGATTATCCAATAAACTCGTCCGGCTTACGAGATAAATGGAACCGTGCTAGAGGAATATGAATATAATAATTCAATTTGTGATGTCTGAGTTATTTTATTTCCCCAAAAAGTTGATATAAAAATAAACCTTCTCCTATTTCTTCTGTGGAATCAATTATAAAATGAAAAAAACCCGTAAAATGCTTTCCCAAATAAAAACCATTATACTTACTACAATAAAATCCTCGTGTGGGCTGTACAGCATAAAACCACGAAGGCATGAAAAACACCCGCGCCGGATTAAAGGGACAGCAAAAAGGTAAAGCTTATCCAACATTTGCTTGACGGCTGTTTTGACATGTTTCGCGTTCGTTTTTCCCTTTCTCACACGTTGCTATTTCTACTTGCCACAATGCTACCCCTCCCTCCCACCGGCCCCGTCAATTTTCACTTGTTTTCTGCGCCTATTTTCCTCCCCACCCATCGCATTGTCGATATTGCTTTGAATAAAAGCTTTCCTTTTTGCGCCCCGTAGCTTTTACTGCCCGCACCCCCCGCCCAACCAGCTCACGGAAAAAGGGCCCACCCCCCCCTCCCTCCATTTTGCTGCACGTGCGCTCGCCGGTGGAGGGAAAAAGTTTTCCCCGTGGGCACCGAACAGATCCGCGAACGGAACGCCGTAGGCGTTTGGCAATGCTTTAATAGGAATTAAAAAGTTCATCGGCACAAACAATGCTACTTAATGCTTTCGTCTCGCGCGTAATCCCTGGCCTGTGCTGGCTGGTGGCTTGGTGTTTATTTATTCTGTTTTTATTTTCCGTTGAGGTTTCCATGGTAATTTTTGTTTAATTTTGTTTGTTTTCCAACCCTCCTCCCCCTTGGCGGGGAGGTTTAATGAAAATGCATCTCAAGCTGATTGCTGCGGCGAAGGCATTAACAATAATTCATTTCATTTCAGTAATGGTTTGCTTAAAGCAATAACGGATTTATACGAAAATGTTTTAATCGTTTCGTTTTATTTCTCTTAAAAAATATTAATAATATTTCGGTTCCGCTGTGAGGCATATTCTGTAAACACATTTTTCTTCATCAGCGAATAACCCCTTTCTTCCCGTTCAGTACATATTTCATGCTAAAAAGTAAACTTAAGCCCATTTGCCCTTTGCCGACCGAACTAAATCAATCCACCTCCGTGCGCTCCTCGTTCTAAGTCACCCTACCGAGCCAGCCGGCCAAGAATTTCCCACCCGAGTTTTCCCACCGTAATTAATACTCTCGCTTTTCCCAGCCGATAACTGACACGACCCGACCCGGTCAATATTTCAACGGGGTTAGCAAATTGGACGGGCTTGGGTAATTTAATAATAAAAAAAAGGTTAAATTTTAACTGCCAAAGCATGACCATTCTTGCGCAACCCCGAACGCACGCCCACCCGCAGCCGGGAAAAGCCACGGCGATGTCTTCAATTTGCAAACCAAAAGGGATACTTTTTAAAGTGAATAATTAATTTCATGCCCTCTCGAAACGGTGGACCGGCGGACGATTAATGGCACCGTTTCAGACGAGCCTTCACCTGTGTTGTTGCTAACTACGGTCGCGACAAAATGGCTCCCGCCAGTGCCGAGTGATTTTCAATAATTAATTAAGCAATTATTCTTTCCCGGCCGATCTGCGTAAAGTCCAACCCCCTTCTCCCGCCACGCATTAACCGCGTGATCTTAACCGGTTGGAAAACAGGAAAATCGTTGACGTGTCTCACGTGGAGGAGTGTTGTTTTTTTTTCGAGCAAAGGAAAATACCTTCAAGCGGGTAGTTAAAAACGTGCCCCAGTCAAAAGAAGGGGAGAAATTACAGTGCAAATGCAGAGCCTTTTGTGTGGAAGGAAGAAACTGAGGAGGGGGTGGAAAATCAAACGCTAACTTACCTTGATCACGCGCTTCGATTACTTTAGCTTTGAACGGTTAATGTTGGCGGAACGAACCGAAGTCCCCGCGCGTTCGGCCTTAGAACCGTCAGCCGTCAACGGCTTCGGCACGTTAGCTTTGCTGCAGAGCGGTGCTATTTATTTATTACCGAACGTGGTGGCACTGCTCAGAAGCATTTAGTGCCGCCGGTTGCGCACTCATTATTCACCGAAATTTACACTCAACGTCAAAGTTTTCCCTTTTTTGCACCGCCAAACAGCGAGCAGGGTTACACTTTTCACCTACCAGCGGTCACTATGCGGGAGAGGACTGAACGGGGGTGGGGTTGCTTATTGCGTCGTGACCGCTTTTTTTTTCGTTCGGTTGCGCCTTTTCCACTTATTTATTTTGCACCTTGAGACACATCCCACCGTGAGGGGGTGGCGTTTCGCTCGCCGTAATCGAAAAGTTACACGTCCTGAAAAGTGGAAAGTAAATGAAAAGTTCGTTAATATACTTCTTTACATTTTGTTTTGTGAGGGTGGCGTTTTTTTTTTCGGTCCTTTACTTCTCTGCTGCATTTTCATTTCATTACGAGCGAATGCTGGTACCGGATCGTTAGGGAGCGCGCGTAATGAAGCGGCAATGAATGTGCTTCTGATGGGGAAACTCAAATTTTAAGAAAAATCTCCTTCCCCACAAGCAAACCCCGGGAAGCGTACAATCAAGCTGCAAAACCGGGAGTTTTCGTTTTAGCAGGGAAAATGTGGAGTTTCCTGCTGCGAAAGGTAGGAAAACTACGTGTCTTATGGGCGAAGCAAGTGGAAAGGAAACACGTACAGCTGCTCTAGGGTACGAGGATGAGGAATAGTTGGAAATCTTTTATACACACATTAACACACAGCCGTTTTTATTTCATTTCCGATGCAATCTATCGCTACAGCCTTTCCTGTTTCGGCACTGTTTCGGAAGCGTAAAGCAAATGAAGTTTGGTTTGTTGCTTTCTGAAGCACGACGTGTAAATGTTAAAGTATTGCTAATTGGATTTTTTTGTACCTTTGTTGCTTCCTTTTTTCCCCGACCAGGGTTAGTGAAAATTTTTCGCTTGTCAGGGTAGAACGGCGCGCGTTTTACGAGCAGGAATTGATGCGCGGGAAGTATAATCGACATTTAACGAACGAAAGGTATCGGCTAAACCGTGGGATCATCCTATGCAAAGTGAGCAAATCAAACGATGCGATACAAATGCAGAAACAGTGGCAAAGTCCGTTTTACTGGTCCTGTGAACGTTGTCAGTGAGCTTCATGTTACAGCTTTGCTTTACATGAAATTAAAAAGAGGAAAGGTTAAGCGACCCGCAAGCGTGAAGTGGTAAAGTGTTTGATTCCACTTGCAACATTTTTTCACATTCGTCTACGAATTCATTAAGCTAGAAGCACGGGCAATAATTTCTTGTTGGATCGTTCTACCATTCCTAGTGTAAAAAAGGGGATAAAAAACAGACTCGAAAAACAAATTTGCTCAGCAAAACTAAAGTAATAACGGAGTGCTTGAACTTTTTAGCACAAATGATTCTGTGGCTGTCGGCACAACTCAAACCCCATTCTCGCCACCGTCGCTGCAGCGAGTTAAGGGCAAAACTTCAAACTTTTGGAACCAACTCCAACTAGCTGGAACTGCAAAATAATAATACACCAGCACCCTTCGCTTTCGTATCATTTCACATTGCAAGCAAAAAAAAAAGAAGAAGGAGCAAACCACCCAAGCAACCAGAAAAGTGGGCCCCGCGGGAAGGACCCCCGGGAATGGTTGATATGGAGAAATTGGTTTTAATTTTTCATCACACTGATAATAATAACAATTATTGCGCTCCGAAACGAAGCACGCTGCTCGCTTATACCTGCTGCTCACCGTGTGGTAAATTTATTATACAATCCTCCACCCCGCTTTCCTGGCATTATAGAAAAAAAAGGAACCGAACTCTACCTCAATCACCTTCACGAGCGGCAAGGGATATAATGTGTTCTCGTCGTTTTTTTTTTTTTTTGTTTGCCAGTTCCCCGCATCAACTCCTGTGCGGGGAAAAAAGCGAGGAAAAACGGAACGAAAATGCAGCCCCGAGATAAAAGGTTTTCATTAAAAATTCATCAATGTGGACTCGCTTTCGCTACCTTTTTTAAAGGGGATGAAAGTGTGCCATTCTTGTGCTAGATGGGTAAGCATTCTCTACTAGTTTTTTTTTCCCATCTCAATTTTCCCGACCAGAGGCCTTTGCAGACAGCTCCAAAGCAGTCGAAACGGGCGTTCAGTCACTTAATCTACCACTTTTGGCTCATGAGTTGCACTGTCGTGCCAAAACGTATAGAAAGCTTGAGCAAACAGCAACATTACACACTCAGCACGGCCCACTAAAAGTGGCCTCCCCTCGAACTCTCATCCCCTCCTGCCCACGGACTCGCTACATGACAACAAACAAATCTGATCACTTATCTTAACTGGCTAATTACTGACGTCGTTTAGATTAGCGACCGCACCGACCGCGCCGCCAACGATCGCACAAGAATATTTTGGGCAGCATTGCCCTTCGCGTACATGCCGGACGATGCTGGAGGTCGCAAGAAAAATATCTTTAATTAGCCAACCCCGCTCCATCCCGTGGGCGCGGGCGTCCGGCCAGCAAAACGCACCAAACCAAACAAGCAGGGAAAGAAAGTAAATATCAATTTATCTGCTAATGGACATCGCTTAATCAATTACAGCGTTCTGTTTTGTGCAGCGTGAGGGCTCCCCCACTCCTCGTGCTGCCAAAGACCAGCCCGGCTAAGGTTAGTTTTAGTTTCCCTTGCTTTGGTTTTCCGCTTCCATATCTGCCAATTTATCGCACTTTTGGCCGCTGCTAGACGATCGAATTTGACTAACAGAAGGCAGCGAACCGGCCCGGTTGTATCCTTCTGCTCGAAGCGCTCACCGATGGCTTCACATTAAAGTGCTCGGGTGGGTGTTCGCGACGCTGGGGAATGGAAGATTAAGCCACCTCGAAGCGACTCGCTCGTGCCCGCTGCCAGGACACGGAAGGACACGGAACGAAAAACGGCCAGGAAAAAAATGGCACACTACAGTGCACGGTGGCGGTAGCGCGGAAGGATATGACTTTATCCGAACCTTGATCCTTAACGATGATGATGATGGCGATCATTTATTCCGTTGATTTGCACCAATCAATAAAACCCACTTTCGGAACCGCGCGCCCGGTGGCTTTTCCAAGTTTCGTATTTTATTTTTCCTGTACCGTTCCGACCGTCTTCCGTTCTGTCAGAGGGCGATTATTTTGATTTTTCCTCCCGGTAAAGAAAAGTTTGCCTCATTTCGCTCCGGCCGGCAAATCAGCCCCGGGGGGCGGAATGATTGTAATGGGTCCTGGTTCACGTCGGTTGGCCGTACGATTGATAGAACCGTTCGAAAATGGCTTACAGCTGCAATTTTCATCGCATCGTTTGCATTTTTCATGACCAGAGAGGGAGCTACTGGTGGGGATGGCGATGGACACCGGTTGCTTGTTGGGCGGCTGGAAAGTAGGAAACTGAAGCGGTAGGTGGAAGGAATGGAAAAGGGCGCTTGCGGTCGTAGAAAAACTACTCACTTAATGGGGGTTGCGCGCTGAACAGTTTCATGGAACTGTGTAAAAAGGAGTTTAATTTTGTGGTTTGCTGCATAAATGACGCACGGAAGGGATGGTTAAGTTTATTTACACGATGCTATTAAACATACATAAATCAAGTAAGTATGCAAGCTTTTAAAGCGGATTTCGCGGTGGATTGAGTGAAGTTTTAGTACTCATCTTTGAATTTGAGGAACTACTTGTAGGTACTTTAAGCCATTTTTAAAATGGTCAACAACTATAAATTGAAAAAAATATTTAAACAAAACTATTTAACAAAACTAAACAACAATGATCCAACACTTTTTTAATCTCATTCCCAAAGCAACAATATTGCACTAACACTTTCACGTTGTCCTACACGAAACGATGCCCAAAGAAAAAGTGTCCAATTTTTCCATCAATTTCCACACCGCCATTTCCATTACTAGAGCCATAATTCCTGCTTTTTTATCACACAGTCTCCCACACCAACCGTTCGCACAAGCTTTTGTCAGGGGGGGATGTCAAACAGTGCTCGTTAGATTGATGATGTGTCAAAAGTGGAAAATCTTCTCTTCCCTACAAGTTTCCTTTTTTTCTCTCTGCTTTCGAAAGGTGCACCAAAGTAATGCCGCTATCAATGGCGGCCATCATCGATACTGGCCCTAGGGATATAGCCGTTGGGATACATACATATTTCTTTAAAGCAAAAATTTGCCACACAACACCATTTTACACTTCTGGCGTTTGTTGGCAGGAACTGGTGAGGATGTTTTAGCAACCGCTGGATAAAATAAAGCAAACACAAAGGGAATAAAACCACCATTTCGTGCGGCAGTTTTTGTTCCCTGGTTCCCTGGTACGAAGAATGACGAGTCACTTTGGAAAATGTATCTAAATCGGCTAGGAAACCGCAGTAGTGAGAAGGAAGGAGAACGGAAGCACCTGGACGTCGGGCGGAGGTTATGGGAATGTCCCGATGTCTGCGCTAACAAAGGGAAAGATGATGGAAAATGGCACAAATGGTACAAATGGATGACAAGCGGAAAAGTGGAGGGTGCGCCCCAGGAAACGTAGAAGCTAATCGGAAATGGTGACTATTTTCCGTCGAGCCTTCAAGAGTCAGAGCCTCGTTAACGGAAGACTTTCTGACAATGATCAATCAAAAATTCTGCTGCACGAGGGGCATTATGGTAAGATTTTCGTGGTGGGATTATAAAAACTAATGCAGCTAGCTATCAAACCTGCACGATCTTGAACGATCCTACCGACATTGCGTGCCTCATTCGTACAGATTTTATGTACGTCCCAGCACGATCGCGTCCCATTTGTTTCACACCCACTTTCGCCCTACTATCGATGGGGATTTCCTATCAACTTCTATGTTACCTACCAGTTCCAAAACCGACCCACTGGGTGGGTGGAAAATTTGCCTTCTTCAAGGAGCAAAAAAAAAAAACACATAAGAACGCCCACACAGAAAAATCGAAGCAAACGGGCCGCCCGATGGTGCCTCGTAACAGTCCGAACGTCCATTAAAGCGATGCTCGTTTGCACTGTTCCGGCGGGGTGGGTCGCGGCAGCATTAGTGATAGCACTACCACCGCCCGAACCCAGGCCCATTCCCGTTGACGATTATGTTGAGTCATTATTATCAATTTCCAAAGCGATTACGATTATGATCTTTCTTCTTCGATTTTTTGGCCGGCGGCACCCGGTGGCGTCCTGCTCCAAGTGCACGTTGGAAGGAAATGATGGTTCCGCGCTCCGGACGGGGGAAGCTCATCAGCAACCCCCCCCCCCCCCCCACGGGGGTTCGTCATGATGCTGCCAAAAGCTTCCCACTCCCCCGGATGCGAACCGAACCGAACCGTGGCCGGAAGCTTCGGGCGTGTGAAAAATGCTTCGATCGGCACCGGGACAGTCGGAAGTGTGAAAATGTATTGTCATGAGCAGCCATTTTCCCCGATTGGGTGTCCCATCCCTCCCACTCCTTCCCCCCGGCTGGGCGGTTACTAATGGGAGCTGGCAGTAAATGAAGAGGTTAAAAAACCGCAAGCCAAGGCCGGCACTGGCAGAAGGACTCACTCTCTCTTTGACACGTTTCGTTTAGCGTGACAAATTCTGTAATCGAAAAAAAAAGGGACCATGGGAGGACGAAATGGGACGATCGTTTGCGGGCTAAAGCGAAACAATCATAAATAATGGAACGGTTGACTCGGCGTTGAGACGGTTCGATTTGCGGTGACAATGGATCAAGCCCGGCTAGGAACTAGTTCCCTCTTCTGGGGACGGGCGTTAGTGAAGGAATTACGAGGTGATAATGTTGTTCAACATCATTAGTTGCGGTTTCGGAGGCCGATTGCATGACTAGAGGTTATCCGTTTTGATGGAAAATGGGAACTAATCCAAAGGAAATATTGGCTCTTTGTAAGTTGACTTACATGACTACGGAATAATTTGAAGAAATAGGTATCAAAATGTCCGAAATGATTAAATTAGCTCTTAAATATTGCTCACTCTGTCTCAATTACGATAAAGTCCAACAAAATTGTAAACTGTAGAATCAAAATTAGAGTCTTGGCCTATGTTGAACGCCATCCGAATATTTTCATTTAAAAGTTTCTTCCAAAATGATTCAATTGCAGACATTGTTTTTTCTAGACTAACTTCCGCCTTTTCCATAAAAAATCCATATAGCAGCTTCCTCCATTTGCTACAGACGGCTCAGTTTAATTGAACTGAAAAAACTTCTTGCTTCCTTCAATTTGTCTTAATTTGTTTCGTTCAATGCGCACCGTCTGGCCGGAACTACTCAAACAGTAAGAAGGGAACACAAATATTCAAAAATTTGCTTTTCCACCGATTTACTCGTTCTTTTCCCTTGCACGTCCGGCACGAGGCGACAATGTCAACGTATTTGACGAGGGTCCGGCAGCCGGAAGTTAGCATTCGCGCCTAAAAATATCGATTTCTAGTAATATGAGAGGACTGTGATGGTTCAAGATCACTATTTTTTTATATTTTACTCTTCGTCTCATAGGATGCAAACCGTAAAGAAAATCGATTCCATTGAACAAGATTTTGAAGTCAAGTCTGGATTGTTTAGCCAGGGAAAGGAGAAAGGAAAATAACATCTCTCCAAGCGATTAGATGATTCGATTGCAACGAGAAAGATTATCTTCCCGCCTCGACACGAGTGCCGCTTGTCTCAAGTGTGATTTCGTGCCGGTGCAAGGAACGGAAACGATTTATGACCGACCGTACGATGCGAAACTGCGAGGAGTTTCCGATTAATCCTTACGCCCGCTGCAACAAATGCAATTTCTTACCAATCAAACCATCGGACTCGGGCCCGTGAGTACATCATCGCTTCAATCCGTTGTGTCTGACATGATTTGCGGATGCGATTGTGATCGAAGCGGCACGGAAGGGATGGTAGAAATTGTTGCAAAACCCCTGGCCCGGGCCAAGCTGTCTCTTCGCCCTGGCCTGATGCAATAAACGCTGCATCCATTATGTGCTTCGGCAAGGGTTAGATTGACCCTCGGAGAATCGCTGCACACAGCCTGCCCTTATGGGGGAGTGGGTAAAATGTGCTTCGAAGCAACGTATATTAACAACGGCCGTAGTTTGCCGTGCAGTTCATAAATCATACACTCACACACACGCACAGGAGAATCTCACCTCCGGCCGGGACGCCATGTGAGAAACAAAACGGTGCAGATCGATCAAAACATCGAACGCAGCCGCCCCGCGCAACAAGATGCAATTGCATTTACGCGTGCAGTGAGGTTATTAACTGGCAGTGCCTCGAACGCAGAAGGAACGGTCCAATTGCATTACGGGCGTCAATCAAACGACTGATGGAAGTGCACGGAGGCTTGAGCGCCAGCGAGTTTTGCGCTGGCAAGTGGTAAGTCACGTGTGTGCAGAGTTGCGTTGCGCTGGTGCAGCGCGGAATGCATCGACAAGGGTCACAGGCGTCGCCGGGTGGATGCTTTTAACTCGAAGAAGTCTTTGCCAAGTCTTGGTTGCTTGGTGTGCTCGATGAAACTGTATTTTAATGGTTTATTGCTCTGTATGCTATAGAATTTTTTTTCCAAAGTTTTCTTGCATTTACTGTAAATAAACGCAGTTCAAAGCAAAACAGGAGATACAAAATGGATTTAAAGATCGAATTTCAAACTGAAATGGACCAAGAAATGTACTATCTTCTGTTTCATCGTTTCTAAATAAACATGCCTCACATAACAAATTATCATGCCTTACATAATATATGAAGCTTCAAGCGTCAAAATACAAGTTAAGATGATTAAAATAATTAAAAATGAACAATTTGTAACATCATCTTACCTTAAATTTGTTCTTTCGCAGAAGATTACAGCTGCATCAATAAACTGTTCAACGGGTTATTTGCAATCTGGAAAGAAATGATAATTATAAGTTATTATATGTTGGAATTTAAGAATGTGAATGGCTGCTATAGCATCAATTGATTTAGTTTTACCACCTTTTATCTCACTAGCATCTAGCTGCTCACATTTCTCATCCACCTGCACCAAGAAACTTCCTAACTACTGCCATTAAAATGCTCTTTCAAATGCATTCAAGCATACCCGAAATGCCGGTATTTTTCACCTTCTCCAAATGATGATGATAATTGAAATTCTTCCCCCACCAGCATGCTTAATCCCTTAAACATGTCCACTATGTCGACCCATTCTGCTACCAAATTCCAGCCGGAAGATTAATATTGATTGATAAGCCGGGACAATCGCACCCGTCCTCGTCCTTTTGATGTTTCAGGCGCCCCGTTTTCTTTTTATTTCTGTTGGCTGTAGAATCCATCAACCCTATGCGCCGGAAAACTATCACAACTTTACATCAATCGAGCATTATTAACTCGGCACCCTCGAGCTGTCCGCTGTCATAACATAAATGCCAGTGTTTTGACAAATGCTGATGTACACGAAAATCCCCCAAAACTAATCGGTTCGGAGGGTTCGAAGGGTTCGGAAGGTGTGGCCTTTACAGCAAACGGAAAGCTCGGATTACTAAGCTCTTCTCCCGCCCCCCTCGTTCGGCAGTGGCGTCTAGTGATAATGAATACCCGTATCAATAATTTAATCCCTCTTGAAGTGTCTGACCGGAGCGGCGAAAAACCGTGTGCAGGCGGGAAGTGGATTGGATTGAGTTCCCGCTGCGAACAGAACATCCAGACTACATCCCGAGCTCTTTGTGTTTTATGAAAGGGTTGGGGGGGGGGGAAGGTGTGATGCTATCGGACAGCTTGGACAGATACAGATCTTTCCCCCGGTTCCACCCGGTTCGTCATGGCATTAAAACTTCAAATCGTGCTTTCCCAAACGCTTGCCCAAGATCGATCTTCTTGCCGGGTTGAAATACAAGCCTCGCCCTAACCACACGATCCCAGCCCTGCGTTTGGTTGTAGTTCATTTATTTCACCCTCCAAAGTTGCAATATCTCTTGCCGCTTGAACGCAGATCCAGCAGTCTGCAGCGTGTCCACTGGAATGGGTTTTAGTGTTTATTCTATTTCATTTTCGCATTCCACCCACCCTCCTGCTCTCCGCTGTGTGAAGTAGAAACTAACCAATGAAAAATCTATTTTTCCTCCAGTCTCGCTCGTCGGTTTGATGCCTCCGGTGCGCGATTGCAGCCCAGGCTTGCGACGAGCACGCTGCACGCCATCGATGCATCTCCTGGACCATCACGGGCCCGGGATAAAGGTCTTTAATAAAACATAAAACGAGGAAAGATAGCATAATTTATAGCGGGGAATTTATCTTCCGCTTTCGTTGTTTTCGCCCGTTCCGTTCGCTGGCCTTGTCGCCGTTTGCCCATTTTTATCACGCCAAGTCCATCACCCGGAGGCATCCGGCTGCACTCGTCCGGGGTAGACGTCCACGCTTAAGCGCATTGTGTTGCACGCGTTTGCCATTCTGGGAGTACAGAAGGTTTTAGTGGACGGTTGTTTTTTTACCTTTCCGTCTACTTTATCCACTGTTGCATTGCACACTTCTACCTTCCAAACCCCTTCTCATCGATCGGAGTTGCATACCGATCCGACCTTTTTTCTACAAGGTTAAGTCCCGCAACCAGAGCTCAGTGGCCTAGAATATTTGATCAAAATTGAAATCATCTCACAATCCCACCCGGCAGGTTTAATGGGCACAAAACATCGCTCGCGTAAAATCCACTCACCGCAACAGGACCGTAACGGGCTCAAATTTATCGACAGCAGCATAGCTCCATTAGCGATCCGGCGGAAGAGCAAAAGAGGGCCAGAACAGTTGCATTCACAAAACCTCCCAAAAACCAGGCCTCGTTGGTTGGATTGAGGCTGAAAGCTTCAATTCGCGCAAGTGACTCGTGTGTGTGGTGGAGTTTGGCACGGTAGTGTGATGGCTTTTATGCTGCCAACGACACCAGGGCGGCCCGAAAAACCGACCGAAAGTGATAATCGTAAAACAGAACGGTCACCGGCGGGCATGTGCAGTGCTGATGCTGAAAGTGAAACTTTAACGCACGACCAGAGCACGGGGACATCATTTTAAAAATGGGCACAATGGGTGGAAGGGAAGACATTAGGGTTCGGGACGTTATCGCAGCCCTGGGACAGGTGTGATTATTTTAAATTAAAAGTCTTTTAATACAACTGGTGCTTGGGTTAGATGAAATGGATGGGATTTTTGCCCTTCCGTTTAGGGAAAGGCTACAGCTCTGAGGAAACGTGCAACAAGAACGAGTTGTGCTTGGGCAAAATTCACTCATCGCTAAGCGGTTTTACAAGGAGGTAAATCATTTCAATTGTGTTTAAAATCGCACTGTCTGTCCCGAAATCAGTACGGTTACATGAAAACGGAGAAAAAAGGTAATATTTACTATTTGTTTTTGGGAAATAAATATGCACAGGAATGCTTTCAAGCACATATTTCAAGCGCAAGACACGCTTAAGCAAGATCTCCCCCTAGAGAATGCTGTAAAACATTATGTCACCCAGTTTCTTTACGGCAAATACGATACACACGCCCTGCCAAAAAAACAAAACAAGCAAACACGTATAACGAGCTAAGGTTGGTTTTTATTTTGCTTTTGCCGCGGCTGTAAGATAGTCTGCTCAAAACATTGGTAATTTACGTGAAAGTGGATTACCCTTGCTTTCCCGCCGCCGAAACATTGAGACACCGCCTGCCGGAAGGTGAACTCTCACAAAGAGCCCATGTTATGTTTGGCATTCGGTATTTGAAGTTAAATAAACCACTTCACATCGGCCAGAAGGTGTGTGTTCGTGCGTGTGTGTTTGACGGCGAGGGCAATAAAAACGCCTAATAAATGACCTTTCAGCCGGGGCACGCCGTGTACCATGTTTCGTGTCACGCAGCTGCAGCGCGAGGTATTTGCTCGTACAATGCACATACACACAAAACACACCCCACTAAAGCCCCCTCCCCTTTTTTCCGTCATCGTCATCAGCCCTATGGGTAAGGGAGGGGGAGAGGATTTAGGCCCAAAAATAGCGTCACCCATCGTCACCGGCGGAGCAGATGGGCCGATGGGGCCCGGCTTGTCGATAAATCGGCGTGCCTTTTGCCATCCGTTAGGCCGCACCGTCACAACACAACTTCAGCAACAGGCAGATCTTAAAATAAGACCCGCAGGCCCGTTGGCAGGCCCGCTGACAGATGTCTGTCCGGCCGGTGGAATCACAACCTCTACGGCCTTTCACATACGACACCCGGAAAAGGGAGTTTTCATCAACTGAAAATTAATCTATTAAATAATTGTCCGCTTTCTGGAAGTTAGATAAAACTTAGAACCAATGATGCTGATGGCTTTGGATGCTGTTTGGACGTGAGGAAATGCATTGTAGAGCATCAATAAATCCACTTTGTGGGCTCAAAATCGATCGAGAGGGGCCCTAGACAAAGAAATGCCCAACTCCAACAAAATCCATTGAAGGCTCTCAACCGATTAGAGAGGGGAAATAGCCTTTCAATACTTCACAAAAACATCCGCAATGCTGTTGAGCAGGAGAAGTGTCATAATCAGAACAGCCCTTGAACAGCGGCCGCTATCCACCGCCGAAGAGTTATAGTCTACAACAACCCCACCCATGTGTTCCAATCATAAATAGATCGTCATCACTACACCTACGCACAGTTCTCATACCCTACCACACCACAGGGTACATCTATTCTGGGCAAAGTCATTACAAAAATGCCTCATCCTATCGCTCTCTCTTCGCCATCCTTACCTTTCCTATCAGATGGAGGCATTGTTGGGAAAGGCATTAGAACGATGCACACACGGTACCAGTGGTTTAGAGGGAGTAAGGGTTTTATCTATCACCGGTTGGATCACTGCATCATCCATTCTCGAGCGCTGGCAGTTGGCAGCAGGTGTTCCGATGCGGCAGATATCTCGGGCTAACTTCCCTACCCGCTCACCTGCCCGAAAGCGGTTCGAGTGTGCGCGGAACAGTGAAAGGTGATAAAATATGATAATGTTTGAATAAGATTACACGAGCAGCTCGCAGGGCACCGGAGACAGTTCTGTTCGATTTCTAATCCCCAGCGCAAGCAACAAACGTGCGGGGTGCTGCGTATGCGTGCGGAATGTTTGACGATAGCGTGCCGCACGCCAAGGGACCCAAAAGGACTCCCACAAATGGGTGAAAAAAGTACACCAGAAAGGAAAAGAAAAGCCGACCACATGCAAGCGCTTGCCGGGGTGACCTCGGCATAGGCTTATTAGCCTAGCTGACCGAGAGGATAATCATAATAATGAATAAAATAATTTGATTTATGATGCGTGTAAAAGGTGCCCCTGGTGCTTTTGAGGTGGATGGCATTGTGAAGGGCAGGTCGAAAGAAGAGCGAGAGAGAGAGCGCTGTCAGGCAGGTTGGCAAAGTCGAACAAGACATCAGGCACCATAAGTTAGCGATAATGTTGTGTGACATCCGACATTCTCCCGGCGCATTCCCTGGTTCGGAGATGGAGAGCGGGCTTGACTTTGGAACCTACTATCAGCTAGCCAGTCCACTTCGCTGATGACCTGCAACCCGTCGGGGCACTCTGGCACCCATCGCGCCCCCGAGAGAGCTGCACACAAGCGAACCAGCGATAGCGAACGGTTAAATATTTATTATCATGTCCAAACGGAGCGGGATAGTTATTACGATCTGCTTATGCTTGTGTCATTTATTTATGAGTGTGTCTCGGCTGCGGACGGGTGTTTGCATGATGTGGTCATGTTTTTACTGCCAGCCACAAGCATGCACAACTCAACAACAACAACGGCAACTCGGTGCGATGATGCACGTTTGCACACTAAAGGAAGGAAAATCGCTGCACCGGCGTGAAGGTACGTTTGATTGCATCCCTACCACAAGGGGAGTTGTACTCACTTTTCCGACGATCATTCGCTATTCGCCTAGCAAAGTACACTTTCGAAAATATGCACATCAACATCAAGGGGTAATAAAGCGAGTTCTAGCCGATGGGAGACGAAATGCTACCTTACATTAGATGGCGCTTTATTTTATTTTCGATCGCACAGTTTTTTTTTGTGGCATGCAAATAATACACGTTCAACCTTCCCTTTATTGATCCGTGCTTATTACTCAAAAAGCTCTCACGTCGCGTGTCAATAAACAGCAATCCGCACGCACCGGCCCCAACAGTAAAAAGAATCAATTAAAACCGCCTCATAAAAGCGTTCGGCAGAGGCGATGGCGTCTGCAATTTTTTTTTTTTTTGCTGTTTTGTTTTATGATCGATCGTTATCTGCTGGGCTGGTTTATTGCGGCAAACAGCATCATTGCCGCGCTTAGTCTTTATTAATAAACTCCCGTGTGAGACATCGTGATGAACGCGTTCTCCCTCGACACGGCGGTAGAAAGGCACCACAGTTTTATGTTAATTTGTCTGTCAAGTGGTTTTTCATGTTGCTCATGTGTGGTGGAAAGCGAATGGAACTGATGCTCGTCTTGCTCGTGTTTATTGCGCCAGCCGGCTGGGCAATACGGTGCAGATCATTAAAAAGCACCCATTTATAATCGGGCATGATGGCGAAATGATGCGAAATGTACACGACGAAAGAGTTTTGCTCTTTTCAATGTAATTGCGGAATTAAATGAAACTATTTTAATTTCGCATTTCGAGCGGGAAAGTCACGAAAAGTAAACGACACTTCATGTAAGACAGAGGAATCCATTTAATGATAAAGAACCAGATTAAAAAAGCTTTCACCATGCATTGTATTCAAAAGTTATTTATATTCAAAAATTGTTTATGGTTATCAACCCGCAAGCGATCTTCTCTTCAATTTCTCCTTTTTTTGTCGATAAGCAAAAGCGATACATCAGCGATGATCCCGCCGGGTGAACATATTTTACTGCGACCCGCCCCAGCGCTGATAAGACACGCCCGAAGCATGTTTAAATCATTACACACCCGTTTGGTACAGCCTTCGAGAAAGTAATCTTTCCCCACAAAATCACGGGCGAATCGCTCGATTGCATAATTGTAATATATGAACCTAATCATTAATCATACGTTGTCATCATGCATGCGAACATACACGCACACACACACACACGGGATAAAACAAGGACTAAAATGTGCTTTATCATTCGCTCGGTGGAAGAGATTAAATCTTCGCCCCTTTTCATCAGCCACGCAGCGTTGCCCGGGGGAGGTCGGCAAAACGCAAAAGCGCTGAGTTCGGAGCTTTTCTCCAAGCGAATCGCGATCTTCGTGCACGGGGAAGGACGGTTTTGATGTCATCGCGAAACGCCCTTGCACTTTGCGGGGAGTGATTTATGTGTGCGCACAGATACAGATAGAGGAAGTGCAAGAACCTGTACCAGCAGGTGGAAGATGGTTAAACTTAAGGGTAGAGTACACTTGCTAGAATCACCACGAAACCATCGATACGCTATTCAATCGCATCAGCAAAACGGTAGCTAAGCGTACGCTTCAACCTTTTTTCCTGTGGCGGGCCTGCATAATTCCCCGCTCGATAAGCATCTTCGGCCACTGCCTATTACCCACCGGGAGCGATGCGTTCCATGCTGCAACGAGAAAATAAATCCCAGTTCCTACTTGGGTGGGATCGTTTCCCTCTCTCTCTCTCTTTCTCTCGCCGAGCTGTCCGAGGTGCAATGCATCATCGTTATCTGATTTCGTTTTACAATATCAATGACCATTATGTCGAGGATTTGTACGCTTCGTGCCCGGTCCGTGGGTTTTCGGAACGGAACACGACCGATTTCTTTTTCGCTTTTATTAGTACAAAACGGTTTCGGTGAAGCAATCGTCCGTCTTCAAGGGGAGGCTTATGGAATTTTTGGAGTGCTGTTCGGAGGTACACCCAACAAGCGAACCATTCTAAACAAAGCGAAACGTGCGCGCGCGTGCGTTCGTGTGGGCCGGGATGAGATGTGTCAGAACCACTTTTATTAAGGTCACGCGGTGATATCCCGAAACAAGGTGGAATGGTCATTTCAATGGGACTGCTGCTCCGACGACGGGCGAGTTGCACAAACCATTATTTACGGACGTTCCAGGGTCTTTGCAAACAAGGTCTTGAAGGTCTCGGAATTGTACCTACCAATCAGGGGTTCCGTTTCGCCCCACGCCGCATAATCGTGATAATGGAATGTGTTCATCCTACAGCCGGGAATCGTGAAGTGCTCCGGGCTCTGTGCCGTTTGGTGTGTTGCTAGCGAGCCGAACAGTAAGATGCACTTTTGCCTAGAAAGCTTCCGGACTTTCGAATTCCAGTGGAATTCAGGGGCAAACCGGTGGCAGGGTCGGGAGGCTAAAGCTTCTGCTTCGGGAAATATTAAATCGATCAGATTGTACCGCTATGGCCGATTAAATCATAGCGAAGGAAGCTTCTCTAGCAGCTGCTACCGCGGGGCGAACATGGATGATTTCGCTTCTTATCTTGGTGAAGACGCATTAACCCTTTGGAGGCGCGAGAAGTATCTCACAGGAGCATTAAATTACTCCATTAAGGTTTGGAGGTACGGAGGTTCTTGCAGTTTGATGTTAAATTAATACCTCAAAATTTTTGAACAACCTTTTAAATTCAATTATTTGCTGTATCTTTGCCCATCCAAGGGTTTATACATTCTTCCATCATGCAGCGAAGCTAGTGCCTTATGTTTATGAGAGCCTTCTTCCACATGGCCACCACAAACCGTCCATCCATCTCGGGCGTATCGGGTGCATCGACACGAGTTGCCTTCAAGGTGGATTTATGTGATGGTTTTCTTTGTGATATATTGGGCGCGCCTCCTCGACCGTTCGCTGCGGTCATATTGGGATTATATCTCAGGGCCCATAATTGTTGCCCGAACGCTGAAAGTGGTTTCTGAAGCGAAAGAAGAAGCGCTCTCGAAAGCGTGGGCAGGAATGTGTTCTCGCTACCACAGAGTGCATGTTACAGACTTCCCCAACTGTCCCAAACCATTCATCATTAGCGAGCGATTCGTTTGCGATAAGACGGCAACCACGGGATCACCGCCGGGCTGGGTACAACTTTATAGCTAATCTTTGCCAAACTGCGTCCAAAACCTTCAAAAGTTTCTTCCTCGGGTGTGCGCGTGCCTGCCCGAGAGCTTCTTAATTGAATTGTTAGCTGTAGCTGTAATGACTGATCGACCACTCACATCAGGTCCCGAATCTGATGCGAAAATTACCACCCTTACCTAGAGCCCCTGTCCCTCCCCAAAAACTGATGCAGTTTTCGGACGTAAAGTGGTGTGTTTTACAAGCCAACGAGCTAACGGGGGAGGGCGTTTATATGGCTCCGAGCTTCACGATGATGGATGAGTTGCGATCATCGGGGCTTTTACGACTGCAAGAATCTTTGGCCAAACTACATTCGTGCAACTTTCCATCAACTTCGGGTAATGCAACTTCGTCTTCGAATCTTCCGAACGATAACGATCCTAATTGAATGCGATCAAAACCATCACACAGAGGTTTGGAAGTGTTGTGGCAAGTGTTGGAGAAAACTTTCCTCCATCTCGCTGCAGGCTCACACGGCCAGCTAGAAGCGTGTTAAATATTCATCATTAGCTTTCTGCTTAGCTTCGCAGGTGTTGCTGCAAAATGTGGCCCAGGAGTGTACGGACACAGTGAACGGGTGGTGAAAATCGTCAGTTGCAATTTATTGCCTTTTCTGTGGGATCCAACCTGATGTGTGTGTGTGTGTCCCGGATAGTCAAAGTGGTGAGTGAGCATAAAAGCAAACTGCTGATTTATGGTGCAGTGCTGAAGAGTTGTAGCCCGGGAGCAGAAGCCGCTGGAAGATTCTTTTCTGCAAGTTTATGACAGTGTAGGCTATAAAATCTATGCAATAAATGTTAATTATCCTGGTCTTATGGGTGTAGAACGTGTAGAACGTGTTAAATTTTGCGGTTTGGACGTTGAAAAGTACGACGTTTAGCTTGAGTATCATGGATAGACTGAAGACATTTTCCATCAGGGCTGTCTAGACTTGCACTTCGAGCTCTCATTTTAATTTATTTCATATTAATATAATTAAGTAATTGTTCTGCGCGCTAAGGTCCCAAATACTATTTTAAGTCCATCATAGAACTTCAAATCAATTAAATTGACGTCAATCAACCAATAAAAATAGACTTCCCACCCAAACTTCTTCGACACTCCAGAGTGACATTGAACATATTTGACAGATACTTACGCTCCTCCCGCACTTGCAACAAATCCACTCGGCTTATCGCTGTCGCCGCACTCGTAACCACTTACTTACCGTCTTACTTACGATTGGGACATTAAGTCGGTAGCGCGGGACAAATTAATCATAAACAAATAATCCCGAAAAAAGGCCCTCTCGAAAGGCCACACAAAAGACTGGGGATTGTAGAAACATAAATGTCATATTTTGAACGCTGCCACTTTGATCACACGGAGAGGGAAAAACGAAAGCAATTGATCTCTTGGTTCAATCGCACTTCATCAAAACGGGAGCGGAAAGCTGCCAGCTAGGTTCACTTAAGTGAAAAAGACGCTACAAACCAAAGAACCATGTGGCCACAAACCGTTTGTAGTGATGGAATTTACAGAAAGACCCTCATAATAAATGTGCTCGATGAAGAGAGAGAGAGAGCCTGTGTGCATTGTTTCCGACGTCGAAGATGTTCAAGAAATGTGTCATTTATTTCTATCCTCCCACAACGGATCCCTCGTTCTTTTTTGGCGTTCTGCCGTCATCCGATCGACCGTGACTAAAAATCATAAAGTGAGTGTAAGTTGTTGCATCCAGCAGGGCGGCTTCCGCGCCTTCACTTACAACGGAAAGAAGGAAAAAACAGACAGACAACAACCACTCCTCATTCCATTCCAACCGTCATCAGCGATAAGCGTTGCACCGCGGGATAGCAAACCCGCATCATCATAGAAGAAGTCAACCTTTTTTTTTCCTCTGCTTTCCTATTCCAGCCCGAAAAAGTGTGGCCTAGGCAGGAAACAGAGAACCAAACCCCGAAAAAAAAATCCCACTGACACATACAGCGCGACAAAATGCATGCGGATAAGACATGTTTGGCTCATGTGTGCGAGCGCGCGCGCCTCTCACTTACTTCGCGTCTTAATTGATTGTCACTGTTCCACTGCGCTCTCCCATCGCTCCGTCCCGAGGATCTTTCGCTAGTTGTTGTCTTTTTTTAACCTTAAATTTCTCAGCCCATCAAACCTAACCACCACCGCCGCAACAATTTCTACGCACCAAGGAGATTCCCGTTCTGCTGGGAGTGTAGATTTAATTTGCTTTCCTCTCTGTTTTTCCCACCCTCGGGACAGAGGGCACTTACTTCTACGTCGCGATCTGTTTCTTCAATTTTCACCACGGGCAACGCTGGGCTTCCCGCCCCAGACTGACAGCTCGATACAATATTCTCCCCTCGAAAGGCCTCCTCCACATCTCCCTTCACGCGGGCCCGCACCCACTCACCCGTAGTTGAGTGACAGTTGGACACCGTCAGTTATTAGATCGAGCAAACGGCAGATCGTGCGCCCGTCGGTGTGTGTCATACGCCCGATCGCTCGGAAGAATTGGTTCGCAGCGAAAACCATTAGCGCGGTTCATTAGCGACGCGAATCGACGCAATGCGATGTGACACGAAAAACTATCGCCCCTCGGTAGGGGTGACGAGAAGGGAACGGCAGAGCGCTCGCCGGCTCGAAAGTGGATTGAACATTCCGTTCTTTTTGTTACCGTTTTCTAAAAACCCTTCAAAAACGAAACGTTTCCCCGAGTGGCAGTGGGGAATATGAGTCAACCCCCGGGCAGCGCCAGCATGTCATTTCATTTGCTTGTTAAATGTGGTTTATGGCTGTCGGGAACGGGGCAGAAGCTGTACGGTTAAGGCGTTAAGCAATGACGTAAAGGCAACAAAAACGGTAACCCACCCCGAGCGGAGCGTGTAACACAATCGTTCGCACAGCGTGAGAAAATAATCCTTTCCCAAATCGGGAGTGAAGCGGGAGCACTGCAGGCAAACCGTGTTCGAACGATCGCTGTGCATCTTGCGGGGGCCAAACCATCATTAGTAAATCCAAACGAGTGTAAACGTTTATGAGTCGTATGAT
Source organism: Anopheles epiroticus (assembly GCA_000349105.1). Taxonomy (NCBI): domain Eukaryota; kingdom Metazoa; phylum Arthropoda; class Insecta; order Diptera; family Culicidae; genus Anopheles; species Anopheles epiroticus. Next base: position 133,019 of record KB671546.1, on the reverse strand, counting down.
TTATGAGGGTGCAAAAAGTGCGCTAAGCACAGCGATGCTTCAATACCGTGCGCTATGAATTAGTAGACAATTATTGCTACTGGATTGTTATTGCTTTCATATGTTTGCCATACGAATAAATATTTATGGTTTTAAATACACAATCAAAGTAATAAAATAAGCCGGAGAGGAAAGTAAATATTTCCAAAGAACATATAACGTACAAGCCAGCACACGATTGTTCGATACTATTCACATTTTAACGCGTCTTAAGGCGACCTTATCAATAGTGCTAAGTCAAGCGGTCCGCCAATCGCCATTTAGGTAATTAGATCGAGTCCCCTTTCAACCCATCATCCATCTATGTAGTTGTACATTGTATTACAAAATAGTAAAAATGCAACTTTTTCCCTCTTTGTAAATGTTTATCTAGATCCTATAAAAACATTTTGTGACCATCAAACGCCATTTTCCGTGTGATGAAAATCGTCGCCTTTTTCCTTTCAACACAATCCCACTCCCTCGTATCAACCGTGTATCCATTACGCAAAAAGGAGCCCCAAGTAAAGTCAAAAACCTCATTCACACCCAACGCCCTCCCGGAAGTGGAAACCGCTCGATATACGACCACCCAGGACCCACCACCATATACAAACGTACACTCCCTAGTGACCAACGGGAGCAGGAAAAAAAAGCACCACCCGCAACCAGTAGCGGGAGGGGACAGTGAAACAAATGGCAAACAAAAAGCGAAACAAAAGCGAGAGACGCGCCTCATTATTCCCAAGCGGCTCTGGCTCATTTGCATAAAATAACACATCGCACCCGGGGTGTGGAACCTTGTGCGGGAAAGTGGGTTGCTCTATGGATATTTTCTTTCCGTACCGTCCGTACCATACGCGAAACCGCCGTAGCATGCGGATCCTTCCGGCCCGGTGAGTATCGGTTGACTTACGGGTTGTAGGAATATTCATCACTTTGTGTGTGTGTGTTTCAGGAGGAGTTTTCCCTCCCTTTCTCCCCCCGTTTCCCAGTTCCCATTAATCTTGGTACGTGTGTAAAAGGTTGACGAACAAATAGAGCACAACCGGGGGCCCCTCGGGCTGGGATTCCATCACGGCTCGCCCGTCAGGGAGCTTTCAATCAACCCGTGGCCCCGCGGCTCGGAAGGTTGCCGGTTTGCTGCCGGTGAAGCGACCTACCAAAGGAAGTAACACCTTTAGCAGTGCGCTCTTCGGCGTAGCTTTAAGCAGCGAGCAGCTTTCATAATTAGCGGTTTGTAGCCTTCGTGTGCGCTCGCATGAGTGTGTGTGTGTTGAGAGCCGTCCTTTGATGGGTGATGAATGAGCGAACCTGCTCTACCGTCGGATGGGTTTGATGGTTCGGTTTGAAGGGTCATCAGGAAGCTAGTAGGTTGCAAGGTGTGATTTCTTGCCAGCAGCACCCGATGAATGGTGTTAGCAAAATCACGGCACGGTGCGTGGGCTCGGAATAAAGGATGGAAAAGCTTTAACTTTCCCTGACGAAGCAAAGAGTCGTTCGCTTCAATCTGCCACAAACTGCTTTAAATACAAAATCAAGGGAAATTGTTTCAAAAACAGTCGCGTGGGTGTCATGCCCTTTCGTTGTTAATTATCGACACCCGGGAAACCATATCGCCTGTCCGTCAACACGTTTTGGGAGGGAACTCCCACCTTGTCATCATTGTCACTTTCCCCTTGTTTTTCTATTCCTTTGAATTGTTCTGTGTTAAAATTGTTACAAACATCGAGCCACCGCGATTATAAATTCTATTTGTCTGATGCTTCCTAAATTTAAAACTTCCGAACCTTTAAGCAGAGCCTTTATGTTCCTTGTAAAATTAATGAAATGTCATTTTTATTGAAGCGACGGTTTAAAATAGAGTTGCCAAGTCAACCACCAGCTTGGCTAGAACCACATTCCGCTAGACAAAGGGCCAAACTGCCAACCATAGTAACAACGAGTGGCAAAATTTGCTTATGAAATTCACTTCAATTCAAAACTGCACCACCGTCACCGATAATGCAGGGAGGGAAATTACCGTTCTTTGCTTAATTAAAAATTTCTTCACCCTATCCACTCGTGCAGTGCGCGAAAATGCATCGCCCTACGCGTTCACTTCCGACACCCGGGCGGTAAGCGGAAAAGCCTCTTCTTCGCGTAAAGCCCAAAGCGCCCTTGTGCCGCCCTGCTCGGAGCAATTTCTTTAAGAGCCTGGCGTGGTCTCTTTTCACCGCTCCCTTCAACGCGTGCAACCAACATGAGGAAAATCATGGTGGCCACGATTAAGCGTACCGTAAGGATGAACGGGCGCACAAGGAGCAAGGAAGTGCTTTAGAACCGCTTGAGAGGGATGTTTAGAATTTAAAGGCAAAAAAAAACACACGACAACACGAAGCGCTTCGGTGAGCCAGGACAAACCGGAAGGATGTTTTCGACCTGCTTGGAGTGTGTGGGTGCGTGTGCATTTTAAACAGCTTGTTTATCCACCCATCGATTCCCCTTCCCTCCGCCCTCTTCGACGAGCCAACTTCCTGCCCTGCCAGGAGCTATATTCTTGTTTGCTTCTTCAAGCAAGCAAGAAAAGGGAACGAACATCAGAAAGAGAACGTCATGTTGTGTAGATTGTTGTGCTCCACAAAAAAAAAAAAAAAAAATAACGGAGGACTCTAAGGATCCACGTTGTAACATGATGCTTTTATGCCTTTCCTGTTCCCATCCCTTCCATCCACTCATATACAAAATTTTTAAACATTCTCGCACTCCTGCACCAACCTGCACACCTGCTGACGGCTCTAGAACGCGCCTCACTTCCAAACAGCCAAACAATTCCGGCTTAACATTGTGCTAAACGGGGACACCAACCCTCAACATCCCCTCTTTCCGAACGGGAGGATAGAAAAAGCGGCGAAAAAACGGATAAGATGCTTCCGTACCTGCGAAGACGCTTCTCGGTGTGGTGGAAAAGCCGCTCAGCAATTTCCATAACGCATTATGAAGACACACTTTGTTTGCCCACACCGTGTCCCGAGCCAGCCCGGGCGGATTTTCCTCCCTTCCTTAAACCTGTCGTTAGTGTTTACCATCTCATATCTGGCTGTCAAACGACAAGGGATTACGTTAAAGAGAGCCGCACCGTAGTCCGGAATGTCGGCATACGCTAGGAGCGCCAGCACCGGGCAGGGGCGAAAACTTATCCTTTTTGTAACTGGATCCGTTGGCGAACCTACGAACCAAGTGTGCTCGTGAGCTTTTCTTCGCGCACACACAAATGCATAGAAAGCAATAAAATATTTACTGTTGGTTCGTACACTCCATTTCGGCGGAGCGGGTAAATAACGGGCGAACGCGAACATCCTTGTCCTCGCGCAATCTCTGCGCTGTGCCCGTGGGTGGTTGGGACCTAAGGGGAGGGTAATATTGGCCACCTATTCAGCGGAGGAAAAAAAGTAGTACCAACTGACACACTCGATTGCTTCTGACAGCTTAATGCATGCAATCAAGCTGCAGTTATCGAACGCGCCGGTACTGCTGCTGCTGGGACGTGTTTGAAATTTTATTTATTTATCGCTCCCTCTCATCGCGCTGTGGACCCATCGTCGAGACCGAGAAAGATGAGTTGGAAAATGTATCCTATGCCAATCGATACGTTAGATGGAAATAGAATAGAATTTTTGTTCGAGAGATTGATTGATGGCCCATGGAAGGACGTTCTAGTAGCTTTGTTACACGAGGGATCAATTGAGGGAGGAAGGACGTTCTAGAAACCTGAATTCCCACAACTCCAAAATAGACAAACTAGAACTTCAATTAATCTAACAAAAGTCTGCTAGTACACAAACCTGCATATCTTCAACAGACTATGATCATATCTTCAACAGACATAGTAATACAGATATTTTGAAGGTCTTTAGGAACTGCTCTGTTCTGGAAATCGACAGACAACTTTTAAGGCAACACCATGCAGAGTTTTAAAGCATCCACTAAGAAGGATTTAGACCTCCAAGGCACAATCTGAACTGAATCAACATTCTATGAAACATTCTTAACAGGCTTGAAAGTTTCTTAGAGATCCAGCCTCCTGGAAGAGCTTCTTCTCGGAGAATTTGTTGGTAGGTTCTGCTAACGAACAGAAGCTCTTAAATTTAGCACATTTTGCATTAAAATCTCTCAGAATTTACTAAAACTGATTGTTCAAAATGCTTTAAATGCCGCTTCTTCTACTGCTAATTTTATTTCCCCCAACAAATGACCTTAAGCGGCGCAACAAAGATTCTTACAAATGACCATAATCGAGCAAAAGCGATAAAGCTTCTACCGAAATGGAGATAATGTGCCACTGCACACTGCAATCCATTTACCTTTACCACTACGCTCAGCCACAGCGAACGGTAGCAGCTAAGAGCATCTAGCCATTCGCTCTTCCTTTCCTCGGATCAGTTTAAAATCCTCCTACCACCGCCAAGAACCGATACCGCAAAAGCCACCGTGGCTGAAAAATGAGACCACACCGGTAGAGCAGGGAAGCAATGTGGCAACAGCAAAGTGCAAGGCAAAAAAACGCTACAGGAACAAACACAGTCCCACTTGCTGACACCTGAGAAAGATCTCTTTTCCCACTTCTTCCCCACCTGCCCTGTTTCTTATCAGCTTCTGCCCGCCGTTCCCTCATCCATAAAACTGAAACGGATAGGAAACACACAAGGCAAAAAGCATCAGCATCGCATCAACATTCCATTTCCTGCTATCGTGCAGCTATCTTCGTTTGTTTCCGCCACTTCCGTTTTTTGTCAACGTTTGTTTTTCCCTTCTTTTTCTCCCGCGCACGCACACCCACACCATTAGATGACGCACCACCTTTAAACTGGAGATGTCGATGCCTTGACACTTGCCAACTTGCCGACTCTTGAGCTGACTTCACTTTCTTCGTCCTTCTCCAGCACTAATGCTGCTGATTCTTATCAGACACCCCGACAAAAAAAATTGTAAGGAAAATCATCCCGGGAAAGTCCTTCACAGCACTGCGTCGGGATGCGAACCCGCGTCGATCGATCGGGAGTTTGACGGGAAGTCCTTTAAGAGCGCGTTCTTGAGCTGCTTCGCACCAAACAGCAGTGCGCCACACCTCTGGAACAAGATAAAAATGTTTCACAACTAACGCAGAGCTGCTCCCACTGTTCCTCACCCCTACCCTTTCGCCCCTCGTTTGCAAATGGGATCTCCCGTGACGCGTTTCGATGTAAATTAGGCGATAAATTGCATTTCTGCCCGGGACGTACTTGCTGCGTTAGTGTATTCTGCAGGCATTGCCTTGCTCCCTCGTCCTCGAGAGCCCAAGAGAACCGCTAGCAAACCTTCAATACGCGATGGGTTTAAGTGGAACAGGGTGGAGAGAGGAAAAGCCAGACCGACAAGATGAAGAAAAATTGAAAACTTTACGCGAAGGTGATTAACGGAAGATTGGTGAGACGGCAAACATCATTTGCAGTGAACAAGCCCACCAGGGGCAGGGGAAAGGAGGGTCAAATTTCTTGCACTTCTTCTTGTTATAATGCTGAACCATCGTTTGCAGAATGTAGGTCAACTTGGGTGGGGGCGAGAAGGAAGCACCGAGCAGCAGACAAATCAATTGAGATAGCATCTTCGTGTTTTTTTTCTCGTGCCTCTTTGCGCCCGATCGATCGGGTTCGCTCAAAAGTTTGTCAGTGAATGCAAAATTCGTTATTAAAGAAATCGACTTCAACGCAAAAAAAATCACCCGAACATCCATCGTAAACACAGCGTGAATGGAAGAAAGACAAGCACTTTTCCACTTTTCCGCTCGTCTCTAAAACAAGGATGAAGTTTGCCCGAGGATGCATTAATTTTCGACGAATTATTTGCATTCCATCCGCAAAGCAGTCCGGACCGGGGGTGGGGATGCCCCGAGGTTCAACAAGAGATGGCCGACAAAAAGCTGAAAAGCTGCCAGATAATGTGTGTGTATTTGCTCCCTCCTTCTCAACTCTCCTCTTTTACCTCATCCTATTCAAGCTGCAGCGACATCGGGAAAAGTGTGTACTTGTCGAAGGAGTCAAGCGAGTTTTGAAATAGTTCCATTATGGAAGCTATCATTGCCAGCCAGGCACATTCAGCTTGGCCGGTAGCTATGGCCACTCTCGTTTGCCTCAAAAAGTGTAAGACGGCCCCTCCGGGATGTTGCCCCGGGAAAGATGTCGATTGAACCACGCAAGCATTTCCATTTTCCCACCGAGACGAGCTGAGAAGAAGTAGCCCCGGCGAAGGCTGTAGAAACTTGTTTTTATAAGGGATTTGAATTAATTAGTTTTGCAAAGTTTACACAACTCCGTCCCCCGGTGTTCCCTGTTTCCATCCTTCCCACCCGCGGTACCGTCCTCACCAGACCGCCACACCGACGGCTTTTCATTGAGCTTCGATAATCCTCCGTGGTCGATGGTTTCAATTGACTGCCTTTATGCTGCTTTTCTTGTCACGGGATGGGTTGGTTGAGAGCTTCTTCCGGATGAGGAAGAAAGAGGGGATGGTTTCCGGTCCCTTTCCCCGTGTTGGGAGTGTTTTCTTATGGCCATTTTCCCTCCCCGAGTGAAGCTGTTGCTGCTAATCCTTGCTGCAACATACAACGTTGTTGGCTTCGAGATGCAGCAACACCATCGCCATCATCACCATCATCATCTTCTCACTCATCGCGCTTCGTGTTCGATCAGGATGCGGGAAAACGAAGCAACCGGTAACAACAAAAAAGCAGAAGCGTCCTTGTGCATCAACCTTCGGTCCGAAGTCCGAAGGTATAGAAGGCTCCGGGCTGCATCCTTCCTTCGAAGGTGCTTTCCGCTTGCAGTTTGTAATTATTATGCAAATAGAGATGCCCGGAAAATGGCACCAAGCTCGGGGTGAGCCACCTTTCGCGCCGGCACACAAACACAACCAAGGACAGCGTTTGCCTTTTCTGCCCGTTTTGAGTGGCGGCAGTCCTTTTCAACGCCCGGCTAATCGGCTTCCAGGCACACCGACATTGTGTCAACAATTCGCCGGATCTTCCGCCCATCCGACCCACGCGTGTAATCTGTTGAATAGTTTGACACCTCTTACGGGCAAACTTACAGCTTCACCAGATTAACAGACCCCTTTGCCATCTTTTTCTTCACCACTGATTGAGCAGGGCGATGTTGGGTTTTGCGGCCTCGTGTTAAAAGGTATCGAAGCGTGAAAAGGTCTCCGGTGAAACTGTTTTGACGGGGTTGCATGCGAAAGGTAATTGATTGATACATTGCTCGTTTTGTGGGTAAATTTAATTTAAAACAATTACCCAACAAACGCCGACGAGTTGCAGACGATGAGTGGCTTTTCCAAGGGTGGCCTCAACATGTGGAAAAAATGTTTTTTTCCCCTTTGGTAATTTTTTACTCCCTCATACATTTTTGTCTTCCCCACTTTTGTAGCTATGTGAAAGCGGAAACCCCCGCTGTGAGGAAAAACACACACACACACACACACCAACGACCCCAAACAAGCCCCTGTCAGACACTCAATTTTTCGTGTGCCATCCCCCATTCGCTTACGTGGAGGGTTAATTTAATGGAACTTTTCAATTTTCCTTTCCGTTCAGTGTTTCCTTCGTTGCTTCCTTCGCCAGCATTTGCAACAGGGAAAATTTTCGTGAAATTTTCCACTTTCCCAAAGGTTTTCCTGCGAACAGAAGTAAAAAAAAACGAACAAACTAACTTTCATCATCAGTCAGACCCAGTCTGCAGCGCCCAAAACCTTCACCGAGCAACGGGCAGGTCTGTATCACGGCGTGCGAAAAGCGTTCGTAGGGTACGAGGTGGAAAAACTCAACCCTTCCCCCCCCCCTGCTTGCAATAAGTCACCAACTACTACTCCATTTTCGGGAGTGACAAATTTGTGCAAAAGTTCCTTGTGCGACCCTAACCCATGGCTGGGTCGCGTTAGCATAATTTTCTGTTTTCTTGCCACATCCAAGAGAAGAAAAAAAACAGAGAGAAATGAAAACCATTTTCCCCACTGGCTGGGTCGAAGTGTGCGGTGGTTTATCGATTTTTCAGGAAGCTATGCGGGGAGAGAAGGGAATGGATGGCATGTGAAAGAGAAATTGAAGGAATCACTTAACATTAAGCCCCATCGTTATAATTCTTTTCGCTCGCTGCCAACCGTACCGAACATGAGGTTTTCCTTGTTAACGCTGGCAAAAAGGGGTTCTACAATGGAGGAGGAAAGTATTTTTAACGATCGAAAGGGAAGCGTTCCCTTTCGAAACGATCTATTTCGATTGGTAATAATTTTCTAAATTATTATAATTATCCAATGCCGAACTTTTCGAGTGTCAGTTTCATGCGGAAGGAAAAGTTTTCTCGCATTCCACAAACTTTTCCGTTGCTAAACGCTTTTATGTGGTTTTTCATTTACCAACTTCAATCTTCCTGCAGCACTTTATCTTCATCCCTATTAAAACTACGCTTGCCGTTAACTATTGTGTGTGCAGTGTGTAAAATATTGTCATGGAAAACCATCCCTCCTGCGCAACGAGTTGCGTTGTGAGGAAAAACGACAACTTGCGGTAACGATCCGTTTTCCATCCCCGCAGCACAAATCAAGGACCCACCTCGCTTGGCGAAGATGAGAGGCAAGCACTAGGGTTGGAAAATTTATGATAATTTGTGGTTACCTTTTCGATCTTTCGGACTGGTGAGCTTCACATTTTCCTCCCGGCCAGTGTGGGCCAGCGATTGACGCAAAATCGACCCAGCTTTTCCTCTTTCCCACTGCCTGAGAGGTCAAACGTGACAAAAAAAGGGTTTAGAGCGTTGGAAAAACCGCAAACCTAATAAAAAAAAGACACCACCAATAAACAAGACCCACCACAGACCCATACAGGCAACGATGAAAATGCTTAATTTTCTTCACCATAACCCGGTGTTGATTGAAAAATTCAATTGGCAAATGTTAAGCATTTATCCCGGTCGCCTTTTTTCCCGGGGCCTGTTGTTCGACACAAAAACAACCCCATCTAAACCCCCCTCCGGGATGATTGAATTGTGCTGTTGGTGAGGTGGAAGAGATGGAGAAAACCCTTCCACACCGGACGGGAGCTATTTTTTGCTGGAGCTTCCTTGCGTGACTTTGACAACAATTCTACGAAATGTTGTTTAGCCTGCGGGGTTGGGTTTTGCGAACAAGAGTGTCGGAAAAACACGCACCAAAAAGAGATAAAAAGCAGAGAGAGAAAGGGAGGGAAAAAAATTGCGCATGTTATAGATTTTTTTGATAAAATTTTCCGCCTCAAGGAGCTAAACGCCAACTTTTGCTGATGAGGGCCACCGGCTCTAGCTCCCCGTTGGAAGCAATTTATGCGTGGAATTCGATAACCAGCTCTAGGACATTCTCCCTTCTCCCTCTTCCCTTCCCCCCCCCCTCTGCTCCTTCCGGTATGTGTTTTTCCAACGCTTCCAAGCACGAGCCGGGAAAAGGGGTTTCGGAAAACTTTTTCTCACATTCAACCTTCATCATCATCGTCCCCATGATTTATGCCATCAAATGGCTTCCACTGGCGGGTGCAACGGCCCATTCCCCGTCACCTTCCCGAACAAAGGAAAAATCAAACACGCAAAAATAAAAAACCACAAAACACGATAAGGCAGCGTTTCCGTCAAGCTCCACGCAAAACACGCTTTAAGAGCAAGGGCAAGAAACTTACTTCACCAACCGTAAATCCCAAATTGAATTAAATTTGCGCCAACAATAATTCAATTTCGGGCTCACAGGCGGCAGACACGCATCGGTGTTTTTCTCCTTCCCTTCGGAGGGTTGGCAGGGGGGGGGAGGTAAACGCATCGGAAAGAAAGACAAAGGACTGCCGGGATGCTGCTCCCGGGAGTTGCGGGCCGTGTAATCTAAGAAACCGGACTGAAACGAACCGAAACAGCGTGGGGACATCGTGCGTCGTCCATTTTCGCTTCTTAACAGGATCTTGGTGTTTTACGGGGCAGGAGGGAAACGCATGTCCCCGGAGAGCCTTTTCCGGGCGAAGGTGAAACAACGCCACCACCTCCCCGGACCGGTCAATTTCCACCACACAATAATCCCATTTTGTCGCGGGCGCCCTTCCAGAAAGCATCCTAAAGAGACGCCACCGCCCGAGCCCGGGTGGTTTGATGAAAAGTTTTATCCGCTTACGCGAGCAGAAATGGCTCGTGCAGGGTAAAAGGGGGAAAGCGTGCAGCTGTCAGCTTGAATCACGCATTATTGTTTTCGGGGGCCTCTTTTTTCATGTTCAAAATGCTCCAAATTTTCCTAAACCTCACACATTTGTCCGCTTCATACGGTCCTGTTGTTTCCTTTCTTAAAGACAACTATAAATACAAAACGGGCCGTTGAAAGATGTGACATGCCAAAAAAAAACCGGTGATACCTTCATCTTTGCCACACGAGAACAAACGATTTCGTGCTCGGCTGCTCTGCTCTCGTGACACTTTCACGCGGAAAGTGGGAAAGAAATTCCCCCCCCCCTTGCCCGGTACCTTGATGTGTGTTATTAATCACTCGCGTAGGACAGGCGGCATTCAACCCCCTCCCCCCTCCCGAAAACCCCTTTTTTCGCGCCAACCACACAAAGGACCGCCAACAGCCGCTAAGCCGTGTTACGGCTGGCACGCTAGCGAGGTTTTCGGGTAGTGCATTATTTAATTCCCTCGCCACACTAAAAGTAGATAAAGTATGGGCAAAAGTTTTGGCTTAACCCCATCGAAAGGGAATGGGTTACGTCTTGCGAGGTTTTTTGGTGTGTTGAATAAACGAGAATTCTTTTACTACATTAAACTAATAGCACAAACGAAAACGTGTTTTTACAACAAATTTACTTCCGCAAGCTCTTCCGCAAATTTGCTTTCCAGCATTTTAATTAAAATATTCCAATGACCTCATTCAAATGGCAACATCCAATTTTTCAGGCCCACAAGTGTGGCAAGCAAAAAAAAATCATTTAAATTGAAACCACATGATTAAACGATTGGTTTTGCGGAGCGAGCGCAAACCATTAAATAATTAGCATAAAATTAGCCTCCCACATGCGAAATAGCCCCAACATTAATCAATGCCATGTTATTCATACTTCCACCTCCAACGTGACTTCCCCCCTGGTTCGCAAGCATTTTTAAACAATTGCTTTTATTATGTACACTATCCCGAACGGAAAGGGAAGCAACCGCAAAGCAGCAAATAAGCTGCAATAAAGGAAGGAGGAAGCAGAAAGCCCCCCAGATGTAATCGGCGGAATAGTTCACTTACCTTCCACACCATATGTGTGTGTCTCTGCGATGCTTTTAATGCTTTCCTGCGTTTTTTTATTTTGGTTCTCTTCTTCTTTCCCTTTAAGCCGGAAGATGAGCGGCGGGCCGGCCGTTTCTCTATCGCCTGGAAACGTTTAATTTCCGTCCACAGCCGACAAGACCGTTGCCGTCCGTTGCCCGCTGGATGCTGCCGATGAATAATGTGTCATCGTCATTAGACCGGCTTGAAGCACCGTCAGAGATAGTTTGTTTCTTTTTTTTTTTTGCTTCTTGACTTTCTCAGGGTCGCCACCGCTTATCTCGCGCTCGTGCAGATGGGTCGGTTATGAGTTGAGCATCGTGCTCATAAAAATGAAATAAAAAACAAGCTCACACACACGCACGCACACACACGGTCGTTAAACCACTCCATCCGATGTGCATCACTTCACGCGCAGCTTCGTTTGATCTTGTTGCTTTCTCTTGTTTTTACTTCTTGTTTCATTATCAAATCACAGAGCACACACACTCGTTTTCTACACTGCGGTTTTTATTACGCCGTTTACTTTATGCTTTCTAGTTACTTAAAGCGCTGAAAAGAATAGAACAAATTTGGTTTTTGCTATAATTTAACACCATCCACTTTCAACGTTAACTTTCCACTAGTCAAGCGATGAAATGGTTTTTTCTTGTTGTTTTTCACTCTTCCAATTTCAAATTCCGAAACTTCACTTTCAGTGCATCGGTATGCAACCGAGCATGTTGCAGCCCACCGAAAACCAGCACTCAAAAACACACTTCTTGCCCTGTCTCTTCTGCCCCTTCGTCTCTCCCAACAGGATAAAATTAATTTTGTGGGACGAAAGCAATCGGAAAGCAGGAATTGGCAGCAAACCCGGAATTTGTGGGGCGTACCGTTTGTGCATTCAATTAAGCAAGATTAGCATAACAAATATGGCCACCGAGTGCACTGCTCCGTCTGCACGATTGTGTTGCAGAACAAACGCTTCGAAAAAATTGCAAACATTTGCGAGCACAACCAATTTCTAAACCCACTCTCTACTCCATTCTCAAGCGCAAGGCCCAACTTTAACAAACGGCCGTACTACCGTTTGTTGCAATTCTTTTCCTGTTTTGTTGCCCCATGTTTTCCTCTTCTTATGCGCCCTCTGGCAGGTCGGAAAATCCGTTCAATTGCAAACAACTGCCGGGGGTGCGCTTTCCTTTCGCTAATTTGACTGAATTGGATTTCGTCCGGTTACGCTTCCCATTCCCCGCCACACGACCCAAAGCCGGCAGTTTGCCAGTTGCTTTGTTGCACCTGATTGCATCGTTCTGACACAGTGCAACCCCCCCCCCCCCCCCGGGAGGAACCGGGGATCAAGTTACGAAACTTGCCACTTGCCCGCTGCAAGAAAGCCCGCTACATCGATTTAGCACCGTTGAGCAACGAAAGAAAACGCATCCAAAAGCCTACAAAAACCGACCGATTAGAGCTACGCGTTCTTCAACGCACGGTACACACAGGCCCACACACACCTAACCGAGCCGAGCCAATCGACGCGACAACACGCGACCAACATTACGCGATCGCGAAGTGCGCGTAACTAAACCGCTGCCGAGGGCGCGCGCGACCGAGAAGAAACGCGCGTGCTTCGCACCGTGTGGCAGAAAACAAACTGAAAACGGGACACGGACGAGCGCGAGTGTGTGTCGCTTCTTCCAGAGTCGCATCGAGCGGCGTTGTCCCCGCAGCGTGCGCTGCCTCCTTGTGATGAGTTCGTCCCATCGCCCTTTCCCGGGCTTGCCCTGGCTTTGTTGCGGTTCTCGCTCGCCGTGGCCACTTCGGCTGCCGAAGCCGATTGTAGTTAGGCGCATGGGGTAGAACCGGTTTGCTATGCTGTGTAGCTCAGTTATGCTTCGGCAGCACTCAACATATGCTGGTAAGGGAAGAGTGCTGGGCAGAAAAAGGGAGAGTTACTGTGAGTGTGCGAGAGAACTTTAAATTCTTCGCATAGCGGTACACGTGAGTTCTTATGTTGCGACGCGGACTGTTACGGTATTTTGAGCCGCTGTTTTAAGGGTGTTGTCTACTGTAGCTTTGTTAGGATCTACGGAGAAGAAATTCTAAGAGCTGTTAAATATAGGATTATTTTTTACTAAGAGTAATTATCCATCTTTCTATCAATTCTGAGTACCTCAAACGGATGTCTAATTTACATCTAAGGTACTTAAACTATCCGCCTAAGGTTAGGTCAAATTTTAATATGATCCCATATACAGAGTGATATTCATTTCGGCAATTAAACTCTGTTTGATAGATATAGTGTACTTTTTTGCAATTTATTTTGATTTTTTCGTATTTCACGTCCAATAAAGACTTTGGCGAAATTATTTAATTAGTTTAATCATAAATCCACAAAAAACCAGTTTGAAAAACAACAAGGCATTTCAAAAAACAAAACCAGACATCTCATGAAAAATATCTGAAAAAGCAATCAAATTCTTAGGAAGGAGAATAAAATTTATTTTAGAAAAATTAAGCTCTGGTGGAACATAGACAATCACTAAAGCTGTTCTCATGTAACTATTTTGCAAAATAATGCAACAATATTTCCTTTCCATTTCTCTTAATGCTTCTAAAAATCTAAAAAGCCTAACTTCTTGACTCTTTACACTCTGCTCCTTTGTGAAGCAAGGAAAATCCTCATATCATTCGTTCTACAGCACGTTTCCTTAGCGCTTCTTCTTTCAGGTGAAGTATTTGCGAAGCTTTTACTAGGCACATTAAAGCCGAGCTTCTTGAATAACATTAAACGCAACGCTTCTCCGTAACCCTCGTCCTCACGAGTACTTCAACGTATTAAAGCTGCAAGACTTCTCCTTCTCTGCATACATACGTATTTTAATCACCTACATGGCCCTTCAGGCTAAGCTCTCTCGACCCACTCGGCCCACCTTCTCCACCCTCGGCAGCAATTGGAAAGCAAAACACACACCCATATCGGCCGATAACGGACGCAATCCATCCGGATTCTGGGCCAGGCCCCGGCAAGAGGAAGAGTCACACTTACACCTTCTCCACCCCAAGCCCGATAGACCGCCTGGAACGATTGCAAGTGGTTTTCCTGCTTCACTGCCACTTGTCTCCACTTCTACTCCCCCCACCCAACTGTCAACGGGAGAGTTTTGGGCGGAATGATGCACACCTCCTTGTTTTTATTAATATTCAAACAGTCACATCCAACTGCCGGAGAACGTGAACGCTTTCCGTAGCGCTCACACTTTAATTTTTCACACCCGCACCTCATCAAAATACGAACGGTCATCCCGACCGGATCTCTCCGCTTTAATGTTTGTTTTACCTCTGCGGAAGACTCACGGAACGGAAAGTGCCGGAGGAAGAAACGGGAGAGAATATTAATGAGATACCTTTATTTCGGCATAATGAAAGCATAACAGAGCCAACACACACACACGCACGCACACGGTGACCATACAAAGACACAATTATACACCTTCAACCACAAACATTAGAACGGGAATCGTATGCTCAAAGCACAAAGGAACACAGAACGAACAACGAGGAATGAATGAAAGAAAGGCCAACAACAAAACAACACTTGTGACCAAAGGCACAGAGGGAAAGCCAAAAGAAAAGGTGAGCAAAATGAATGTGAGAATAATATCATTCACATCCATAATATTTATAGAATATTAATGATCAAATAAAAAAGGTGACACTTATTTACACGTCTCAACCACCCGCCGCTCGTGCCGCAGCCGGGGAAAAGACGTTCATTTGTCAGGTTCTTCCCTTTCCTTGCTGCAGCGGCACAAGTGTAGAAACTTTTGTGGTTTTCTGATGCGTTTTTTTTTCTTTCATTTCATTTCGTTACTTCGTTAGCTTTCTCGGGGTTTTGTTTTTGCATAAAGGTTTTCCTGCAGTTGTCTGTCTATCATCTTATCTCCCCGGCGATTTGTACGTGTGTTTCCCCGTTTGGGAATGAATTTGAGTCGGATACATTTCATCTCTCACACACACAGGGGACGCGGAGGACGGATGCCGGGGAGGAGGAAGTTTGAAAAATTCGTATCATTTCATGATAATAGGAGGATGAGGGAGCTACCAGCCAGAAGCTTCGATTGAGATATGAATAATACAATCTAATTAATTCATCATTTTCTGGTGTTTGTGGAAGATCTTATTTCACACGAATTGGAGACTTTTAGGATTTTTATTACCTTCTAGGAGAACCGCAACTGTAGAAGTTCTATATTCATGTCAACCAAATAACTTATAAGAACCACTTTCTAATACACTTTTGCCGTTCATCGGTGCTCCGGAGCTGTCAGCACGCTAAGAAAGTGAAGCAAAGTGCATTTTGTTGCAACTCCTAACGGGTCAACGGGCAAGGTCACCGAACAGCATGGACTTGACGCTTAATCTAAGCCACTCTCGGGCTGACAGCTTGCGTTCCCCAACTACCACTGGATTGACAGCCACTTTGCTGGTAACAAACGAATAAGCGAAACGACGAAACAGCTTTCCCGTCGGTTCATAAAACGTGAGCCGCGCGTTTAGCACAGCATCCTGCTACCTACACCTGTGGCAACGCCCCATCGCCCTCGACGGTGGACCATAAATACTGCCCCGAAGCGACAAGACGCCCGAAATAACGCGCGGTGCAAGATTGCCGTCACGTTCACGGGCGTCCCGGGCGTGCGTTGTGCGTAGTGAGCGGGCGTTGAATTTCCACCGCAACTGGTTCACACTTAAAAGATGTAATAAATTTTCACCTCCACCGAGCTGTTATAAAAGGGAACTGCCCACATACCACCCTCCCTCATCTTCCCGGTGCAGTTCACTCAATTCTCAACACGTCGGTACGCTCCAGTTAATAAACGAAAACCGGAGAGCCAGCACTGTGCTGTGCTTGCTTTGAAACAAAAATGCGTCGTCCTTGTCCATTCCTTTCCTCCCCGTTCGGGACCAACCTGAGACGTCCTTTCTTCGAGTGGTCTTCGAGCGCACGAAAGCGTGAAGCGTGAAATATCGTTCCTTTCACGACGTTGCATTACTTTCTTTCACTCACTCACTCACTCACTCACTCACTCTCTCTCTCTCTCTTTTCGCTGTCACGCACACTTTTCCTGGCTTTACCTACAGAAAAATTCACAAACAGTTCCACAACTGACAAGGGCAAAATTTAAGATAAACTCGCTCTCTCTCTCTGTTTCTCTGAGTCAAACGAAACAATAAAATGCCGGACACGGCACGAAAGCCCATAAATTACACCCGTGGAAAGCACTTCCATTGCTCATTTTTCGCGCATTAACGCAAAGACGCCGTTCGGACACCTTTAAAGCGGTTCGGCCACTGCTGTGCCATGGCTGGGACAAAAGTCCTGGGTCGATGACCCTCAAACTCTCAACAAGTCTAGCCCCGAGCCGGAGCTTTCCAGCACCGTCCACGATTGGGACACACAAAATTTAAATAAGACAAGCAACGCCTCCCGGCCGCACCAAGGCTAAGTGTCCTTTGCGACGGGTGAGTTTTCTTTCACTGCTCCAGTGGCCAGCTTCATTTCGGAAGTGCCGTAGAGTCATAAACTTTTATCACCAAAACACTACCTCCAATCTCCCTTTCGGTTTCGGCTTTTGGTGGCAGTGGCCGAAGGCGTTTAAGCGTAGGACGAATTTTATCTACAAAAAATAATCACCCCTCAACACTCCTCCTCCCTTGGCACGGGCGGTGGTCGGACAGGAATTACAGGATAACCACGGATCGGTTTTTTTTGCGTGGAGCAGGCTACAAAGGGAACGGGAAGGGGCCGCAGGCAAGATTTTCACAGCCCGAGAAAACTCGGTGAGTAATTCTCATTTAATCTTTATATCCGATTGGAGGATATCCAGAGGGTGAGGGGAGATGGAAATCGGAAGTCGGTCAGCACTGCGGAAGATTGTTCATTTATCGCACCGCGGGCTACGACAGGACACACTCGGCCCCAGACGACCGCTGCTTGGTTTTGTCTTGATTTCTTTTTTTCTCCACTTTCCCACTTTCCACTTTCCCCGGGGAAGGAAAATGGGAATAAAAACACAAGTCAACGTGCAGGAATAATTAATGCGAAGTGAGAACAAAGTCGGCGTCCTTCGTCGCCCCGGTTGCCGGTGGTTACCGGGCGCGTTAGTCACGCAGCTAACTTGACCGAAAAATCCGAATCTTGCTTCCCGATTTAGCAAGCTGGTGATGAAGTTTTACGGTGACACATACCGAGCGAACGAAAAAAAAAACAAGAAGTAAGAAAACTTCGCATTCGGAATGTCCTGCTTGGAAGGTTTGCCTCCGCTTTGTTCTTTTCCCTTCGACCTTGCTGCCGGGCAGAGGCGATGTAATTACTTTATGCGCTAGATTTCCCGCTTAACTACATCGTCCTCCCACACTTTCGCCGCAACGGACCAGCTTCAAATTGGGCTGGGAAGTGGAAACTTTCACAAAGCCGCATTTTCATTACATTGTTCTGTCGGTGAACGAGGACCGTTCGATCCTGACGACATACGTTAGAAGTACTTTCATCCTTCCAAGACTCTTACTTACATACTTCCCACTCACACACGAGCTCATTCCACACCACTAGAAAATATGACCTCCCCGGAGAAGACACAACACACACACAACGCCCTTCGGCGCTCCGGCAATTGCGAGGAATACATTTAATTAAAGTTATGGAAGAGGGAACGGGAACGGAGAAACCGAGAACTGCCCACTGACCCAGATTTCTTGAGAATAAAACCATCGCAAAGTGGATGTATCCACACTCCCGACTATGGGAAGTTCATCAACCGAGGCAAGTAGTCGGACGACCAAAAGGGACGGAAAGGACACGGTGATGATGGTGAAGATGATGCAAGAAACTATTTGCAATCATTTCTGCTGCCCACTGCAGGCAGAAGGTGTGTTGGTTTTGTTTTCGGTCAAAGTGCTGTCCTCGTTCAGGTGCGGTAGTTGGAGCAGATTTGGAGGGGGTTGTCGTTGCTGTGTTCCATCTCTAAAATTGAGAGATGAAACGTTTCTGTGCCGTGCAGATGAGCTGAAAAGTTTTCAGCTTTTTTAATGCGTGATATGAGGGAAGCAAATGTACTGGATAGAAAGTTTTCTTGCAGGTGCAACGGGATGACATGGGCACTTCATTTTTGTAATTGTTTTGCTTGGAAAAAGATGTGAAAAGTCCTCCATCCACTCGTATGAAAAATAATTGCTATTGAACTCAACAATGTTATATTTTGTTACTTTGGAGTCAAGAATACCTCAGTTCCTGAAACAAGCGTGGGCATGAAATACTTTAAACTCCAATAGCTCTCTTACTTCTGGAGCCAATCAGCAAAGACGTCTCTGGCGCATCAAACAGCACCACTCCCAGCTCTTTGCATCATATTAAACAAGACAGCCATCATAAATAACATCCATCTCACACAACTCGTCTTTCTCCAACGTTCCTAATGGAGCGCGATTAGTATTCATTACTACTGGTTTGCTACTACAAGTCTTTCATCTCGAGCTTGTTGCTATCCGTGCTTTTACAACTCTCACGTTTCGGTTGCATTAGTTTCCAACTTTTACAGCTTTATTAATAGAACCCTCACGGAGCGGAGAAGCACAAGGGCCACCGTCAGCTAATAGCTTTATTGCTACACTTCGTCATCGAAAATGCCACCACCGAGCGAATGTTTCGTTAGAAATTATTATTCAAATGATCTGGTGCCATTCCAAAGTCTTAATGTCCAACCTTTTGAAAAACCTGATATCCTTGCACGAGTTTCCTCACCGCGTGGTAGGAGCTCCCAATAAATCATGTACATCTTACCATCCTCCAGGCCGTCCGGGAAAGAGGGCAATAAAATTCGTGCTTATACCGATCGCACTCCGATCGAATATCGTGGGACGGAAATCCGCTTTTTATTGAAAACCAAATCCACGGCCGTACAGGCCACTAAAGTGTCGTAAAAAATTGACACCATCATTGATGGTGCGGGAGATACTTTCTGTTTCACTTTTTGTGCCGCTGCGTCTCTTTCCATAACGCCAGCGGCGATGATTGAAACCTCTGGGCAGCGTTGCATTACTACGCCACGTACGCCACATCCATACGCGAATTGTCCTTGGTGTGGCATTAGATACATGGCCATCTTCACACCGGAAGTATTTCGCTCGCCATAAATGTCACCGTAAATTGAGCCCAAGGCATTCGCAATCAAGAGAGAGAGATTTTGGGAACGATTTTTGATACTGTAGTTACGCGCAATCCCTTAAATTATGGGTGCTCCTCTGCTTTCACGCCGATGGGCTATTGTAGTCTGGGTGGAAAATGGCAAAAAAGAAGCTCGATGATTAAGTGTATTGTACGACTTAATGGAAGTAAGACATCCTCGTTGAGAGATCCAGAAAGCAGAGATCTGCTGTTGTAGTGCACTCATACAAAAGGACAGACCTAATACTTTTCACCGTGGGCTTTCAACCTTAAACCTTTACCCCCTTACACCTTTTGACCTAGAATGCAGTGTGCAAACAGGTTGCCTAGCGACGTGTGAACGCTTCGGCAAGGACATGGAGCGAACGGTAGGTTCGCTCTCATCATCATTACTCTAAGTGTAGCACAAAATGGTGTCATTGTCAAACTGGGGACGTATCTGCCACCATGAACATTAGTAAGGACCATAAGGAACATTAGTAAGGCACCGTTGCATAAAACACCTACAAGGCCAAATATTATGACAAAATCTACCATTTACTCGCTTCTCACTATAATTTTTAATGCCACAATTCCAAGAACTTTGTAGCTCCAAAACAGTTTATGCACTGACCTGAAAGGTGTTTGCTTTCTATCAAACCACTCATCACTTAAAAGCAGCACTCTCTACCTCCAAGTCAACAATGCTCCAATATTTCACAAAACGAACAGCCAATTTGAATCTTCATCCATTCCTCCGACCCGGTGACATTTTGTTTTAATGAAACTCCACACACTCGACGGGAGAAGGGAAAAGAGAGGTTGAGAAGATCAATTTCGCTCTATGGGAGCTCTCACCCACGCTTGATTTATGATACGCGCACATCGAACGAGGAACGATGCAAAGTAAAGGGCCCACAATTCTTTTCGCCGAGGTGGTTCGACATTTTTCATAACCCCATCCGATGACCTCGGCTCGGAATATGAGATGATTTCGGCCCACCTTTGGGCTTTTTTTCTCCTTCCTTTCCTCACACTGTCGACACTTACTCTTGTACAGCAAACAAACAAACAATTGAATGGCTGTCACAATGCTCCACCAGGCAATGCCTCACCTGGAGCGGTGCGCTGTGAACGATTGGATCGCGATTAGACGTCCCAGGGTGGCGTCGAGGTTAAGTGCTGCCAGAGCGCTGGTGAATCGGTGCGCCTCTTCAGTCTGCCCGACTCAAAAGAGCGAAGAGGAGAAAATAACTATAAATTCTAATGCACCCACAGCGGAGTGACGATGGTGCCTGGTGCCTATTGATAAAGTACGAACCGAATTTCGGTCCCATTTTGACAAATGGACTGCCATTTAAATGATGCCATACCGAGCCATGGCGCACACGGGTGCTCATCTGCACAGGAAGCGTGCAGAGATGAGAGGAAACAGTCACGTCCACCGAACATTGCAAGGTAGCATACCCACCGTGCGAACGATTTGCATATTAATGATGTGAAAGTGTTCGGTTTGCCGGGCGGTAGGGAGTATTTGGGAGAGTAATTTTCAAAACACATTCTAGTGGCATTCGGTCCAGCTTTGTGCAGCATTGTGCAGTGATGGGTGACTGCAATTGTTACCATTTGCTCCATACTTTACCGATTAACCTTCTGCATAGGACCATTAGTATTGTGTGGTGAGCCATTGGGAAAAAGAAGTCTACAATGTTATGGCCAAAGGCAGTGCCATTATTATGATTGTCTGCATTCCGTTGTAACAGTTTCTCATTAATATTGGGTCTCCCCTCCAAAAAGGGTCTCTGTTTTCTTAGACTTGAAATGTCTTTCGTTTGACATTCTTTAACGAGGTTATGTTCATCATCCATCACCATTTTCCTAGCCGACGGTAGCATCAGTTGCATCAAAGAAAGTCTCATTCCGCACTGCACTTTTCTGTCGAACGGCGAGCTCAATATTTAGACAGCCATAAATATTTGCCTTTTCACAACTTCTTCAACTTCTCAAATAGAAAAAAATCGCCTCCTAACCGAAAAAAACATTGAAACAGTCAACAAATTTTCGGTCGTAATCTCTCAGCTCATGGAAGCGTTAGATCCAACTTGAGCCAAGGGTTTTCGGGACGTTCCTCCCCGCCAAGAAGTCATGCCAACGAACCAGCCCAAGGGAAGTGAAGTGAAAATCAAACATCTTCACCATAATTGACGTCAACTTGCCGTCAACGTAAACAGAAATAATAGAAATGAGGTAGATGCTGGGCGAGGCAAAAGGGAGAGAGAAAAAAAAACGCCACGCTGCGTGAAAAGAAAACACTGTAAATTTTACACACCACACCGTCCGGCATTACGGTTCTGGTGCATTCTTTCCTGCTGCCTTTCTCCCCTGCCAGCGCTTCCAACAGATGGAAAAACATTCGACAACCGACGGGCGCACGATTGAGGGTGTTAAGCGAAGGCGCGGACTTGCCCCGTCGCACTGTTTACCCGTGTACTCAACATTTCGACTGCAGCTGACTTTGCACGGGGCACGGGGACGCAGCACAAATAGAAAACACTTTAAACGATGTTGTTTTCCTACGAAAACAACTGCCAGTTTTGTCGGCGAGGCGCATCCTTACGCTTCCCGTTCCCATCCGCGTGCGAGTGTGTCCGAAATTTCTTAAAGACGATTATACCTTCCATCGGGGGGGCGAAGGGAAACAGAGAGAGGGACAGAGCGCTAGCGCAAAAAAGAAACACCCAAGCGTGGAAAATCCGACAGCACACAGCAACAATGAATTCTAAAGCACAATACCTCATTGAAGCGGAATGTAAACGCGCCTCAATCGATACGCTACGGTACATTGAACTTACGCCGGTGCCATCACGTGGAATGCTCGTGGCCCTCGTCATTTATTACCCGGCCCGTCCTCTGAAGGGCACACTGTTTGAGGGTTATTTCTTTCCCCGTGCTGCAGTGGGCAATGTACACCCGGCTAAGTACGCGTTACGAATCGCGTTAGGTGCCCATAATGCAGGTGATAAACGATGCGTTTAGCATGAACGATGGTGCCAAAAATGCTCTAATTGCTTTTGCCGGAGCCATCTGAACCGTGGCGAGAGATTTGCTGGAAAGTGAGTGAGCTTTGTTTTCGGAAGAAGCGAAGCTTTTGGCTCAGACAACAATACCTTATGAATGGCCCCTGTAAAATGGGCAGGTGAGGGAAAACAAATTGTCTTGGATCTTTACGCTAATTAGGCTGGTTTGAAGCTCCTCTACTCGATTGCCATGGCGATACAGTTTTTGGAGGTAATTTAGAAAGCAGTTTGGATGATGAACGCTCCTGCATTAAGACAGGTTGACCTCAAATATGGTAAAGAGTAAGTGTTTAAATTGTTCAAGCACCTAGCCTTTCAAAGTCACCTAGCTGAAGACTTCTGGAAGCGAAGATTTACATGAAAGTGTAGTATCAAAGTTGCGATGTTTAGAAGTTACTTTGTTTGGAAGTTGCTGTAGAATCTTTTGAATGGTCTTTTCGGTTGAAATGGAGCTCAAAGAGCATAGTTTTGATGGTATTGAATAACAGACATCTTCCAAAAGTTCTTAAGGATTAACCTATTTCAGACGTCTTCAATGTGTTGAAGGAATATTTAAGTTCATCATACCATTTGTAGCTGCAGAGCATCCGTGAATTTCTTATTCAAAAATCTCGTAAGACGTGAAAATATATAAGAATGCAATATTACAACAAAGTGATGTAAATGAGGATGATGAGGATGTCCAGCCTCTATGATGAACATATTTTAAGAAACAAAAAAATTTAGTTGCTCCAACTGAGTCTTTTTTCCAGAAGCATTAATTAAATAAGGCCTTGACCTACATCCCATAAAGCATAAAAAGCACCAAAGAAATCAATCTTCTTCGAGCGTAAATCCTATTTGCAAACCTTCAAGCAAATTTAGCACCAGAGTAACAAAGTGCATTCTTCCCTCTACCGTCCTAACTACCTATCAAATAAATCGTTTATTTTCTGGCGCAAAAGAGCTCCGTGATAAAAAAAAAGTTTCAACCCGTCCGCACGATAGTTGGAAACCGCTCCAATCGAGCTGCAGCTTGCCGTCGGCTGATCCACCACCGTGTCACAAGTCGTTTAACTTCCGCAAGAACAATTGAGCCACTGACAGCTGCCGAACGATGCTGCAAGCTCTTCTGCCCACCAAGGTGCCCAACGCTGCGACGCCTACCGTATGCGGCATGCCACTCGCAACTACAGTATCAAGCGGTTGGAAACGACTCCACTCTACGCAATTCCTCCTCCCTAACTCAACCCGATAAGCTCTCGATAAGCTTCGCCGGGAGAAAGCTTTCCAACTTCCCGCTGCTAGCTATAAAGGCATGTCGGATGAAAAATTCAACACTTATTGAGCGCACACATCTCACCTGCAGCTTCCCTCCGTCCTGCGGTCTGCTGCTTCCCGGATTCGGTGCGGAGGACAATCAATCAAAATTATTGATTCCACAGCCCCTCGCAAGAGCCCAGCCGCGGGACTGGCGCATTCGTGCGAGCAAACGAATTGAACTCCCATCAGCACCTCTCGCCCGTGTAACGACAATGGGATTACCTGGAACAAACATCAGAGCTGGGAAGGAAAGATTGCCACGATCAGTGCCAGCAAGTCGCCCGCTTCCAGCACATCGCAGATGGATGTAGAGACAACGAAAGAAAACGAGTAAAAAATAAGGGAGGACACGTTGAATATGTTCGACGGCTGTTCGGTCTTTCCCGGCAATGCTCTCTCACACCCACCTTTACAGCACACACACACAGAGTCGTGTATACGCAGCTTCCATTGCAGCAAAGCTTAAAAAGCCCAGCCCGACACACAAATGCGGCTGATGCCTATCACACATCGACCGTGTGTTCCGCGGGTGCGGGATGACATTATCGATTGCCATCGCGATATGGGGGCCCGCGTTGACAGGGCCCTTTTAAACGACCCGAAACCACGGCTACGGACCCCACGTGCTGCTGGGGAAGGTCGCTTAGCTCGGGGTGGTCGTTTGGAAAGCTGCGAATCACCAAAGACGACCGATGACGGAGCAGAAAAAAAAGAGGAAAACCTGCGTGTGTTGCTGGAGAGAACGACTTGAACGGTTCCGGAGTGGAGAAGAACGGTGAATTTTAATCGACACCTTAATTGGCCCCCTCCTCACACACACACACCAAGACACGACGTGGGCCGCTAATCCGATGATGGATCTGCAAGCCGTGACGATCGATGGCACCAATCTCTTCCACCCGAGCGGAGCGGTTGCTAAATTGAAATCCAACGCTCCACGTTCCAGACCTTCTTTGCTCACATCCCGGGAACTCTGGCCGGCCTGGGAAAAGGGCTTGGTTCGATGCTATCAACTTCACAAAAGAAAGATGCGTTACTTTATGCTTTTGTCGCTTCATTCGAAAGGTGGTTAAATCCTCATCAAAGCTCCCGACTTCTCGGGTCGAACTCCATCCCCGAACGACGCCACGGTGACACGCACTCCTACGTTTTACGAGCCGTGGACTCCACCCGGGCAGAGAAAACTGTGCCAAAGACACTGTCGGCCTTCACCCTCTCCCAATCGCCAACGCACGCTCGAACAAAAAAGAAGCGTTTCCAACTTCTCCCCTTTTGAGTGCAGTCACTTTCCGGTGCCTCGTTTTATGATGGTGGACAATATTTTACACCGATAAATGTCGATTGGGAACATGTGCTCCACGCCGCCTTTGTGGCAGCGGTTGAAAGTGAAATTTGGTACCGCATGTCCCCACAAAGCAAGAGCCATCCAATTGTTGCTCACAAAGGCTGTGACTCTTTTCAAATTGTTTTTCAAAGCAAGAAAGATTTATCGCCTTCACGTAAAGAGTCGCACCTTGCCTAATCGTTCACAATAAGGGCGGCTTCTCTTTCAGATGCCGGTTTTGTGTAAACGGAACGCACTCGAAACCACCTAAAAATACCAAAACTGCAGATGATCTACTCTGCTCGCTCTAATTAACCGATGAACCAACACGCGTGCAAGGCAAGGTGCCCCTATCAGTGACTCGTAAATTACCACCAAGTTCGAGCAACATTTGCTGCTACTGCCACCGCTCGGCTTGAAAGTGTCGAACGGTGCCTGCTATCGGGTGCGTCATTTAGATAGTCATCAATTTTCCTTGCACTACCCATTCATCAATTAATGGTACCGCTGTTGTCTCCCGGGGCGCCCCCGGGAACGAACCTGGGCGAAACAATTTCATTAGGTGAAGAAATTAACGGGTGCATTAAGCGCTGGGTGAAACCTGTTTCCCCCCTCCGGATGGGCAACATCGTGTAAGTGGTTCGATGCTTTATTGGGTTGCTTTTTTGGTTGGTTTTAGATAAGTGGTCGGTTTGTGCATTATCGGGAGGTTGATGTTTTGAAACTGGATTGATATTTTAAAACACGTCCATTATATTGTTTCTCATAGGTTATAGAGAACACCTTTAAAAAGATTTGTGAGTCCTTTTATTTAAATTTGAAGCTGCTTAAACTGTTGATAAAAAGACATTAATTTTAAAGCCTCAGACAAGTGTAGACGACCAAATTTGAAAGGCCTTGTGGTCCAGAGATAACTCTCCTGATATGGTTACATCAAGTCACAGAGAAACCAACACTATTTGGGCTTTGGGAAACCTTTTACCATCTATGTTTGTAGTACCAAAAAATATTCATGTTAAAATAATCGCAAGAAATCATGATACCTATTTTTTAGCATAACTACATCCATCTGAAATGAAGACTTTTCCTAAAAATGCATCCATGATGTGTGCATTTAATTACCTCTTTAGATTTATAGAAAAGTTTCAAATTAATTCTCCCTGTTTCAGATGAAGATAAATCAGCCAGACAAGGTAAACACTTAATGCTAAATGTTAAATGCCTAAAAATTTAAAAGCGGGTCTATCTCCAACTGTAACTAAATGAAGCAAACGGTACCTTTCCAAATGAGTCTCACTTTTTCTCCATTATCGTTATTCGACAGCAAATTAATCAGTTAGATGAATTAATAATCTTTAATTGCTTTTAATTTAATCTCACAGACATGCCATCGCACATCATAATCTTTCATCTTGTTTGGTGAAAACCAACAATCAACCAGTCAACACCCCCCTTAGCCTCACTTTTCGCACTACCTCACCAAACTCCCATCCCCACCAAACGATTAGATCCATTATCGAACTTTCCAACAACTCCATTGAAATGTCAATACACAGTGCACGGATTAAGACGTGCCTTTTGCGCCTTTGTCTCGTCACCAAAACTGTTTCCAAACCCGCGGACAGAAAATCGGTCCCGCCAGCCGAACAACTCGTACATTCAAATTGTGTCCGCATGTGTGTTCCGAATGTTACCGGGCCTGTCTTGTTTGAAGAATTTTAAAAGCGTTTACACATGGCATGCTAACGTCCAGCACGCGTTTTTTTGTTTCGAGTGTCGAAAGCGGCCCACGATTGATAGGAAGAAATCACGCATATACACAACTGCCACGAAACGGCAGACACACGGATCGAGGTTTTCGGTCGCGTAGACAATTAATTAAAAGCCACTTCAACGGCACCCAAACGGCTGCGTGTGGCACTTTAAAAGCATCTTTCACGTGCTCGCTGTCCCTGCGTGAAGATTGTAGGGCCGAGCGTGCAGGAGAGGGCTGCTGCAGCACGCAACAAAACATAAATAAAACGAAACTCACGAGTGACTGAGTTCCAGTTAGGGTCGAAATTGAGCTACAACAAGCCGAACGACTGAGCTACTGTGGCGACCCGAACGGTTGGACGGAATGGCCGAGCCGACCGTGCCGACGATTTTCCTCTACCCTTCGGTGAGTTTTCCGACTTTTCGCTCGGAAAAGTCAGTCGTATCGTTGCCTCGGTTCCGTGTGGTTCGGTGTCCCGTTTTGACGGGCTGTGCGCTCAGAACACTTTACACTCAGTGCTTTACAGAAAAAAAGGTGATTGTTACAGGGCAACCTCTCTCTCTCTCTCACTCCCTTCTCGTTCTCTCTTTCTCGCTCATTTCCTCACACACCCATCGTGCTCCTTCCCCGGGGGCGAGCCTTTCGCTGCGCCGTTCAATTACTAGCGTGATGGAAATGGGAATTTTCCTTGCCATCTCACCGGGCAGGGAAACGGAAACGAATGTAGGCTCAGTTTCTCGTGCGTGTACTTGCGTGTGTGTTAGTGGTGAAGAGGAAAATTTACTAGAAAATAAGGACAAAATGAAGGGGGTGAGAGAGCGGTGGAGAAAGTGTGTAGGTGATTTTGTTTTTTCGTGTGTAAAGCATTCCTTCGAGACTGATAAGCATTTTACAAGGCGTGCAGTGATAGTTATTGGAAGAACTCGATTTATCAGACACAGAAAAACCAGCAATCTGGTGCTCAATTTGTACCACAAAAACACCCGTTTGATGTTTCGTTGAAGTCGGGGGAAAGAAAATTGCATCGAACAACCGTTTTCCAATGCGTTCCATCCGTGCACAGACAGACTTTCGGCTTCCAACAACACGTTAAACTTCCTAGCCCCGAAGGAATGTGTGGCACAGCCAAAAAAACAGCGAAACCGGTAGCAGCACTCCAATTTTCCCCCCCGGAAGTGATGTGTGCGAACACAGTCTTTTACCGCGCTTTACCGTACCACGGCAATCGAACGATTCGCAAAACCGATGTAAACATTCGCCACCAATCCCCGACGTCGACGTCCGGCAGTGGGAAGAAAATTTGCAAATGCCCTCACGTTTGTGCCGCTGCCATATTGGAGTGGCTTTTTTCGACGGCACAAAACCGAAAAACGATGGACAATCTCCAAAATTCCGCTAGCAAATAAAAACCTCGCCAGTACCATCATCATCGCACCGGGGCTGAATGCTTTACACATCTCGCTGCAACGAACCTCGTCCAGTGGATAGGGAAAGCCGATGGAAAAGGGCACACACACAAAAAACAACCATCCGGGAAAGCCTTCGGGACGTTCGGTTTGAGTGGACATGATCACAGGGAATTCATAACCACCGGCGCTGGTAAAGCAAAGAGAGACAGAGAGAGAGACAAGACATACAAGCATAGATGGATGAAGTTTTCCCATTTTTTGTTCACCATCCCCAACTCACCCGATGGGCGAGGAATGCACGGGGCTGGGGTATTGGTCACTTTTGTTATTGCCTTCCTGTGACTAAAGTGCAAGTGTGGCCAGCCAGACGTGTACAGATGCTGCCCTATCGCCGCTGGAAGCAGAGCGTTTCAATCGATGCTTAGAGATGTGTAATGCAGGCAAGATAGGTCCATCGTTGCCTTCGAGATCAGTAAAGTGCAATAATAATCGGTTTATAACAAAAAAAAAACAGATGCACCGACGTGAAGCTAGGACAGACTGATGAAACAACTTTTTTTCAAAAAATAACCCCAACGGCCATACCGTAGCTGGACACTGTGCTTCGGGATGGCTTCGGTGCAAAACGAACGACTTTGAGGAAAGTGTTGTTTAAGGGGATTATTTCATGGCTTTTCCCGGTTAGCCCGGTAACACTTTTTTCCACCCGAGAAAGTTTCCCATCGATTCTGCTGCACAAAAAAATAGTATGAGTTAGTGTATTTTCCGGAAGTGAAAATTTGCATTCCGCCTTGGAGCGGCACAGGGCCACACTGGTCGGAACGCCATCGCTTTCCCCCATCCACCCCTGTAACGGACTTGGATCGATTTCATACCGCGTGCACAAATTGGATGTAACAAGCAAAGTGAAGCGAGCGATGCAGTGAGAGCAGTGACTCGCAGCTGCGGTTGTCTGCTGCACAACCTCGCGGAACAGATTGTCACCGCATGTTGCATGTTGGCTTGCCGGACGCTCGCGCTTGCCGGTGCCGTACGCGAGTGGTTTGGTGTAAATTTTATCGTTAACATTATCGATCCAGGAGGGCGGTTTTGGGGGGGGGGGGGCAGCGTGACGAATCGATCGAAACGTCACGAAACGTCAGAAGAGCGTAACTCGACGATGGTAACTACTGGATGGTTTGGTTTATATTATTTTAACGATCTTCCTTGTTTGCTTCTTTACTTGCAGTGAGTGTTGTAGTGTACCGCTTATATGGCTTTTTTCTTATTTCGTTTGTTAGTTTTGGTTACAAATATTTTCTTTAAATAAAATTTTACCTATTACATCCAATGTTATTTTTGTTAACATTTGTTTCGGTTTGTTTTGTTTGGTTTTCATATCACATTTGTGTTGCATTTGAATTGCACTTGTATTTATTATTTTTATCGTTTTTATGGTAAGTATGACTTTGTTTCTTTTCAGCTGCATTATGTATTTTTTCTATAGTATGTTTTAGGAGATTATTTTTATTTGATTGAATTCCTCTGTACTAAAACCCATGCGCAAAGCTTTTTATTTTTATTTCTTTTTATCACAAACAAAATATCGTTTTACGAAGCTTTCCCCAAAATTAATCCAATGGTCTAAGGATCATTTAAATCATTTTACCTACAACCCCACCCGTTCATTTAGTAGACAAACCCAATGCTAGAAAACATCAATGATCTGATAGTGCCAGACCCATCAAAAGTAATATGAAACCAACTATTTTTATTACTTTCTCACGCAACCCAATTTTGCGCAAAACCTGTTGAAAAACGTGCGCCTGGTCTGGTCAATCAAAAACTAATCGAATCGAAGCGCTCCGAACATGCCGAAAGCCTGGCAAAGGGGTTCACGACAGGCCAATAAATTTGCACTACACTTTGCAAAATTCCACCCCACCTCAAATCCCCCACCAGCCTTCAAACATCCTAGCATAAGGTGTTAGTTTATCTGTGCACCTAACGTTTTCGTGCTTCCCCGAATTCTTTCCTGAAGTGGCGAAAAACTCCCGTCCTGTTTTCATTTTTTCCTCTTGTTGCACTTGTTTGTCCCTGTCCCAAAAATTTCCGGTTCATGTGTGTGTGTGTGTGTGCGTTTTTTTGTGTCCTCTGTTCGCCTCCCCGTGCCGGGTATGCCCTGCAGGCATTCAGGTGTCGAGATCTCCACACCACGTCCTCCTTGCTCCGTGCACGTGTTCCCGGGCACGAAACGGACCGAACCCTTTTTTTCCTGTCTGCTGGGGCCCACCGGAAGCATCCTGTTTGTGCTCAGGTATGCGAACGGGCAGAATTTATTGGTACAAAATGAAGCCCGCTACGTGAGCGGGATGAATTTATTTCAATCGTTTGCAGGCCCGGACCCTCATTTCTGGTGCGAGCCAGTGCCGCACGTACCGCCACACATTGGCACCTACGGCAAACGATCCGCGGGTTCCGCAAACCTGCCCCCTCCCTCCCTCCACTAACCAATCGGAAGATCGACTTTATATGCAGCAAACATACAGAGCCAAACACACACTCGCGGCTTCCCGGGGCTTTCCCGGGTAAACGAGCAAAAGGCCTTCACGACAGCGTGGTTTTTTCCTCGAGCTTTCCTTTTATTTTCTCGCGTGCAGCCTCCCCAGCGTGTGTGTCACCAGTTATAGGCACAGCAACATGTACCGCGGACCATCGCTACGGGCGGCTTGTTGGCTGGTTCCGTCTGTGTGGGTATGAAATTCGATCGAAATTCTTGCTCGCAGTGCACATATTTTCTGTCGCCTTCTTAATCCCACCCCGCCGCACCATCAGCCCGCTCGACACTGATGGAAATGATGATGACGTTGGTGGTGGTGGTGGTGGTGGGTGACGGTAGACTGGACTGGGCTCGAGAGAAACGCCTGTAATAGAGACTGCTAGGACAATGATCACAGCCGAACCCAGACAGAAAACCCATCGCACCCTTTATGTGCACCAGTACAACCAAACGGGACATAAACATATATCAGGCTTAAGCCACTGCAGAAGCCCATTCTGTCCACCATCCCCTTGGTTTCCGCTCGGTTTTTGGGAGATGTACAGAGAGACAACTCCACCGGGAACTGGCAGGAGTCAGCTTCCGGTTTACACACACCAGGCAGGTGATAAAAATAAAGGAATAATCATTCTCACGGCTTCGCAGGGCAGGCCAAGGGAGCAAGTAACAAGTCTCGATGCGGTGGAGGTAAATTGGTTTTTCGGGACGGCAAGTATCGGCGGGCAAATATTTAAAGCAGGATTTAAAACCGGCCGGGCATGTAAATTATTGCCCGAATTACCCGCTACACGTAACGATGCTGTTGTACTCTTGTAAACCTGCTGTGATGTGATCATTCCCCTTTCTTCAATGTACAATTTTAAATGTCTTTTTTTCACGTTTGAATATGGATGGATGTGCTTTTGGCCATCAATGGTGATGATTTTATTTGAAATTAAAAGGTTTTTCGTTTCCAGTTTTTTTCTCTATTAAGTAGTACAAATCCTTTGGGATTCACCCTTAACAGTTCAGTGAAATTTTTCAATTTTAGATTTCCAAACCTAAGAGACTAATACACGCATCAAATTGTAAACAGAAATTTTCCATTGCATTATTTTGACGAAATTGACGTTTTCACTAGTTTTGTTCATATATTATTATTATCATTTTTAAACAACTTTTTAAAAGAGAAAAATATAGTTCGACTAAGAAATCTGAAAGTTTTTTTTTTGTTATAGATTTTTTTATTTTTCATTTACCACATTGAGGTCTTAAATATCATTTATATTTTTAAGTACAAGTTTGTTGTTAGCTACTAGGTTTTTCATTCACATTTTACCAGATTAAATAATGTTTTAACTTATAACATAAACAAGGCGCCTTCTTTTATTTACTTACACCACAATGCCATTTTTTCCCTTTAACGCCCTTTACACAAACCAATCCAAAGCAAAAACCACAACTGCATCTGACAACAGAAACATTCCACATTTTCTCACACACTCACACACTTTCCTTTCCCAGAACAAATGTTCCACTCAGCCGTGATTTCACCTTTTCTGCAACCAGCACAACGCCATTTCTCTAAACAATGCGCTGCGGGGAGGAAAATCACAACACGAAACCCTCCTGACTGTGATGAATCCTTTTTTACCATCATTTTTTTTTCGAAACTGGGAAAATGCTAACACTTTTACTGAAGCTTCTATTAAAGTGAAAATGGGAGGGAAAAAATCGCAAAATATAAACATCACGAATATGTTAGACAAATCATAGAAGAACGGGGAGTACAAAAAAAAACGGGACTTTGGACGTTGGCGTTGTAATGCTTTTAAGTTAAAAACGTCCCTAACACACACACGCGTGGTTCTCGAGTACCCGTGCAGCACCGTTCTCTAGATGTGACGGTTAAAAAAACTACACAAACACACATCCTTTCGCCACGGGCGGAAATGAACGAACATGTACTAAATAATTGCGGTCCAGCACTTTGCACATACCTCCTCGGTTCCTCAACTCCAGGGGGGAGAGAGAGAGAAAGACACCATGCTCCCCCGGTCAACATAGATATGTTGTTGTCACGGCAAGGTGTCGTCGTCATTGTGAAGCGATGCAAACCTTTTTTCTTCACCCGCTTTCTCCTCCACCCCATAGCTCTTCCCTCACCAGGCAGGTGAGCAACGATTTCGCGACAACCGAAACGAAAGCATCCGACGTGCAGCATGCGAGACGGAAGGTCACACACGTTCACAAAGAGTGCGGTTGGCTGGGGAAAGCGGGTTCGGAGTCAGTTTGAATAATGAACGGCAACGTACGGAGTTTTGATATCTGCAGCCAACCACCCGGCTGCATTCAATCTCTGCCAGATAAACGCAAAACGCCCCCGGAGACGGAATCGGTCGGTCGGTCGGTCGGTCGGTGTGCCATCCTTGCTCTGTTCTGCTGTTGTTATTTTTTTTACAAGGAATCCCTTTTTTTTTACTTCTCCTCTGGCGTGATGTGGTGGATGCTGGAGAGGTGAAATGAAAAACATACATACAGAACCACCGGCGAACGGTCCATCCCTTTCCCTTTTGCGGGGCAGGGGAAAACAGCTCCTTGGGGCATTTCGGGGGAAAATAACGACGAGTGAACATGGAGCTAGGAATACGAGAAAAAAGGTCGCTCCAACGATCCGTGCCGCTCTCACACGGTGTTCGCTGTATTTATGAATATTCAAAAACAGCGTGAGAGGGAGCGGGGTAGGGTGGCACAGAATGGAAGCGAAAATCACAACCGAATCTCAAACGATAGACGCAAACATCAGACGATGAAGCGATTCCTTTTTCCCGTAGGAGGCAAAACCGATGTGTCTCGTCGTTCCTTCATATTTCGCGTACTGCAAGAAGAATGAAACATTGAACGAAAACTAGGACACGTTCTTACATTCCAGTCCGTTTCCAGCCCAATAATCTTCATCCTTCTGCTCTGTCCCCTTTCTTTGCAGGGTTCATTGTGAGCATGATTACAAACGTTCGAGGCGATCCACACCACTCCAAGCGCAAGTGTTGCAAGTGAAAATTCCACACCAACCCACATACGTGTCTGGTCCGCGTAACGGCTCGCGTGCAGCAAATGTGAAAGCCCCCGCGTGAAAAGGAAATTAAACCCCACAGGTCGCTGCTGCAAGGAGAAAGCGACTCGAGTTAAATTATCCAGCACCCGGTGTAATGATAAGTGATTATTAAGTGAAAGATCTCAGATAGGGCAATCAGACCGGGGTTTGCTTCAACGCCCCAGCGCTCTGCCAAGTGTGGGCCTTCACGAATTTCTATACACCAACCCCGCTCATCCATCCCATCCCCTTCTTTCCAGGACGGTTATTTTTTAAGTTTCTCAGGTCCGATTTTGCTTCGCTTCCGTGCGCACGGAAAGGCGCACGAGCCACTACCCGGTTTGCTGATAAAAAGGAAGTAAATTGCCTTCCCGAGCGAACCCGGAGCTTTCCTTTCCTTTTTTTGTCTGCTGAAGATGGGTTGCGGCTGATGGTGGTAGCAACGATGGTGCGGCTGGTGTAAAGCAAAACCTTTAATGGAGGCGCCTAATCTTATCTGTTCGGGTTGTGCGATTGTGCTTTAAGGACAGGGCGCGCGGGAAAAGCGACAGATGGTGATCGCGCACAAGAGTGAAATTAAAAATTGTAAACCTCTCACCTCAATTAGCTGCATGTGGTGCGCTTGGGTTCAAGTGTGACGGTGAAAGTTTCGGAAGATTCCGGTGCGATAAACCGAAACGGGCGTTGGTGACAACTGGATTAAATCGCGACGCAACATCAAAATAAGGTTTGCAGAAACACAAGAATCAACGTGTCTTTTAAGGTAAGAAGCTCATTGAATTTACAAGCGAAATGTATCAAACAATTGAAGGTAAAATTCGATTTCTTTTACAATTGTTGCATCAAATTGAATTTCATACGAAAATCAGAAAACAACAATTGTGTTGCAAAGGACTTTCCAAAGCGAGGTGGAAATTATTTACGGCTGTCAAAATGTCACAGCAACTGTCAGGCCAACTGTCACGCTTCCCATGGAAGGTCACGCAAAGACGCTTTAGGCCAGGAAAACTCCACATCTCGTGCTCGCACAAACAGCGACAAAAGAAAGCGGCATGAATTTTCTTCTCGGTGAATCGATAATTTGCGTTCGATGCGAATCATTTTCCGTCGATGTTTTCCCGCCGCTCACCGCTGTTTGGGCTGCCCCACCGGCCGGGAGATTCTTTTCACAATCGATCGGCCGAAGAAAATGAATATCTTCTCGCTCGGTTCGGTGTCAGGCAAAGGGCGCATTGAAAACGTCCAAAGGCGAAAGAAAAGTCGAGCAGAGTTTCTCGCTTCAAAGGAAGGGAAAAAGGCACGGTTGAACGACAACGATTGGTGTCACTTTTTGTTTTGCTTGTGAACGCGAAGGAAAGGAAAAGAAAACTGCCTTCCCGAACTTACATTAACAAGAATGTGTACAGTGAAGCGTTAAATAGGAAACTTTTCTCCCTGGTAAGAGCTTCTTTTTTATAGATATTTATTTAAGCACGCCTGTAATGCGAAAAAGACTGTCTTAAATTTCCAAATCCGTGCGGTTTAAAGCCGTCATCATTTTTCAATGAAAATCCAAACAAACCGCATCATAACTCTCCGGGAAAACGATATAATCACCCGCCGCCAGGGAGGGTGCTAATCTCATTACAATAAATATCAATACAGTTCGAACGATCCGCAACCGCTGGGCTGGGATGCTTACGATTGGCACATAATCTTATTATAAAGTTTCGGGAAAATTTACCTCGCTCATTCGACCGCCTCTTCGCGCACCATTGCAAGGGCTAGCATTGAAAAGTAAGTGGCGGTAAGCCTTCTTTCAGGCTTGTAAAACTGATCCGTGGCGGATATTTGCTTCGCTGGTTTGCTCAGAGATTCAGATTCTCGAAAACAAATTTTAACAAACATTCTATCCGTACCAACTTCAAAGCGATACTTTTCTCGAAAAAAAAAACAACCAGGCAAGCAAAAGTATCCCCGGGATCCGGTTCGGCGCGAGTTTACTTAATCCTTGTGCTGTGTTCGAACATTTCCAGCGAAAAGAATTTAGGCTATGTAAATGAAGTGCAGGACGCAGGCGGGCGTGTTCGATACGAATCGAATGGTTTGAAGCATTCTTCGCGTAGGAAAAGAGCAACGAGTTGGATGGATGCTGGCAAGGGTTTAGGTAGCTGGAAACTCGATGAGCTACGATGAGCCGATCCCGCTCGCCACTGGCCGGTTGTACGGAGCGAGTGTCGTTCTTTTGCGTGAATTTCAAAAGCACCGATCGAACTTGGAATATTGAAATACTTCAACTTTACACCGTGGCATTTACAGCGCGCTGCAAGCTTTTAGCACGCTGGTGGCGAGAGTGAAGTCTTTGGCAACTCTTTGGGCAGCAAATTGTTTCGTTTTTTGCAGTGAACAAAAAACTATTTGAAAGTAAGAAAGAGGAAGCAGTGGCAGAACTTGTCGTTTGCTGTCAAATGAAATGCAATCCTCGTTGGCTTATGGAGTTAAGTTAATCGCTTGATAACACTTTATTTCTCTTACCAAAACTGTATCTTTAAGGAAGCAGTTTGAATTATAGTAAGAGAACATAAGTTACCTTCTCTATCAGCATTTGTGGTTCAACAAATCCATATTAAATGGAGGTTCTAAATTATTATGACAATTTTAATCAGCATAAAAATTCTGGATAATAGATATTTCCTTGGTCCTTCAAGCCGGATATCCTAATGCATGCTTTATACAAGAACATATTTAAATATGAAAGCATGTTTATGAGTTTCTAAATCCACAGCTTTCTAGACGACGTTGAAAGTCGAGCAATCAAAGAGATTTCTTCTTTAAAATACCTCCCACCTCATGTCTGGGCAACTTTCCAGAAAAATCACCCCCCTTCGGTTCATCTTCCCATGGTTGACAAATTGAACCGCATTCAAAAGTGTCACAGAAAGCTCGCCTTTGCATGTCTCCCATACCCTCCGGGAGCCATCGACCCCATCAAACCCCTTTTCGTTCGCACGACTAGCCTTACAGCATGACCCTTCAGAGTCAATCACAGTCCAGGAAAGTCATCATTTCCTTTTCCATCAACTTGCCGCAAACTAGATTGCAGTCGAAATTTAATGAAAGATATATTAAATTTGTCTTCCTTCCGGTGTCCATCCGCCGGTCCAGGACGTTCCACACCGCTCCAAGGACGTTCGGCCGGATATACTTTCGCTCCTTTTTCGCCTCGACCCGATCCGCACCGGCCAGCTGGCCACACTCAGCGGGACGGACAGCAAACGAGCTTCGGCTTCCGCACTGAGGGACTCGGGATGTATCACCCATCCCACAACCCACACCGTGTGACTTCCCGGTTAATGTTTTATGTCGTTATATTGTTGCCGAACATAAATTTACGCTCCCTCGATGCTAAGGATGCGTCTGGCGGTATCCGTTTCACATACGTCGCACCCTCGCGAGGGATGGCTTCCGGACACCGAGCGGCGAAAGCCGTTCCTCAATCTAACATTGTTTGAGCAGCACCACGAATACACCCACTGTTGCTGTGGAATCTCTTGGTGCGAGTTCGCCATTGTGCAACTGACGGCCACCATCCCATCCGCCACAACGGATGATGCGCCATGTGTACTTTCTTTTGCGGGCTAACAAGCGTTCCGCAGCTGCGAGTTGGAGCGTGAGTTGCTCCAAAACAGCACCGGACTACCGGCAGAACGCTGTGTGTACACACTCGGTTCGGCTCGCGCTGGAACGGGAAATAGAACGGGAAGAAATAAATCCTGAGTGAGCAAACACAATATTCCTTACGCTCGGTACATATTACTTGCTGCTCCGGGGCATCCTCGATGGCTGACTTTTGCAAGACGGCGTTCAAGCGGGCGCATTGGCAGGAAGAAAGTCTTCCAATACATCCCTTTTGTCTTGGCAAGTAGGTGCGTTGGAGGAGTGTGGAAAGACTAAACACGAAAATGCAAGCCAGCGCGGGCGCACACTGCTCCTACACTATCTCGCTAAACACTGTAGCTTTGTGCCTAGATGTCTATTGATAAAAGTGTATTATCGGTTGCCATTCCGGGGGTTGGCCGTGGCACCAATGCACAGCGATTGTGCAATCGATCCAAGGAATCACCGGCCATCACGGTTGGGGGAAAGCGGATATATTGGATTTCCCGTCTTCTTATTTATTGTATTTATTGCTGTAAATAAAGTTGATGTACTTAGGCAGTGCGAGGTTGGGTTGGGCTCTCATCACCTAAAGGGGCTCGGGAGGGACAGTTTATGCGTTGATATAAATTTTTATTAAGCTCTAAGTAAACCATTGAACTGGTTTAGTGCTCCTTAGCGCTCGTTATTCACTCTGTTATCACTTTAATTTCATTTAGATAAATGGAAAAGAACTGTTTGACATTATTTTATCATTAACGATTGTTAATACTTTTAGGAAAAAATGTATTTCAATAAAAAAACAAATCCAGATTTCAGATAAATCCCAGAGCATATAAAACCCAAACAAACTAAATTGAAGGGAACCCTATTAGTATGTCCCTTCAGAAACTCTAAACCCAAAATTGAAACCCATCCTTCAACGGTACATTGCTAGAAATACAATATCCTGGCCCTTAGAACTATAACCCATCGACTAAAATGTTGCTATTTAGAGTGAAACATTGTGCAACGCCTAAGCTAAGCCCATCCAGCATGGCACACGAAGGAATTGGCCGGAAATGGAAGACCGCACACACATGTACCCGGGCAAGTTTGGCGGGGGAGCAACGAGGGCTTAGAGTTCCTCTTTGTTTGCAGTCTAACCCCCGGAGGGTCGAAGTGCGTTTTTCATTTGACGTTACACGGTGCACGGTGCGCCAGCATAAGACAAAGGCGCTCTTCCGACCAAAGTTTAACGGAAACAACTGATTCGTTTCGATTGCTCGACGTTCGTCTTCGCCTCGGTACGCTTGATGTGCATTTAATAGCCCCGAGGGGACAAAACCCGGACGCCAGCGCTAAGCTTGTGCTGGAAACCTTCGCCAGTACCAACAGATTTTCGAACGGATGTCCTGCGTCTCTCCCTCGGCCGTGCACAGGAATCTGCTTTTGTTTACCCAAACGCACCCCCCCCCCCTCCCCTCTTCGAGGAGGTATAGGGGGAAACCTCACCAGAGTTTTGCCACAAGAAAATGGCATTCAGCACGTCGGTGGAAAATAGCGACGGTAATCCTTACTAATAGATTGCAGCAGACAACCCCCCTCCGAAAAGCGTTCCCAGACGAATAAAGCACAATGCGTGTGTGGGGTGGGTGCATTGGCTGGGGGGAAAAAGAGAGAAAGTGGGCCGGATTGTTGGAACAGAGGGAAAAACGATACTATTTTGTTATCAGTTTCCCCCGTCTCCAAGTAAAACTTAGGTCTTGATTTATTGAACTTCGTATTATTGACTGAATTAAGGATGAGCTTATCGATACTACTCGATGCTGTGCTCCCCTTCCGGCCACAGGAAACCCTTCGCTCCTATTGCTCCCTTCCTTTCCACCATGGTACTGTTTCCGAAACAAAGATGAAGTGGTCTTTAGCCGGACGTCTTTACCAGCTTTCCAATCAATACTTTCTTGTACGCTCTGGCTTTTCTTGGAAACTTTTCTCCCAAAACGCTTCCCTCTTGGTGGCGATGTAGCCGGATGCTGTGCTGTTTCTAGGTAAATTAAAGTTCTTGTGCTTAACAGAGCATCACTAGCAACTATTCAGAACTCGTCGAAATTCTTGACTCCAGTTTGCAGCAGCAGCAGCATCACCTGCATAGCATTCCAAACCGAAACCCTTTGATCTCGCACACCCGGAAAACGAGGAGCTTTAGGTGCACTTCAGCACGGAAGGCTTCTTGCTTAACACCTTCCATCGATTGAAGGCAACAGGCAGCATGCCTCGGGTTGCAGCACTACCTGTTTCAAATGCTTCAGACCAAATCATGACAGACAGTCGCCAAATTTGACGTACGATATGACAGAGGAACGGCACGGTGTTGCTGAAATCGGTTCCGCACTTTCGTCCTGTTCCCGGAAGGAACAATTGAATTGCTGTCTTCCTGTCACAGCTGTTGCCCTATTGATAGGGTTATTGCGTTAGGCAAAAAAGTGTCTCTCTACTGTCAGGTGAGAGGGGTAGGTACAAGCAAAGTGCTGCTGTTCTGAGATTGAAACAGGAAAGCTTCATTGACAAAGCGACTGTCAAGTTCTAGCCTCAATGATTTAATTGATTGCGAAAATCAGACGTCAAGCAGATGACACTTGTTTGTTATAAATCATATACAATGTATGAGATATTTACATCTTTTTTGAAATGCTGTTTGAAATCTTTTCATTTAAACAACGCTTCCGGTAGCTAACACTCCTGTCCCAATACATCCAATAACGTACCGACTTTCGGGCACCGTAGACTGACATCGCTAGCTCTATCGCAATGGTAATGTTGACAGGCAGCATTCTCCGTACGGCATTCCACCCGCAAAGGAGACGCCCGGCACGAGTATCTGTGGCATCTCTGATCGTCGCATGACACATCACACACATCACAGCAGGCCGGCGCAAAATGCCATCCGTGCTCGAATTAGTTGTCGAGGCGCTTGAAACCGGAGACTTTACTGCGTCACGTAGGGTTCCACCGGCGTGTAAAGTACGTGGCATTCTGATGGCAGCTTCCCGCCTTCGGGCAAAACATTCCTAGAGGTGTTTGATGGTTGAATGGCGTTTGGTACGCATCCATATTTTATTTCTTCACACGCGGTACGTCAATCAGACCCGGAAGTGGCATGAGCGGTCCCCGAATCATAGAGCTGTCGGACAATTGCTCCTTACGGACACGGTGACCTGCTTTCTTTTGCCCTTTCTCTGTTGTCTTTTCGGCAACATGTTGGAGATCTTCAAAAGGTGCTCCTGATGAAACACCGGCGCGTCGTGAGCCGTTACTGACGTTTATTTTTCAGTAAGTCACTCACCAACGTCATGTGGTGGAAATCGACCACACCAAAGTGGAATGACCTCACCGTGGACGCGGCATTCTGGTGCCATTTTCCAACCGTAAAACAATAACGAGCAAGACGAATTTCTTCATCTCACACGTGCGCGCGGAAACAAGAGAAGACAATCCAACCCATCCGCCGAAAGCGCGGATAACGCTCGCGTCAGGTGCGATCTGACGAGTGCTTGAGTGACAGGGCAGTGTTTCGCGCGGGCCAGCAGCGTCAAGGAAGCG
Organism: Anopheles epiroticus; assembly: GCA_000349105.1. Taxonomy (NCBI): domain Eukaryota; kingdom Metazoa; phylum Arthropoda; class Insecta; order Diptera; family Culicidae; genus Anopheles; species Anopheles epiroticus. The sequence continues at coordinate 91,787 of KB671546.1, read as the reverse complement.
ATGTACCACGCACGTACCGCACGCTGCCAATGACAACGCAACACCAACCAGGCGATGGAAAGATATTAAATTTACCTTCACGTCATCGACGGTGTGGACTCGCCCGGTCTCGAGCTGACTAACGATTGCCTTCGACCGACCGGAGGGGATTCTTTCTTGGATGCAGTAAGACGCGCACGCAAACGTACCGTCGTAAATTCGCGCGTCTTGCCGTTCGTTTCCCCCCCCCCACCCTCCTCCTTACCTCTGTGCATGTGCGCCTCTTCACGGTGACGTTTTCACGTCCGCCAGAGGAGTCGAAAAAATAATCAATTTAAACGCGAGCCCTTCCGAGGACGTCATGCCGATGACAGAGTGACGCGCAATATGAATTTTCTCACGCAAAGAAACAGGTTTGCACCGATCCGGGTGGGAAATGTTAACAACGGCCCCGGTACGGCACACTCACTGCCAAGTATTTGACGTCGTTAGGTTTAGTGGCCGATGGTGGTGCTAAGCGGTCCGTAGAATAATTTAATTACATGCGCTTGCCAATCGGCCTCTTTGGCAGAGCACACGAGCGATCATGGGAAGATCACTTGCATTTGTCAAATCGTTGTTTCATTCACAATCGGTCTATTCGCGTAAGAATGAATTGACGTACTTAAAGACCTTTTGTTGAATGACCCAAATATTAGGGGGGACGATACTTTGTTTCTTCCGTGACTTCCTCATTCATTTGCTCTTTTTAGACGTGTGCAAAGATTCTTTAGGATCCTTTAAATCCCTCTTTTGAACAAGAACAACTGCTAAAAATCAAAATTATATTTATTGTGGCCAAAAACCATCTCAAAACTTCAAGAGCAGCTCCGAGCAACAAATAACACTTTGCTCTGTTCGCAGCGAAACCTTCAACCCGGTCCCTCATTGACATATCGATTTTTCCAACTCCAATCCAACCCCACGCCGGGACCGGTGCGCCAATCTTTTGCCCCAAAACATACCGTCCGTGCTGAAGAAATCCCACCATCACGCGTCGAACAATCGAGTTCGCCCTCATGCCGGAAACGTGGATTGATTTCCTGAAAGTGATAGAGCAAAAGAGCTCGGTTCGTTCCAATTTTTCTGCGGGTTTTCCATCCCCGCACCTCTGCGGTACCCACACGCACCCAATCCAGGCAAACAAAAGCCCATTCATAGCTTCCTCTTGCCCGTCTCCTCCTTTAGCTGCTCTGTAAGGGTTCACACCGCGGGTTCCTGCGCTTGCCCTGCTTTTTCTGGCAATTTCAATTACGCCAGTGATTATTTCACTCCATAAAGCTGAACCCGCGTCCTGGGGCTGTGGCGCTGGCTTGTTGTGTGGCTCGAGCAGCCTCGCACAGGCAAGCGTCAAGAGTTACAGCATCGAAACCGGGCGGAAATCATATTGCCCGGGCTCCGGGTCGTTTTCTTTCGCTTACTCATCCGTATTTAATCATCCGCTGGCAGCGTCTTCAATGGACCGACCTCTTGAGTGGTTTTGGTATGGGGTGGGAGGGTTTACTTCCATTTCGCACCGAGTACGACTTTGATTCCCGGTGGATCGATGCGTGACACAGGGGAATATTTAAAGGGGAGGACGTTCTCGACTGGTGTCGGTGGCAGTGAATTCCGTTGCTGGCTAGAAAGTCAACTTGGCAGAGCGAAAACGCATAAAATTCAATTCTAGTTATTTTTAACAGCTCCGAAGGCTGCAAATTGAAATTGCTGGACGCTTGATAAACGCATGATATATTTCATTTCACTCTGTGTATTTTAGGGATCCTATTTATCTAGCGTACTAAGAAATTTGTAGAATTTTAGTCAAAAAATAATAGACTGTGTAATATTCAAAGAGTTTAGACTCCCAACAGAAACTTCAAACCATTAGCCCTTGTAATTCTTCCACTCTCCACCAACTGATCGAGAGAAAAAACTTTCCATTAACTGCAAACTATTGCTCCGTTTAATTACCAGGCGTAGCTGCCGGAAAACCGAACGATATTTGATCGAACCGCCCTCATGTGCTATCGATCTGTTGCTTCTTTCCTTTCGTTTTTCCAAACTACATAACCTTTTGCACAGTTTTTTCTGAACCCACACAAATACACATAGGCAAACAGCAGTTTGGCCGATCAGTTACTGCTCCTTGACCCTCGTAACGACTGGAAAAAGGCCCCGGGAAAAGCCACGGCCCACATCACTGCCCCCGAAAAGCGGAAACCAACCGTCAATCAGAATCATTTTTCATCCCTGATTGCATCCTGACCTCCAACCCTGGGGGGAGAGGGGGAAGGAAGGATGCGAAAGTTGAAGTACCGCTACGGAGGTGGACGCTCTTACATCACATCAGCGTCGAAGGTCGCTCGGGCCGAGTGGGAAGCCATAAATGTAGGTTACGAAACCGAAATGGAAGTGTTGGAACAGGGAAAAAAAGCAACCCGCGAAAGCCCTTCTCAAATGACGAAGGAGTTGCACAGTTCGAATCACTTTTTTCCTCATCCGGTCGTTTTTCACGGGCTTTCTTCTCTTTTTTGTGGGAGCCACTCAATCGAAATCGTTCCTGTCAAATCTTGTCCTATCGTTAAAACTTATCTTCACCTTCCGCTCACACACACACTGCCAGCTCACGTGTGTTTTTCCTCATTTTCACTGTACGAAATGTTTGCGTTCTGGGAATCACGACGAATTTAGACATACCAACATGGGAGAGAAAACTCATAAGAGGATATATTGTGAACCGATTGGAACTTTCAGAGCTACGTCTTACTTTGTTCGGGATACGGTTTTGAGTTTTCCACCACCGTGTCCAAGACTATTTCTGGACATCCGTAACCCGGTCTGCCAAAAATCGTCATCATCCCTCAACTGTCGAAGAAACGAAGGCGAGCCGGTACGAAAAAAAAACTCTTTATATTCCACTCTACCTTCAACTTTTGCAGCGTTCTCAAGAACACAATTTTCCACCGACTTGGCACACTCCCGTGACCGGTGGAGGCCGGCAAGCGTAGAGGCCGAAATCCGATTACCACCCCCAAAAACCTGATTTGTCCTGGGTGCCACGTGACTCGCCCTCACTCAATAACTGGGCTGAACTTTCCCTAGCCGCCCATTCGATTTTTTCTGTCTTCTGTACGCCACCGGATATGTTCGTCTCGCACCGTGCACGACCTCGGGACTAGAACAGACTTCCGTTTCCCGGATTTACCATCCCTTCGGCTTCCAGCGCCTCTTTGAGGCGGCTCATTTTCTTTGGATGACGATCCTTAAGAATATTTCTTTCCCGCGGCCATCTGCAATCGATTTACGTTGCCTCTCTGCCGCGTCTCTCACATTGTAACAGCTTCTGTGTGTTTTTTGTCTGTTCTTGCATGCTTTTTTGGTGAGAAGAATCCTGATGCTTTCTTCCGGCTCGCGTGCCTAACCCCGTGGTGGAGACGGGCCTGTGGTCGTTATCTAGCCCAAGCCTTGCGGAGGTGGCGCATCCCGCAACGATCTCGCCGACCAACTCAAATTGACAGTAATACCCGGCACTGTGAACGCTAACGATGCCCTCGTCTTCCCGCCGGCCTTTATTCCACGGGAGCAGGATAGAAATCGTTAGCCGTGGCCGAGATGAAAGCACCCAACTTCTCTCTGTCTTGGCCGCAGAAAAGGGATGATATAATCCAATTTCAAAATAAAGAATTATGGTCGCATTTATAATCCTTCGGTTTTTGGGGCGTTCGCTTTCGATTCGCTCGCAGCGCAGATTTGTTAGCTGGTCAGCTTTAATAGGATTTTGGCTGTGGTGAGTTCTACCCTTTTTCGTAGAACCCAGGTCGATGCTTGGACGCACAGCCAGAGGAAAAGCAGTAGCTCAATAACGATCATCTCGAATGCAATATATGAAACATTTTGCTTCAATTTAAGCGTAGTTGTAACCGTAATGAAACATTCCACTTGTACGAAGTATTATTGGATTTAACGAGGAGTTTGTGTTTTTCTTGGAATGCGCTGCTTTTTAGAGTACTAGGAAACATTCTAGGAGATGTAAATTATTAAAGAGAAAGCGTTACAAATTCTTGGAAATGGTGTTTGAACAAACACGTCTCGAAAATTTAATACGGTGTTACAAACTGCTGGATAAAAACCCTCAGGCAAAGAATAGTAAATCATATAAAAAAATACTTCAGATGGAGTAAGGAATCCCGAGCAGCGGAAGAATTGCCTTCTCTGCACTTCTTTGAACTTTAATAAATGCTTAACAAGCTTATCCAAATTCCCCGAGACGTAAACTTTCTTCCTCACTCACAAACACACAATGAAATCAAACAGTTCGTAAGCTCACATGCCACCACGCGAACAACTGCACGTCCAACTTTCCACTGCGACTCAGCGCCAAATCAGTGCTCAACAAGCGTTAACCTTTCCTGCAAGCAATTGAATATGCATTACCAAGAGCTCAGACCCGTCTGTGGCACTATGCACCGTGCCGAGACTGCAACGCCACACATACACACCGAGTGTAACTGTATCCTTCCAAACTTCTGAACATCCTCCACTCCCTCTCTACCAGCCCGCAAACCGAAGGAGAAAATCAAAGTTTTAACCAAATCAAACAGTGCAACTATTTCCCGTACACAACCGAAAACCCTTTTGCTGGCGCATTTCCGAGCACGGGCAGGACTTTGCAGATATATCGGTGCCGAGGCATCATTGCCGTTGAATGATGATGATTTGAATGTGAAGTTCAACTCCGTCGCCCGCTTCGCATAGAGGGGGAGTGAAGGGCGAAAGTTCCAGTACCCTTTCCCGTGGTATACGTGAGACAGTGAAGACTGTTCCGTGGAATCTTTCTTTGCTCTTCTTGCTGCGTCTTGCTCTGCAAGGCAAGCTCCAAGTCCGGAACGCAACGTGCAGCAACGAGTGAGAAGGACGTCCCGGAAAAAGGGGTTTTGCTGCGAGTGCTGAATTTCAGTTTTGCCGCTTGTACACATAGCCACATCGCGCCAGTCAACGACCGGGGCGCCGAAGAATTGAGGACTTAAATACATACTTACAATGTTACGCCTGAATGACTTTCCTGAATTCGGTAAATTAAATTTCAAACCAACCGCACCGCCGAACCCAACTACGGCAACCATTGCGTGCCGAAGAAGAAGTTGGAGGGAAAGTTAAACACGTGGGTGAGAAAACCGATGCCATACTCAACAACCGGAAGCTCCGATTTCTGGTGAAAACCGATTTGACAGGACCTCGAGCTACTCGACGGAGGATTGGCTCGTTTAAGGGTTGCTTTTGGAAGAGGGAAGGAGAGGAATGGAATGGAACAGAAAACCCCTTTCGCTTTGCTTGCTGGTATTGGTTACGCAGGAGGGTTGATAATTTAAATGTCCCTCCCGGTGCTTTCCTGTTCACAAAATGTTTTTGTGAACCTCCGGTGCTTCAAGGAGGACAGTTTCCTGGAATAACGCCAGCACGAAAGCGAAACATTCTGGAATGTTTTTCTTTCCGACCCGCACCGTGGACAGCCGGAAGAGGGTAAATTCTGGCTTACACATTTTTCCTCACCGTATCTTCGCAAACCCTCCTTCCACTGTCCCACCAAGATGTCAGGACGGGTTCTGGAAAGATTCTTTAACCATCTTTCGAAGCCCGTTTCTGTGCGAAGCAATTGATCCCCCGTTTACGGTGTCCCAACATTCAGTTCCTTGCCCCCTTTCACTCCACCCAGCCTTCCGAATCGTGGGGTGTCGCATCACGCCCAAGATCCGGCAGGTTGACTCACGCTTTTCACCCGGGCAACGAGCTGAACGGGGGAGGTTAAACAATGTGTCCAATATTCGGACGCGGCACGGGTGGAATTTTGGACACCGGTTCGCTTGGAGCCTTCGAGATGATGAAAGAACACACCGGCGAAGATGCCGACACGCCGCGGCTGGGAAGAGGGTCCGAGGCGAGTAATTCAATCGAAAACATGCCACAGTGAAGGGCTGTAATTAAAAGCGGCTTTCATGTCCGCGGCTCAGTTCACGGTGGGCTGCAAAGTTGGCAACTCAACACGGTGGACTTACCGAGGTACAAAGACCCGGCGACATCTTTAAGCAGAACGGAAGGGCGGGAGGTGGGATGGTGGGCAGAGTGAAGCTGAATTTAATACCGCCCTTACCGGGAAAAGTCCTCCGGAAACATAAGAAAACCTACGGTTTCGATCGATGGAATTGCTCCACCGACGAAGGGCTTTAATGTTCGCTCCGTAGTTAATGATGATGGTTTGAGTTTCTCTGGGGAGTACGCCTTTAAAGTCGCCGTTCGTTTGGGGAATAATTTAAGCATCAATTTCCATCAAAACGAGCGACCCAGACCTGCTCTGTGTGGAAATTTTTGGGCAAAACTTTTTTTTCCAATTTTTTTTTCTTCCGTTCTCGTACAATCCTAATGACGGTTGTGAGGAGGGCACAAGTCCAAACGACTGCGCAATAAAGAGGGTCTGTCGCATTTTCACTCGAAACGGATAATTGATAATTAACAACATCGTCCGTAGGAGCTGCACGGGTCTCGACCCTCGAGCATCTTTCCCATTTTCCGGGCTTTTCTACCCATTCGTAGGTAGTGAAGCATAATACTATATCAAACGAACATCCATTTATCTTGTCCACCACGTCAACTTAACACCATCGGCTTCCTACCCTTGTCCCGGCCGGGCGGTCTTTACAAGAGAGTTAGCGTAGGGAATGCTTCCTTTCCAATCGTAACCGATCGACAGCCTTTGACCGACAGCCAAACGCTCCACTCGCGCCCCTCCCCGGCCAAAGATAAACGTTTTGGGTCATTATGAAAAATACATTTCACTCAGCGCCGGTCGGTTGATCGTCGATTTTCATTCATCATTTCGCCACCGACTTACATGCGGACGTACTGCAGTGGGTTTTCCTTCTTTTTCTGCTGCTCCAAGGGTGTATCCTGCCCAGGAACTCCTGAGCGAGCGAACAGTGTGCAAATTCGATTTAAAAACAGCGACATAATGGTAAAACATCTATCAATTATAAACATAACATAAAAATCATTAAAAATTATGAAACTTCTACTTCGAGTGATTTCTAGCTTATTTCATAAATAAATGAAAAGCGTTTGAAAGATATTTATCAAAAAAGTATGTCAGAAAGTTATGAAAAACAAGGGACACTTACATCTATGAAATTTTACTTTCAGGTTAATTTGCATTCAAATTCTAACTTTGGAGCAATAGAATCCAATATATTTACACTATTAAAGCACTATTTTGACCTCACTGTTCAACACACACTCTACCATAGTTCCAAGGGAGGCCACAGATGGTGTCGCTTCGACGGTTTTGTTAGATTGACAGTTGAAATAACACACACTTATTCAAAAACTGATCCTTCCCTGACGTCTGCATTCCGCCGGCAGTGGCCGGGTGGCGTGGGCTGGGGCGGGTGTGTTTTTCCAATTTTCAACATTGCTCCGCAGCAGTAAGAATCATTTTTCACCCCTCAGCAAAACTACAAGGGGGTTGTGTGTGTTCGTGGCGCTCGGAAACTCGAGCCCGGCTTTGGGCCACTGTCAGTTTGCTGCGTTCCGAAACCGTTTTACACTCCGAACCGGGAGGGGGGTTCACTTTAAAGAGGCAGAGTACTTGTAATGCGTCCCTGCGTCCCTTTACACCAGCATCCTCCCCAAACGCCTGCGGAAGAAGGCTTGTTTCGGGACGGAGGCTAGTCTAGTTTAAAATAGATGTACCTTCGTTTCTGGTGACCTTTTTCCCTCCTGCTTTTGCTGTGCGTACAACCCATGCCGCCCTATCTCTAGACCCGATGCGATATTTTATTTAGCCTAGTTTACGCAGATTCCATGTCGCTTTTCCGACAACTGACAACCGTCCCTCTGCTCGGCGCGTTTTCCCCACCGACACAAGCACACACAGGGAAAACTGCGTCACGCAGCAAGGGAAAATACACGAACAATTGACAGCTTTGCTTTCGGTAATGAATTGAGATCGATCCGTCGGTTGGAATTTCCCGGCCAACTCTGGCGGCGCTAGTCTTTTGCCCCGAAACCGTGGCCCATGAGTTATGCCTTCGAATGGGCACGAACCGTGTTTATGATGTAACTTACTCTCTGTACATCCTCGTCGTCCTCTCGCCCTCTCCCACCACGCCCCACCCTGCGTACGTTGAATGGAAAATCAATAAATCAATTCGACGCAAATTGCAAAACCAGTCAGCCGCTTCGTGCTGTTTCTTAAAACAAAAGCAAAAACGAAGAGAAAGAGAGCGAAAAAAGGGACCTCCGCGCAAATGAAACTAAACCGGAAGGAAGTCCCACGGAACGGTTTTTTTTTTCCCGCGCCGCACCGCAAACCAGCATTTTCATCAGAATTCAATCAACGTCGAAACCGAAGCATTCCAATTCATCGCTTCCCAAAGCGGATATCGACGTTAAAGTTCTTACGGTGCGCGGGTGCGAAATAGAAAGTCTCCGCTGCGTTTCTGTCCCCGACGGAATTGACTTTTTGTTAACCTTACAAGTTGGAGCCGAAGTTCGGTAGAGCTTCCCCTCCCTCGAGGGGGATGGAACAACGGCGCAACGGTGCGTTGACAAAATGGCAAAAATGCTTCGGACCAATTACACGTTTAATTAATTAATTTTCTCTGTTCACGAAATCGTTCACCCGGTCCTGGGGGTGAAAGACCGCGCGAAATCCCACCGGTGGAGACGCGGTTTTCGCCGCGTGCGATTGTACAGCCTGTTTGTGATGGGCTCGGGACGATTCACGTGCCCGTGTACTGATTTCATGGGCATGGCTTCTAGTTAAAAATATTCTCATTAAACACGAATTGTTTCGGTCCGTGAGCAGAACGAAGCAATGATTGTAAAAAGAAGTGTACTTGCTATTTCCATGCTTCAAAGAGCATAAGCGATTCTTTTTCAATTAAATAAAATTCCTAAAATAATACACATTATATGAAGCGTAATAAATTTAGAGCATTCGTATAACATCACCATTATTTTAAGTCTTTAAGAACATTAATGTCTCTTAAGAGAAAATCCATCATAAATTCACACATCACGAACAAGACACTAATTAAATGTAATGCTCTCTCTGTCTCATTCTAGGTAAGCGACCCCCTCATAGTCTCCACCTGGGTGAGGGTAAGTCACACAGCGTAAGTGTCAAAATTGAGTCATCCCGTACGTGTCATTCCGACAATCGAACACCCTAACCACAGAAAGCGTTGCTGCGTCCTCGTGCGACCATTTAGCCTAAATCTAGCCATCACCGCCGAATAGGGCCACGCCGGAAGGATAAGCTGCTCCGCCTAACAAAAGAAACACACCCACACACACACACACACGACCAAACCCCTAACGCCAACGCCGCCAATCCATTAGCTTCCCACCACCGGTCGTCGATCCGATCGGAACCGACCCACTGCAGAGGCTAATTATTCAGTGTCTCGTGTTACAATAAATCATAACAGTTTTTCCCCCTTTTTTCCAGTCCCCTTAACACAACACACGCTGCCAGCCACCTTTTCCAAGGGTCGGTGTGTGTGAAGCGGTCGAAGGAATGTGTCCCGTGCGCCATCCGAACGAGCTGGAAACATGAGCCCGTTGGCGATAGACGGCCGTTTGTTCGACCGGGAAACACACTTGCCTTGCTGCCGACGCACTTTAGCACTTCATTGGTATCGGCATGTTGACACATACGCTTTGGGCTGGGTGGGTGGTGGTACCGGGCAGAGAGTGGAACTGTAATCCGAGCGGGAGTGTAACCGCTCGTAAACCCTGTCTTGATGAGCCTTTCAACTTGAGAACATTCATTATCCCATTAGCCTTGTGCGAGCGGCACACACACACACACACCGGGAGCTGTTCGTAGGGAGGTGTAAGATGGTTTTATTACTTCCAGTCCCGGACGTTCCGGGACGACCCTTTTTCCCCCTGGCCAAAGATAGTTCACTCCTCAAAAGGACGAAGGACGGTAATAAACCAAAGCATTGAACGTTCGGAACCCTTTTTCGCGGGTACTACCAGATCCTTTCCTGTCTTTACAAACTTGCTCTCCTCCTCCAACCTTTCTACGGGTTTCGATGAAATTAACCCTTAAAATCAGGAGAGAGATAAGATGGCTGGGCGGGTATGGAAAAATTAAGTAAAATATTTTGACAAAACCAACATCCTAGCCACAGCTATTTGTAGTGAGCAGGGTAGTTGTTTGTACTGTATGGGGCGGACCACCTCCTCCATCCCTCCATCACACCCCATCGTTCGATCGATGGAAAAGTGTACACCAAATAAACCGTTCGAAAGCAAGGAAACCCGGAAAAACTAACATGCCGATAAAAAAACATGGCAAAACAACAAACGATTTGTAAACTCCGGTGCTACCGGGGTTTCATCTGCAGTCATTTTGCCATATACGAGGCATGGGTTTCGTCCGGACGGTGGCAGTAAAGTAAACCCGGTTGTCGTTGTCGGGTTGGCAAAAGTTAGAACGAAGCCGTCCATCCGATAGTTTGGATAGTTACCGCAAATATTTAACCGGTCGTATTTTATTACCAACCGAGACCGGTACCTGGGCTATTGCTGGGTTGCGTTGAACGCTGGGAAAATTGAACGTCGTTGCTGTGGAAAAGTGAAACAGTTTTAAGGGTGTATGAGAAGCGACCAGAGCCAAGAAGCTGTATTGGTTTTGACTAGTTGTGAAATTTCACCACAAATTGTAATTATCACTTCTAGAATTAATTGCTACATTTTCCGAACACGAACACGAGAATACGTCTTCGCCAAAAGTGTTGAAAGTTTGGAAGGAAAAATGAGGTAATCTCCCATCTTTTTTGTAAACTAGGTTAATTCGTTAACATGAGGGCATCCATAACAAAAGCAAAGAAAAACACAACCCAAGGACCAACTTGACACAATTTGTCTTTCACGGATTACCTACGCCTTTGCTCACTGCAGGGGTAAAACTAAATTTTTTTACGCGATACCTACAAAGCCCTCGCACCGTTTCTCGGCATCCCTTCATTTTCATGTTGTTTCTTTGCGCCTTCGGAACATAAATCTCAACCATTCGTCTGGTTCTCAATCCCTCGCAGACATCCCGAACACACACTGGTCGGCTATCCCATCCAGACCCCGACCGCGTCCGCATGATATTTGACACCAGCGGCAGGTTCGGCAGTCGGAGCTGTTCCGTCGGCATCGACCAACTCAAACACACTGTTCACGCACGCATCAACGCCTTCGTGAGTGTGATTTCAGGTTCTGTTTCACTCCATGGGAAAACGGCTGCTAGTTCAAACGGAAACTTCATTTTTGTGCGAAACGAAAAATAACATGGCCGCACCTCCCCCGAAAACTTCGTTCCCAATGTGGCGTGGCTCAGCCCTCCGTGGCGATGATGAGTAAAAACAAAATCCCCCATAAATAAAACCCCTTCAGTGCTGCCCGGGAATGCTTGGAAAAGTGGCTGTGATGTGTAATAAAACTAGCGTAATGGACACGTTTGCTTTGCCGTCGGAATTACGATGTAGACCATGTGTCACTGGACGCGAGCGCCGGGTCCGAAGCTGTGGGCGAATGATGGAATCGTGACATAGGGGATAAGCTGGAAGGATGAACATATTTTCACACGCCGTCTTTCGGGACGTGCGCTTGTGTGGGAGGCGAGGTTGAGTCTCGGTAATTGGCGACACGTCCGGAATAGCAAATGCTGAGAATGGTACAGGACATTGGAACAGTGCTTTAGGCTCTCTGGACATATTTTCCGACTTTATGGATGATATGTACTCGCCAACATTTTATCCAAATCTTGGAATAAACTGACAAACCAAAGGTTATTATAATACTGCTCAAGAAAAAGGGACTCCAACAAACCACTCTTGCCATTTACGTCCAACCACACCAATCCATCACAATTCGTCACCGCAAGTCCGCCAGTTCAACGTACCCAACGCCGCTGCAAAACCAGCGTGACCAAACGCTGGCGGCTTTTATTTTAAACTTCTTTTATTACTACAAGACTCCGCCACGACACTCCGTCAAAGTCGCATAAATCAAATTTAATATCTTAATACGTTTGGTGGCAAAACTCCTAACTCTTCCCCCCTCCAACTCCCTCTCCATTGCACTGTGGATGCTATTTTTCACACCGTGTTACCAGCCTACCGTAACCGAACCGCCGACTGGGAGCGAAAAATTCCCGCGCGTTGACTTCATTTTCCTGGAACACACACACACACACACACACCCCGCGGACCGGTTCCGCATGCAGGAGCAATTGCGTCTGTGCGACGTCAGAGGGAAACCCTTCGGATCCTGCCCCCGGATGTCTTCGGCCTCCGAAATCCTCCGCAGAACAAATGAGCCACGGGACCGAAAACCCCTCAAGAACACTCATCTGGTTTTGATAATCCATCGTTTTTCCTGTGGATTTCGTGTTTGCCACCCCACGGTTGCGGAGAAGGGCGGCGAAGAATGGGTTTTCTTTAATGGAGAGCAGTGTGTCTTGCCCGGGAAAGCTGGGGTGTTCCCTGCTCCCGTGGGACTCCAGCGAAAGTGGATGCTACGCTTTCCCATTAAACTCGATTAGAGAGTTTCGTGACTTTCGTCCTCTCTTGCCATCACCCATGAAAGCCACGGTATGACAGAACGTTCGTACACAGTCACACTCTTTTCCCTTCGAAAACAACGCGCGCAACAACGAGGACGATAAATTGCTTATTTATGCCACACACACACACACACGCAACTCCCTTCGGTTAGGGCGGGAAGTTGTGGTGTGGTTTCGGTTTGTTTTCGGTGAACATGTCAACCAAATGCCACAAGGCAGGGGCAGGGTCCCAAACTCGGGAGGCTGGAAGCAACGGCAAAACACCACAAACAGACAAGGGAGACATGAGTGAACGCATCTGTGGGGAAAGCGAAAAACGCAAAAACAGCAAACCTCCCGCTTGCCCCCAAGCCCTTCTCACCCCTCGCCCAGGACTCAAGGCAAAAGCTGACACATATGATAAAGATGAAAAATTATTGTTTTTAATCGTCGTTTTGGTCCGGACAAGGAGAGCAAAAGCGGAAGGAAGGGACAGAGGTTTTTAGCGAGGGGTTCGCCTATCACAAGCACGTGCGTTTAGGGATCTGATATAATTAAAATGATAACAATGTGCCTGGTTGTTTTTTGTGTGGATGGGCTGCTGTGGCCTCCTCTAGAAAACGATACGAGACGAGTAGGGTTTGCTTTCCGAACCGAATTTTCAACCCAATTTTCAACGTTGCAGCATCAGAGTCGTTTGCAAAACTTTTCCCACTGCTCGCAAGCCACGTCCGAGCATGCCGGGAAAAGAAGAATGTTCCTGTATGTGATGATAGCAGTAGAAGTAGTAGTAGTAGTACTGGGAGAAACAGTATCATGGGAAGTCTACCACATCCTTCAGACCACCGGCCCGGAAGGAGTGTGTTTGCGTGTCTGGATGGTTTTGGACGAAGCATGTTGTGTTCCATCTCCCGGTTGATTGTTGAAGTAATTTGGGAATTTTATTAAAACTCAAACCCCGATCGCCATTATAACAGTGCGGCACAAATTAAATTGTTATTTTCCTTTCTAAAGCGAAAACTCCCTTCATCCAGAAGGGACTTGTTTAATGGGGTTTCTTCCATCGGAACTCCATTGTTTTCCTATAACAACTCCCTTGGTACAAAACATTGATTTTCCAGCATCCCAAGAAAAGCCGATCATTTGTCACACACTGTTTGGGAGCTGGCGAGGAGGAAAAAAGAGCTACTGAGGCGCATAATTCAAACGATAAACCATCTAATGAAGGTTTATGAACATCCGCCCCCCATACACACACACACAGAAAGCACTCGGCAGGAAACAGCTCAATAAACGCACACGCATGCCGGCCCGCATCCGAACCGGAGCTGGGTCGGAAAAGTTTGCAAAAGTTGGTCCACCCTTCCTTGGCCGCCGTGGAGCTGCCAGGCGGGCAAAAATTGACTCCATCTTCTGTCAGCCGCAGACATCGTTCGACATCGTGAAGGAAAATCGTTCCTGTGGCAGCTGCCAGCCGCCGTGTATGACCATAGCTTTTTTTTTCCTTCCCACCGGATGACAAAGATTGTGACGGGTCCGGTTTTGGGTGCGCGCTCGGCAGGGCCGGCGTTGAGAGTGACAAGTTAATTAGTGGTCCCTGTTACCGGGCGCACACGCTGGAACATATCAATTCATTAACGAATTTTCTTGCAACATCCCACCATCCCACAAGACGCCGTAACCTAATTGGTATCGATCTTCGGGTTTCGGAATGCTTTTGATGCTTTTGCCACGGTACGGCGAAGTTTGTGCTTGCGTCAGTTTCGGCTGTTGCTAAGGTTACTAAATGGCGGACCGAAACTAATATGGACCAACCCAACTCACTGGTGTCACCGGGAAGGTAACGGACTATTTTAAGGTGTACGTTGCGCAGACGTCTCATATTTCGTTTTGTTTTTCAAACTCGATGTTGTTGGAGTTCTAACTTGTAATTGAATAACCCAAGCCATAATTCGAAATATCAAAGAAACGTTTTTAACATCTGTGTAGAAAATTAACAACGACTGCGACCAACACTTTAGACGGCGGAAATCATTCATCACAACTCCGATTAGCTCTGGCACAGTGCTCCTTCTCTCTACCGCCCCTTCTGTGAGTGTTAAAGCCTTTAATCTTTCAAAATTCTTTCCCGCATACACACAAAACAGCCCGCCCTGTCACAATCCTCAACAAACTGTCACATTAAATGCAGCTCCTGCGCATCACCGACCGCGCTCCTCCTGGAGAGCTCGCCCGCGTTCAAGCGTCACGCAATGTTGGCAAAAACTGACACACAGTTGGCACAGAGGATGGAAGGATGAAACAATCGTCTCCTGCCATCCTGAAGCCCAGCACTGGTGGCCACGACCACCATGCTCTGCGGCGATCCTTCCTGTGCGGTGTGCGTTATTTATTCAGCTCGCTCGCGTGCACTGCAACGGCCGGGGTGGCACATTAGCGAACCATATTAACACCGTCCGCCCACCACCCACGATGACGATCGAACCGGGCACGGACACACGCACGCCAACGCCAACGAGCTGCCACATTTAAAACGCCGCCACCATGCCATAAAACTCGAGCGTGGAATGAACTGTGCAAATAGCAGCAGCAGCAGTAGCTAAAAGAGGAGTTGATTTAATAGGCAACATATGCGGCAAACCTATTAGCTAATTTGTTTTGTCTTGTTTACCCGTCAGACTATTTGTGCTGCCGTTTTTCGCGGTTCGCATGTTTTTGTCGCGTTCGGTTCCAAAAACAAAAAAAAATCTGCCAAGACCAGGCCCTCCAACAAAATTTTTGTTGGTATGAAATCATCATCACCACGATGAGTTGAGATACAGAAAAAACAGCACACACACACACACACACACCACAGAGTTGTTTCGCCCAGCCCAACCCATCAAGACGACCGCGACCACGTAAAACCCACCATCACCATCATCATCATCGCCACCACCGTCTTCATCATGGGCAACATATTTATGCATCGTTTTCCCTTTTCCACCGTCTCAGCAATTCTTTCGCTCCATATGGTGTGTCTTGCCCAGGGTTTTCCCGCTCGCTGCATGTGTGCCCACGTATGTGGAAGACAAAATTTGTTGTTAAGGAATGAATTATGACCCCCGAAAGTCGGCCTCGGCCAGGAAAAAAAGTGCGGCTGGCAGCTGCTACCGTGCTCGTAACTCAGGCGAAACGACCAAACAGGCGATTGCGAGACGGCCGAAAATAAAAGCCACGGTGAAACAAACGCCCATGGAGAGTGCCATCGCTTGGGCCCCGTGATCCGTCTCCGGTTGCGCTTCCTGTGGGCCCGTGGAAGGCTTCACGTTCCACTGTGTTCCGGGGCTGCAGCCCTTGGCGGGTCACGTTCTCATCAGCATTCCTTGGTGGGAGGTGACCAAGGCGATGAGTGGTATGTTTTTTTTTTTGTTTCGCCTACCGTTTTCATTCTACCATCTACGGGTAAGTCGGTTGTCTAGGACATTGGTTGAGAGACCTTGAGCCAGCTCTTTCGGGTTTGTCTCCGCCGTTTGGCAAGAAACACATGATCCGGGTCGGAAAATATGACTGATGGGCGTTGCTTTTTCACAGTTGGCCGAGGGCGTGTTGTGTGAAGTGACCTTTCCGCTTTGGATGATTGTCACATGTTGATGGTGGTAGTAAATATTTATAGTTTGATAGATTGGGTTGCTGATTGGGCTGTGGTCCGGTGGTCGGGTGGGGTAGGTCGTTGATGGTATGATACATTTCACCACAAATTAGTAACGATTTTTCCGCTCGTAAAAGGTGACACCGATACAGGGCTGGCATGTCATTTTAGACCTGTTGAAAAATGGTTCAAATATCGCTTTAACCTTGGTTATCTAGATATTTAATATCCTTGCATTCCTTTGCGATTTTATCATCGAGTTCTTACCTAGCAAAAGATAATTTAAGCTTACCGCTAGTTTTTTAGTCAATTTTACTTATCTACATAGGTCAAGTACTTTTATGATAAAAAATGAAAATGTTTTCATATTCTAATATTTGACTTTTGATGTGTAGAACATCAATACCAATGTCGAGAAATCTTTGCGAGTCGGTAAACTGCTTTAAATATTACTAACATTCAAGTACTTTAATCTTCAATCGATGCTCTCCGTCACAAAAAGGTCAATGCAAATCGAAGTTAAAAATAATTGCTGTAACCATCATTTAAACGAGGTAAACCAACTGCTAAAGAACTGCCGCCCTAGTGCTCGAAGTTGAAATGTGCTCCACAGAACTGCAGCGCAGTCAACAACAGATGCACTTCTTCTCATACCAATCAACCTGCACGCTTGTTTTTGGCACGTATTTTCATGTCATTCGTCTAGCGCCTGTGTGCTTTTTTTATTCCCTTTCAGTTGCTTTACCACTCACACCGACCGTAGTCGTACTTCCCGATCAATCATTCATCCATTCCTTGTCTATAGAACCGGGCCGACGGTCTCGCCGTTGCGGCCACCCTTCTTTACCAACGGAACTATCTTGAGCTCTGCCGCCGTTATGATGTCTTACTTACCAAGTGCGATAGATTCGTTGCGTTCCCTCACGACCGGCGGAACCGAAACCGAAAATAGCTGGCATACCGGCATGTACGCCACGGACCGGCGGGACGTAAAGTTGCGCTTCGACGTACGCGCCCGTTCGGCTCGTCACACCCCACCGGGACCAAATGTTAGGTGTCACCGAAAAGTCGGAAAATATTTATTTTTCTCACCCGATAGCTTCCACAGGGCTCTGCCATTCGACTTTGGGGACTCGGGCAAGACACGACCCGAGCGCACGAAATCGAGCACTGCTCGGGGGGACACCAGCGTGCTGGGATTTCGACACGCCAAAGAAAATAGAGAGCTCCAGCGTCGTTGTTGCTGCTGTCGTTTCCTTTCACGGGAAGGAATGGACGACAAACGAAGATTAGAGGTGTTGTTTTCAAAACAGCAGCTCCACGGAAAATCAAACTGCTGGGACAAGTTGATTTTTGGTGGAAAAATGTTGTTTTGAAACCATCTTTCCTCCCCCCGAACAACAAGCAAGAATGTCTAATGTTGTTATTGGACGCGGTGGAAACATCGTGAATAAATGTTCCAATGGTGGTTTGTGTATAACCAGTTGCGGTTATTCATTGTCTCTTCTGCATTCATGCTGCCAAAAGGAAGAACTTTCTCTTGCGCCAAATGTTTCAAGTAATTAAAATACTTTGTAAACCCACCGTTTTTTTTCCTGTAGTTCTTCAGCAAAACTAACACAAAAATTTGAAATGATTTTCCACATCAGCGCAGGGCAGTTTTATTCCTGCGAGTGTAACTTTTAATTTATTCCACAACTTGTAACCGAGCGCACGGGTGCCACGTGGCAGGCTAGCTTTCGATGCCCGGCAGCCTGGACTTCTGGTTAGCTTGTTGCAGAGTTGCAGCGTTCCAGACTCCGGTGCTCGCCACCCAAAACGCCAGAAAACGGAGCGGAGTTTTCCGCAAACCACTTAGCAAAAACAACTCCGACAGCGTGTTGTAATTAAAATGTACTATTTTGCCCCAACGGCAACTGTAAGTGCTTGTAATTGTTCGCCGCGCACGGGCACGAGAAGGTTTTTGGCGGTACACCGACACCCTCCTACCCCAAAGTCATCCCACCGCACCAAGCGGCTTTGACGAAATGCAACTTTTCCGAGCGGTTGAACAAGCGCAAGCGGTTTGCAAGAATTTTTGGGTGATGTTGGGACGACGGGAGCACGAGGGCGCGGTGCCCAAATGCAAACCACATCGCGTGTTGCACTATGTATGTTGATTATGCAACCCGACCACCCTTGGGGGATGGGGGGAGGTGGGAGTTGAAAGCGAGAGAGTTAAGCAGAAGTTGTGGCTTTTCCGGGGTACGGCGAGCTTGCTGGACGCTGGTTGAGATGGTTTGCATGTTAGTGTCGTGTAACAGATAGCCGGCACCGGGCAGTGCTTCATTCTCATAATCTACCACGCCCGCACCCCGCCCGTCCCGATGCGTTGCCTTGATCCTTAATTTACAGCGCTACAGGACAATCTTCAATTATCCTTTAGATGCAGGCACGATTACAGTTTTTCGCTTCACATATTCGCGCGGTCGGCATGATGGTTCGTTAAGCAGCTGTTCGGTTATCGTTATGTGCAGTTGCTGGTAGCGTCACACACACGCGCGCACGCCACGTACAGTAAAAGGCACGTGCGGCACAGTAATCATGGTACAGTGTTTTAACTATTCTAATTAGCCCTGGCCTACATCCCACGCTGTACACGTGGAGCGTGGAGCGCTTCGTGTGGACGTTGGGATGTCATTTGCATTGGTGACTCTTTGTGTGTTAACCGGGTAAGTTTACGCTTGGCCATTAATGTACAATCTGCATGTCCATATTGTGACGCTCTGTTGTTCATTAGAATCGCAGTAACAACACTTTGGCATATTTAGCTATTCTTTTGGGATATTAGGCAGAATTAGTTGTTGTACAGATTGCTTCCAGGAAGTAGTGTCCCCATCAAGTCGTGGCAATGAATTGGAGAACAAATCATAGGGAGGTGCAGAATGATCGTTGTCTGACTTTTTTGTTGAAGACTTTCCAGGGTATGTATGGTTGAAATTCCTTCTCAATCTTCGGGAATATGGCATCCAGGATATATCCAGGATCCAGGATTCCTGGAGTTATTGGAGCATTGCAGAGCTGAGAATAAAGTAATATACAATGCAAAATTTCAGATATCTTGAAATTGTGTCATTAATTATCAATAAAGACCATATCCCAATATCTTTCAACAAAGTACATAAGTTACGTCTATTTCCAGAAATCTTGATATTCCTGTGATATCTTACTTACCTAGATTTTGTGATATTCTGCCATTGTGTGATATGTTGTAGAACACTTCATTTCTAATCCAGAACAGTTCTTAAAACTCCACCATGTTCCCCTCTCTCATTTATCATCCAATACCCATAATGAACTCCAAAGCGATCGATCGACTTTGGCAGTCGATAATTGCTACACTTCCCTGCTCCCTTCGGGCACGCGTTCGCCGGATCACGGTCGAAGCGTGTGGCAATTCTCAAGACGCTCATCAAAGGGAAAGCAAGCGTGCCGTAATGTGGGAGAGAAAAGAACCGACCAATCCAGCAACCTACCATTAACACGAGCTAATTTCACCCCGCCAAACGAACCGCCCGTTAATCGTTATCGACAACGGTTTAACGCCTTACAAATGACTCATCGAATTTCCTCCAAACAACTTCCCCTGCCACGGCTCTTTGGAGAAAAATCACAAGGGAGCGAAGGAAAAGTTCAATCTAATTGCCGGCCTTTTTATGAACTCCGGAGGGTTTGGCTACAAGGTGTGGGGCGGAAGGATAGAAGCGATTCCTGGCCAGTTGAAATTTCCTTCCATTCTGGATTCCACCCCGCAACCGAAACTCCCGCGGGACTTTAGCACCGATTTACGATCGAACAAGTCCCGGACACGTGTTCTGAACAGCAGAATAAAGGGGGGGAAAGTACCAACAGTTCCCGGTACACGTACACCGACGACCTCTGTTTTCCGCGTTTGATGGAGGAAAATTTCAAAGAAAATGATTACCACCACCATTAAGCCCAAGGGTGCGAAGGCTTTTTTGTACCTTACCAGTTTCTTCCGAAAGACACTAATGGCCCCCGTATCATGATGAGCTTCCTTCAGCGCTGGACATTACTTTGAAGCATTACAAAAATGGAACACTCGCTCATTACGGAGAGCGAGAAACAGAAAAAATGTGTTGCATAAAAATTCACTCACCAAATTAGTCTCACGGCAACTTCGACCGTCTCCGCAGACGCACTTTCCGGGAAGGATCTCACCGGCAAATCTCTTCCTGACACGAACGATCAAAACCCGACCCAACGCCAGTCCACGCCAGGCTCACCGTTTGTCCACGAAAGTGCGTCGTAAATCGTGATCCGCCGGGCATTTACGAAGTGATCTTTAGCTCCAAACAGCTGCCACCGGCGGGGAGTCTGCCAGCCCAAAAGGAGATCGAGCAAAATACCTTCATCTCGTACCTCAAAATGTGATGGTTCGTCGTAAATTCGTTTTACAAGCTACTCAACTCCTAAACAGCTCCTCCTTCAAGGAGATGGTGCCTTTCAAAGTTCGTGCCATCCCGCAGGCTCACCTCGTTCCTCGGGCAGGCTCTTTCACCCTTTCCAAGTTCTGTTTCCAAAAACTTGGAACGTCGAAAAGCACGTGAAGGTAATCGTTTGGCCCGGAAACGGCACCGGCAGCAGGTTGCGTCTTACGGCAGGTGTTTTCAATAGCCTGCATATGCTTCGCCGTGTGTCCGTGTCTGGATTGCGGGAGTTTGCTTTCTCCCAAAACACCTTCCCAGCCCATTTCCAAGGGCTTTGATGGACGCCTGACGCTCCCGAGCACGGGACGGGAGCGTGTGTTGGAGCCCGCGTGAGCGCGCTGGCTGAGTGGATCATAAAAACTACATTGAGGCTTTATTTGTTTGCCATTTTTCCCACCACCCATTACGGGTCACTGCCCACATCGTCCTGCTACCTGTCGCATCGGTAAAAGTTCTGTGCCAACGCGCGCGGCAAGAAACTTTTGCACTTCCGGGGCGGCTGCTCCAAACACGACTGCTCGCGGGGACGGGCAGTGTCTTCAGCGGCACAAATTGTACCTAACGGACCGGCAAGACCGTCAGCCTCCCCGGTCCGGACGACGGGAAAAGTTGGCTCCGGTCGCTGCAAAAGTTTCACCTTTTCCGCTTTCCGGGCAAAGACACCCGAAGATGTACGTGAGGCTATTAGGCTGGCCGTAACGTTGAATAATGTATGTTGCTTTTTGGTTGTGATGGCCACCCCGGACTAGGCGCTGGAGCTGTGCTCTCGAACTCGTTTTCATTTTCGGTGCGGAGTTTTTGAAATGCAATTCAACATGTTTATTCAATGTTGTAGCTATCCACGGTGAGGCGTCTTGGACGAGTTGTGTTTTGGTCCTTGGGAAAAGGGAAAAAGTTTAGCTTTGTTTGTTCCTCTCTTCATCTTCTTCGCAACCAATTTTCCATCCTATTAACCATTCTATTTTACAAGCCCAAACAAAAATAGACGGCTGAGAGGGAGAGAGAGAGGGAAAATTGGGGAAACTATAACACATTAAGGACCCATTATTCAACTTCAAACGGGAACTTTTCACTAAGCCAAAACATTAACCCACCAAACTTCTAGCTCCCGAGCACCATTCCCATTCATCCAATTACTTTCGTTGCGTACACGGTGAAAAAGTGAAAGTAATTCAACACCAATCTCGCCCAACCCAAGACCACCCTGAAATCCGTGGAAAAAGGTTCCTGAAATCTGCTTCGACTGTTTTGGCCCACCCTGGAAAGGGTGGTTAGCCCCCATTTATTGCCAAGTTCCAAGAATTCAGCCGACTTGGAGCAGGCACGCGGAAGGCCGAGGCGGCAAATAGGAATGGCATTAGGATGGCATTGAGCCATATTTTCGATAGCATCAACCTTGGACATTCCACACGCAAACGCTTTCCGGTAGGCTCGCTCCTCGAGGGCTGTGGCCACACGGCCCGGATCCGTTTCTCGTGCAAATTCTGAAACCGTGCTGTACACGTCCGGTAGGCACTTGAGGGGCAGCCTTAAGTGCACCTTTATTAAGGTAAAACCTCGGTTGCGGTGTGTGTGTGTGTTTCTGTACAGGAGTAGTTGCTTGCCGGTGGTTACCTCCATCGATCGGTGTTCGGTTTGCTGTGCTTCAAAGTAATAAACGGAAAGCTTTTAGCCAAAGGGTACAGTTTGATCGTGCTTTTATTTTCTTGTACTACCTGTGCTTGCGTGAACCTTCGGACCGGTGAAAAATTATCGTGGAAATACAATCTTAAATCACTTGAAAGGTGCCTCAATTCATTTAGAAGAATACGAAAGGTAGAGCTAGCAAATGTTGAACATATTTCTTTGGAAGAAAATCTACATTGGGGGAAAGGATTTTATACCTAATGGGTCTTATAACTTTATAAAACCCAACTTCTTGGAGATGGTTTGAACTTATGATATTAGTTTTATGATGTTTAAACATCTAGGATCCTGTAACTCATCATCTTCTGAAGATTCTCAAAACTACCCTATATACATTGTGATGTTCGGTAATACTGTACCTATCCTAGTCCTGGAACTTTGATTTCCACAATTTAAAATCGAGATCCTAGTCCCAGAATCTTTAATCCAGTTATACGAAATCATTCAAGGGTTAGTTTCTTGTGCTTGGAGCTTCTAAGCAGAGAGTAAATGTGTTTCATTACATAGAACTGCATTAAAATCTGTTGGTAAAATTACTTTGACCAAACCTCCTCCAATGGCTTCCAACGTTTTATGTCGCGTAAAATTAAATAAGACATTACGCTGCTCCCTATCACATCAGATATCATTACAGCCCATCATTAATATAAACATTATTGCTCCTCTCGATTGACCGTCACATAGCAGCTCAACAGCAAAACGCCATTTCACCTTTCATTGACCTAATAAAGCCAAAATTATTCACCTGGAGACATGGCCACCGCACGGACACGTCAAAAACCATCCATCGCCAAGCAGAGCCGTACCAACCGACCAGCACCATAAACCATCCGGACGACCAGTCACCGTAATTGTTAAACGAAGCACGAGCACAATAAAAAACCATAACATTACTTACATCGTTCCCTTCCTGGTCCTTCGTTTCTGTTCCGTTTGCCTTCTTAACTCACCTGGGACATTGGGCAAGATGTTCCAACCGGTATTGTAGTAAGCGCAGCCGGCAGCAGCGGTAATTTAGCTACCAGCCCGGCAGCTCCACCCGCCTGACGATGATGTTATCATTATTACAATGGCGCGTTACGTTCCGTATCCTCAAAATGGCGGGATAACAAATGACGAGAGAACCTAATCCGGCCGCCCTGCCCCACATGATGCCGGGAAGGATAAGGTGTGGTGCAAACCAGTCCTCAATTGAAGGTTTCGCTTGGCAATGAAAAATATTTAAGCTCAAGGGGAAATCGCTATGGAAAATTATGAAAAGCTTCATCGCTCCGGTGCTGTCAGCGCTGCTATTATCATCATTCTCGTCGTGCCAGCTGTCGACAGATTTTGATTACGCGTACCGCTATCAATTTCATGCAATTTGTAGTTTATGACCATAAATGCTTGATTTAAAAATTTTATTTCCTTGTCAGCGTTTTGAAGAATCTTATTCCTCATTGTACACTTAAGCTAAACAGCTTGAATTTAAATCACTTTGTCTTTGCATAAATGATGGCACCACACAACAATAGATCCAATCATTGCCTTCCCCACATGTCATGTTGCATTAATTTGCGACGGTAAAAGAATCAATCACCACATACACGCACACTCACACTCTAATCGAAAGCACTTTTATGCCTGGACAAACACATCAACCCGGCTCCTTATAAAGCACTCTGCAACTCTGCAACGAGATAGCGGAGAACGTGAACGTGCTACAATCGAGGCAAATTCGATAAACATGTGTCAACACTTGTCGACCGTTCCCAAAGCGGCCTAGGCGGTGCATCCGGAAAACCTAGGGCGAAACACAACCCCCAACAGACGCACACGCACGAGCGTTTGCACAAATCATAAGCGAATAATAATCGGACGCTTTGCAACAAGGACTGAAGCAGGGCAAGGGCACGTCAGGAACGTCGGGCTTCCGGATCGATTAATTCCGTCTTATGTGTATCGTTAGTACAGACCGGGCCGGACGACGACGAAATGCATACACGCGCTCCATGGTCTTAGCATAATGCAAATTGTTGCAACCGACGAGCGATGGAGCCAGCTGGCACGTTAACTTGCTTTCCCAGCCCAAGCTTGGGAGGATGAACGCGTGAGGATGAATTTAATTACGGGCTACGATACAAGCGAGGGAGGGACTGAAGGAAAGAGGGAGAGAGAGAGAGGAACCACAAGCACTTAAGCTTCGAGGATACACTGTGAGGGGATTGGGTTGGATCGCATCAAGAAGCCCGATGAGGACTTTCGTCCCCGCAAGCAACGCCGTAGAATTAAGTATGTTTACAAGGCTCCCCAGCACTTTGCCAGGTATCGGCATCACGTCTCCCTGCAACGCTGCACTCTTCCGAAATGCGGTGTGTACAGGCTGTTATGCCAAGTGTACGAATCGATGTAGTCGCTCACGCTCTTGCCAACAACTTCCCGTCAACCAAAACATACGAAAAATGGATTTATTATGCACGCGAGCACAAACACGCCAAAGGAAAGAGTGAACGAATTCCCTCCCGAACACCATCCCGCGCAAGGACGCGTGTTTTTCGCCTCTGTCTATTATTTACACAGCTAATGAACTGGTTAATAAACACGATTATGCACTTGCACACGACGCTCGGCAGCGTCACCGGGGCCAAAGCCAAATTAATTCTTACCCAAACCCGCAACCCTTGCAACCACCCAACTCGGTAAGGGTTTGTTAGTTAGGCATTTCCACAAATCGATCAACGCGTAATAACGCTTTCACCCAGCGAATGTCAATAGAATGAAACAATCTGAGTGTTCCGTTGTTTGCGCTGGTGAAGCGATTGCAGCGTAAATGGAACCTGTAACAGAGGGGCGGTGGGGGAAGATTTTTCTAAACTATTCTTAATTCGATTTCGTAATCGGGCTTCGAGCAAACATTACCTACCATAATGAGCATTATTTATGTATTTTGCGAAACCCCCCGGGGAAGTACGGCGGTGAATGAATGCGTTCGCTGGCCGCATTTGCATAACGATTACAATCAGCCGCTACGATAATCTATGCTAAATTATAGATTGTGAATGGAATGGGACGTAATACAGAACGCGTTTTGGGGGTAAAAAGGGATCTCAGGTGTATTACCGACATTTATTTAAGCTTTCAAAGGCATGTTGCCCGTGCGCGAGTAATTTGATAACGACAAACAGCATCATGAAGTGAAATTTAATACATTTTTGAACATTTCCCAGTTCCCGGTACTTTGAGGCTGCGGTACATTTCATTTCACACTGCTGAAGCTCTGCACTTGCTGACTTCCGTCGACCGTCGTACCTTCGATTTTCCCATAAACCCTGCAGCACTTCACTCAAACAGTAATGCCAATAATGGTAATTATGGAAACAGCTCAGACAGCTGCTGAAAATTATTGTGATCGATTTCACCCTTCCAGCCTTCCTGCAGAGCTCATATTCCGTGCCAGAAATCAATAAAACCATTCGCACCAATTCACCGCTTCGCCAGCGTGGTGGATAGGCTTGAAAACTATCGATTTCTGCCGACTACGCCTCACAGTAACCAGTGCTGCAGTGTCTGTGTGTGGAAAATTAATTGCCATATCAGATCGTATTAGATTAGCGTGTCCGTGTCACTTTGCCAGCAGAGGGACGAGAGGTAGTGCGCGCCGTAAGAAGTAAGTCGAAAGAACATGAACAAATGCCACTTTAATGCTTGATGTGTTGATTTGATAAACATGTTGTGATGTGCATTTGCTTTCAACCCTTCATGTGCGGCACAATGCAATGATGACTCCAGAGTACGTCATTCTTTGCCACAACAAAATTACGCCCCAATGCATCGTACTCTCGGTGCATACTGCTACAAGAAGGGTGGGTGATGATCCGCATCCACTTATGTCCCATGCACAGTACTGGCCAACGGTTCGTTTCCTTCTCCTACCGCAGGAAGACTGCTGAGAGCCACTGACCACAAAATCTAATTTCCGACACATACTCACGTACGGAGAGAAAGACGTTGGAGGTAAAGGACGTGCTCGGTGGATTGCTGGGAGGATGTCTGCACTTGGAAAATGTTATTTGATCTATGATTTTACGAAGAGTGCTTTAAGAAATCTGTATCAAAACGGCGATGACTTCAAGTCAAGATGATATTTAATGGAATTTAACGGATAACTCAACTCTCTGAAACGTTCTAATGAGATCTTTAATTGAATAATCTAGCTATACTTTGCGGGACCAAGAAATCTCCCCGAAACTAATCGATTACGATTCCTCTTCCAGCCGGTCTAATCAACCCAAAGTTGTCCATCACGGTCACACGGAACCATTTATCATCCCCTAAGCGCTAAACGCTTGCAGGAAATCGCCTTCTGCAAATTATCACTTCTTCATTAGCGAAATTGCTATAATAAATCTCCTTCCCTATCTTATCTCTTCTCCAGGTAATTATCATCACCGAGATAGCTTGAGCCACAGTGCGTGCAAAAACCCATCTCTACACGCGCTGACCTCGAACCAGCAAGCCAGCTAGCCGATTGGAGACTTATCTGTCAAAAGAAAATTCCCGCCAATGAAGCCGGATGCTTCCCCGTCCCATCGCGCCTCACTACCAGGTGAAAAGCGAATCGTCGGAACGAAAATTGGACGGTAAACAAAACTCCATAAATCATGGCAATTTTCATCCCCCAAACCGATGGTCCAACGGCAGGTATCCCCGAATTCTCTCTCCCGAGCTCACTTTTTCGATTCAATTCATTCATCTTCATTACATCGTCGTCAATGGATCGGAGACCCATCGGTTCGGTGAAATCATCCTGTCCTGCTGGCGCTCGGTAAAATAAAACTAAACGATACGACCGGTTTGCGTACCGTAGCGCAGTGCAGGGTAATTTTCATGAAAAGGATTACCTCAGGCCCTGGCTTCCTTCCCTTCCGTTTTTTGCCAAACCCGGTGCGTAGAAACAGCACGCCAGCATAAGGTGGTGGAAACGTAGAAGCAGTTTCACCCAACATTACGCACCGTTTCCGCATCGGTTAATGACACAATAGAAAGTTATTCAAATTTGATTGCAACGAGGCCGTTGTTTCCCCTCGGTTTAGAATTAGGTTTCAAAATAATTGAACCAACGAAACATTGTTTCTCCCACCCAGCTGGTTGTGTGTGTTTTTGCTCACCGGCAGCTTGCAAGTGAAACAATACGTTACGGCCAAAAGGCCGCCCAGGGAACCATTTTTCATGCTACACTGAAAAATGCACCTTACGTGCTGCAGGAGTGCGAGGGCTCACGTACAGGAATTTCGGCTAGACCTTGGCCGCTTCCGCCGTGTCGCAGGATGATTCTAAAGGGACATTATGGAAATGGGAAATGGGGAGTGAAGATTGCTCATTTTACGCGCATTGTGTCTCGCGAACAACTCTATTCAGGGGAACACCAATCAGCCTTTTTGGAGGGATGGAAGAATATGTGTTGTGCTTCGGGATGATTACCTTACAACCGATGTCTGGTATGCAAAGACTGCTCCTAACATAGTTAAATCTTTGTTCTCTTAAGAATCTTTGGAGGAAAACATAACATTGAGCTTATTTCCTTCAGCAGACTTATGGAGAATTCCTAAATTCTTCTGGACTTTGTGCGCCAGCAATACCTCCAACGTCCTCCCCTAGCACAACGTTCAATTGTGTCCCCTGTTTTGTGCTCGACTTTGTACTAATCCTCCTGTAAACCGACAATTAAAATCACTTTTCTCCAATTCCAACGTCTGCAACATTTAAAATTCTTCCTACCACCTACCAGTGGACGATCAAATCGGTCTGGCCGGCCACTCTCACCGGGCAAGCAGTTGTATTAAAGCATTACCTTATTTATGTCTGTTTCTTTTTGTCGCTCGCTCCACCACCTCTACCTTCTACCGACAGCGAATAATAAAGTAATCGTTCCCTTTGCCGCTACGTTCTTCCGCATTTGCCCGCTCGGGAAGAATTTCATGCAAATCAGGCCGCCTTGCTAATTACCATCCTCAGCCGGCACACGGATCCAAAAAGCTGACCAAAGCAATGTCCGGCCCGGAGTCCGGCCCCGCACTCACGCCGAGAAGGTCCGGCCACATCTATCCAAATGAAACGCAGGAAACCGAGCAGACATTGTCGAAAAGTGAGTAGGAAGTGAGGTTGGCCCTGTCTAAAACGGTTAACTGAAGCATTCCATCCATATCCATCAAGGTACGGCCGGTGCAGAGATTGAACTGCCGGCCTGTGGAGTTCCGGAAGCAGCTCCAAAATCGGTGTATCCACTTCATCTATATTCCATTAAAATTTTGCCTTTTTCTCGCCACCTGCCTTCTCTATTTTTCGTCTCCGCCCAACCGAGGCGGGGAATGGTATTATACCCATCGAACCGAAGCACAACTTCTGATGCCACCCGGTGCTAACTGATGCATAACTGATAGTAGCCAGCCTTCCTATCCGGGGAGTGTACGTGTGTGTCTGTGTGGATCCTTTGGAGCTCACCAAGTGTTCTTCCTGTGTCTGTCTGGTTGAGGTTCTTCTTTTTTTTTGTCGGAGCTATCCAGAAGTAATCAAATCTCCTCAGAACGGATGTACGCCACTTTCCAACTTAAATCGTAACCTCTTTCGCACCTGACGGTACGATCGCTCCGGGCTCTGGACCCATCCCAGGTGTCCGTGTCTGTGAGACACTGTCAGTGAAAGTAGGCTCCTTGATTTGAGGACGTCCCGGCTTGAACCTCCCGTGCCCGTTCTAAGGTCCACCGTTGCGACTGCTTGATTGAGCCCATGTCCGTGATTGTCCGACCCGGCATTGCCCAGCCGGCACACGATTTGTATGCATCCCAGTGTGTTTGCTCCCCGACGATCGATTGCCTCGGCTTGACTTGAGGAATTTGCACCCGGCCATTGTCTGCGTCAGCCTCTACCCGTTTCGGGGATGATCGTGCTTTCGATGGGGCAGGAGAGCATCAAGAATTTAAAATGTATCACAGCAATCCGGTAAGCTGTCGACCACAGGCAAAGAGCGAACGAGAAGCGAGAACACTAACGAGAGCAAATGAATATGCATAGGAGGGAGGCTCCCTGCAACCTTCGCCCAGTCCCGAGATGAGTGAATTAATTCATTCCGGTCCATTTGATTCGATTTATTCCGGTTCGTCGAACGTCCGGGGCACGTGGTTCCGGTCGGCCATGATTTCATGGTCATCAGGCGCACGGGCTCGGGCACAGTAAAAAGGTTCCCCGTCCGACCACACGCCGCCGTGAGCAGTGAGTACCTTGAACTGGCCCAGGACAACGGGTGTGCCACGATGTCTTGATTAGATTGCAGAAGCCATGCGCCCGGTCTGAATGGGAAGCAGGACACACACCAAACCGGCACGGAAAAAAAAGTCGAGGGTTCGAGAAGTTTGCTGACGGTTCCTGGAGAACATCTGGCGGGTACGGCAGGTCGGGTTCTGTCGTCTAGACGGCCGGCCATGATCCTGCTCCCAGTGAGCAGTGCGGTGGTGTGGTTCATCGAATCATACAGCACTTAATTAAATGCCGGAAGCTCAATCTTGCAAGCTGATGACGTGAGTAAACGTTGCATAAAGTGCCTCGAAGAAAGGAGCTGTTGAGGTTACACTTGACGCTACGGCAACGCGTTCTCTTCGGAACGCTCTTTTGTTTCGGAAAACGAACAAAACGCAGACGTTTCCATTTGAATCTAATTTAATTTAATTCAAGAGATTTTGTAATCCTTCTTAAGCATAACCAAGGGCAAGATCTTCCAAGCAAAATGGGTCTTAAAATACGTTGATCTTGATGGACATGCATTGGCTTTTAGTTGATCTATCAAAAGTAATTCAATTTAAAACAGTTCAAGTTTCATTTCGTTTAATATCATAGTTCTGTGATTCCAATGCAGTAACTGCATGGAACATTTTTACCTGCAGGCAATGAGGTTAGTTTTAACTACTTCTTGAACCATTGCCATTAACAACTTTACCCGTGCTCAACATTTATCGCTTATCATTAAAAAAGACATATTTTTCGGTAGCTTCTCAATTTCAAACTCCCATTCTTTAGAGATAAATTCAGAGAGATTCTTCCCTTTCTTTGCCTCATTCTCATCCACCGTTCTTGAACACTTGATTGCATCTTAAACTTTTAACCTGAATTCGCAATCCTGGCCCGTGCTTCAGATCATTTCTCAAGCACTGTTTTTTTCACAGTTCATCGTCACCATCGCCCACCCAGCAAAAAAGGACACAAACAAACAAACAAACGTGTGAGTCAGAAAAGCTGACCCGCTGCGGGCAGGCAACCAGTTAGTTCGCCGAGCAAAGACAAGTGATACTACTCAACTCAGAACGGGCAGCGAAAATCTCCCCTTCTCAGAACAGAAAGTTCGTTTTAAGTGGACATCCTTTCGAATGAACTTTTTCGATAAAACCACCTGCCATCGTTACGGCTGCGCTCGCTCGCCAAAGTCAGCACCAGCAAGAGGTAGCTTTTCAAGAGCACGAAAAAAGCACAACCACCCACTAGCCTCGATGTTCTCCTCGCGCGAGACTCAGAAAAGAGAAAAAAAGCGAAAGCAAGTGATAAAAGTTAATAGCATCCGTTAGTTTCGGAAGTAGTTGTAGCAGCTTTTGCTACTTTCTTTACGTGAAACTAATACATTCACTTTTTGCGTCCTCGTCGTGCTTCTTTTTTGTCTGTGTTGCCTTTTTGGAGCGTCCATCTGAAGCTCTTTCTTTTTTTCTGCTTCTTTTTGTTTTTGGAGGCCAGAGGTTTTGTTCTGCTCCTTCTGTTTCAGATCTTCCATCTATTTATTTTCCCTCAACTTACCAAACTATGCAAACTAGCGCTGGCTGAAAACACAATTTTCCTCTTTTTTCCTATCCACCCCGGCCCCACCGTCCCAGGATCAAACTGGTCGTTATTTATTCCCGTGACCTCTCCACCAACCTATTCTGTGCTTCGTTTTTTTTTTGTATAAAACACGATGAAACTACATTTAATGGCAAACATGCGCGCTTCACCGGTGCAGCTGGCAATTTTATGAAATTTTCATCAGATTCACCGATAGTCAAACGAGGCTCCACCTTGTACCGTGTTTTTCGCTGGGAGGTTTTTGTGTTTCAGCGCTATCAGGAGAACGAAACCGGGACGATCGTGCAATAACTTTCACAAAATAACACCGGGAAGGGGCGGTCGAGCGCTCGAAACATAAACTCTCAACATCTTTTTCGATTAAAAAACACCGATTCAGATGAACAAGAAGGATTTCCGCTTCTGCCCACTGGCCGGAAAACGGGGAACAATTTCACTTCTGTGCCTGTTGGCATGGGCACTTTCCACAGGAGGGCTTTCTATCGAAAGGAAAGAATGCCTGAAGGCATTAAAGAAGCCGAAAAAGAGAAAAATCTACTCGTTTTCTGTGTGCTATATTGAAAGTTTGAGTTTTTATCTCGCTGATCTCGCTGCTGAAGTGATTCATTTATCAGGATTTGGTGAATGTATTTATCGTGGGGTTTCCCTTCAGTTTTTTTTCCGTTAGTAAAAATTAGCTTTATCCAATAATTAAATCATTTGAAATATATGTCCCACCTTCAATCGAAGGAAATGAGATGCCATTTTCGTATAACATCTCCGCCCAAAATATCATAAAACTTTTCCCCTCTTATCGAAAAAAAACATCCTTCTCCTAGATTTCACGCAAAATTAGCCTGCTCAGTAATCAGCCAGTCAATTTCCTGATTTCCGTAATTAGCTTATCTCTCCAACAAATTTTATGTTTGCCTTTTTGCTGCGCTTCTTCTTTCAAATGGTATCCTGCTTCTCAGGATGTTTAAAATTCGCGCAATAGATTAAATGTTTCCGTTTTCAATTTACTCAGCGCTCGACGTCGCCTACTTTCAGGATTCCGGAGAGTTTCAACATGTTTTATTCACTTTTAGAGAACCTGTTTGTTTCATCCCATTTGGTGGAAGTTGGATGAGTGTGATGAAGTTTTAATAAAATTTCCAACAACTCCCCATCTAAAATACCGCCGTCACGTACCTTGAATCATTTTCGTTGCACTTCAGCGAAGGGTGCTATGGAAGTTTGTGAAAATTTCTCCATTTCACTACTTGTTTAGGGGTTTGCGCTCGAGCTGACTTGGAAAGCCCTCTAAAAGTGATATGAAATATAAACAAATTGGGAAACAATCTTCCGTTCCAGGAAGGCCCCACTGGGTATTCTAACTTAACAAACTATATCAATATAGTTGTCCGCAATATGGACTAGAACTCAATGGAATATTTGCCCCAATGCACTGAGAAACCTGTTTGCTTTCCTCTTCCATCTTGGTGGATTATTTACTTTCCCATCAAATTTACAGAATCCGTGACCATATGCATCCAATCACCGCTCATCTTCCCGACACAACAGCTTACCTAATTGTTTGTTCAAATTTATCTCTCATCAAATCCCGCTATCAAGCATTACGTTGCCCTCCAATTGATTGTCTTACCAAAGGATACAAAAAACAGGTCCGCATGCCACAATCAAAAGATATCCCAACACAAGAAAAGCCAATTGTTTCTTTCCTCTCCGTGGCACACAGTGAGCAAAAGAAGCAAAGACGCTTCTCTCCCCCCCTCCCCACTCCCCCCTTCCGATGAACGTGTCACATCTTGCCCCGAATGGGCCGGTGATCATAATTTTCTAAATCAATCATCAACACTCACACCGGCCTCCGTTTCGCTCGAAAGCTCTCGAAAACGATCTAATGACGAACGCCATGACACGGCAGTGACATCTTGCTTTCGCCACTTGTAAACACTGACGCGCACCCACCGTTAAGCCGGCCTCGGAACGAGATAAGGCATCATCCAAGGCTGCCGACCGTGCTAATATGCTTCGCTATTGTTTTCCATCCCTTACACCCCTCCCCACGATCCTGTGGCAAGTGGTTGTGTGAAAATGCGTGTTACTTTTTGTACGCCTTCCACATAACGAGCCGTGCTGGGCCTGAGTTTCCTCGCGTCCGGCCCCGCAAGGCGAATGCTTTGAGTCAATAGTTGATTGAATTTGTCCCAACACACATACACGTACCGGCACGGCAGTGTGACCTTCTTGCTGGCAAGAATCCGGCCCCATAATGGGATGGCATTGATGTCAAATACCTATTGAGGGAATGAATATTACATGATGTATCACCAAGTCATCAGACACTCGACATGTTTTTCCCCCGCATCACATCATCACGGTCGTCGTCGTCGTCATCATCACCATCGTCGCCGCCGCCGCTAACAGCAACAACGGCATCATCGAAACACATTACACTTGTTCCCTAATGTTGTTCCCAATGCCCGACCGAACAAGGACATAACTTCTCATATATTGATCCTTCCAGGCATTCCCCTCTTCAAGACGTCCCGGAGGGCTCTACGCTGCTGACACCCCCGGAGCAAGTGTCGTTAGTTGAAGAAGATCCTTTATTTGTCAAGCATCCTCCGTGTGTGTGTCCCTTCAGCACCGTGACGCTTGTGTATATGTTTCCCTTCCTTTTTTTTCTTTTGTCCATTCAGGAACACACACACATTGCTGAAGCATGTCCCTTCCACGCCGGGAGGGGCGAGTTTGTTCTTGAATGTTTTTGCTTTTTCCCGTTGTTAAAAACAGAAGCTGTAGCTCGCCCTTCTGCATGCCCTGCACGGACGTGCCGGAGCGTGTTCGTTGGTTGTTTCTTCCTTAATTGCATGCGACCACTTAACGTGGAAGAGGAAATTGCGAGGTATATTGCGCCACGGCCTTGGTAAGATGCTGATGCGCACAAAGATCTCTAACCAGCAAGGGAGATAGGTAGTTTCGCGAGAGAACCCTGTGTTGTCATTTTTATGGAAATAAAAACAGATCAATTCTGGAATTTATTTCATGATGGCTAGACACTTTACAAATGAAAAATTGGACAGCGATAAATAAAGGAACTTTAAGGCTTTAATTCTTCATCACATTCTACCTGTCCCACAGTCCGTACAGTTTACAGTTGATATACTTTCAACTCAAGCACATTTCCGCTTTTGTTTTCCACTTAAACGCGCCGGTTTGACCTCGTGTCCTGTTCATCAGCACCATCCTCTAAAACGTTTGCAGCAGTTTCATTTCAGCCACCTCCACCTCGACGTCCCCAAAAGCGCTCGGTAAACATAAACAGTGAAAATAAAAACCTTCCCGCCCCGCTGCGGGACGAGTGGGTATGATTTATCCACAAAACCACAGTGATTGTGGTTTAATAGCTGTTATTTTATCACCCACATGCACCATCGGGGCGCAACCCACCGGCCAGGTAGGACGAAGCGCAGAACCCGAACAGTGTGGACCGATTATGAGGTTCAAACGCTACTCTAGGGCAACCATTGTTGTTTTCTGCTGGTCCCCTTTCGCCTTTGGAACGAGAACCTCGTTGGACTTTGTTCTTCTGATTTTTCTATTCCCGGGTGGTCCCGCGTGTGTTCTATTTTCACCTTCCGGAATTGATCCACGGCCCAAGCCCTCGATAAATGTGCTTCGGTGAGGCACCGAGGCGGGAAGAAAGTTGAACTGCAAACGAACCGAAGCTGACATATTGGCAGCCGCACCAACCGAGCGACTCGGCCATCCCACCAGGCTTCTTTCCATGGGTTCAATTTATGGGTGTAATAACGGTGTCGCCGACTTCCTGTCCCGCATTCCCTCTTTCCCTCTCGTTTTGTATGTTTATGTGCATCGGACTGTATGCTATCCTCGCTGCTGTCGAAGAAAAATCCTGCCAATTTCTCGCTTCACCCCAAAGCGCACCAACCCGGGAACCTTTTGATTAAAGGTGGCTGAATTGAAATTGGCTTTGTGCGGCGTAGGGAAAACGATGAAAAAGCAAAACAAAAAAAGGCACAAGAAAAATCAAACACGGGTTCCAACGGGGAAAACGCCATTGCGCGACACGTACAATGTGTGCCTTATCAGTGCAACGTGGCTAAGCGGACGATTTGAATTTAAAAGTTTTGCCTCCACGTGTCTCACACCCCCCAACTCTCGGACCACCAACACCACGTAAGAAAGAGTGGAAAACGGGGGAAAACCAATCAGTCGAGTGTCTTCGATAAATGGTGTGATTTACGAAGCCGCACTGGTGTACCGAGGGCGAATGGTTTACAGGAGAGAAGTCGGAAGGAAATTAATTTTATCGTGAACCCGCCTGCCCTCGTTGGCCAATAATGTACGATCTAATTTTGTGTGAAGAAGACGCTCACCGAGGGGTAAGCGCAAGCTGGGAAATGGAACGTGATGTTACCTTAAGGGTAGACAAGCGAATGTTGTCATCAGAAAGCAGTTTTACAAGCTGTTTCGATTCTATAGGTTTACATTCAATATCCGTAAATAAATTTAAATGCCCAATATCTTATCAGAACCAGCTTTCACAATCTTGAAAAGAGCTTCAAAGACAAAGACAAAGAGTTTATCTAAAAAGCTTTTAAAGAGATTGTAAAAGATCTATTGTTTGTCATATATCCTAAAAAAGCTTAAAGACCTTGTTTGTGCAAGTTGCAGTCGCTGTAGACATTTTTCTTTTAGTGTGAGTTATCGTCAATATTAACCAAACTTCTAAAAATCTAAGAACTTGCGTTCTACTGCTAGTGAGATATTCGCTTGAGTAAGTTTAAATGATTAGAATACAAGGCACCGTACGTCACCAGAAAGTAACTTTATTCTCATGAAATCATTACTGTAACCGTGCTTTTCAGTTGTTACAAGATCCACTCAAGTAACCATGCCCGTTGCCCTGGCCACAAAAACTTGAATCCTCACAATTTAATCAATTGAAACCGAAACATACTTTAAAGTACTAGTTTTCCTCCTCCGCAAAGAAACTTCATATCTCTCCAGGAAACATTCCAAAACCTCGCCCTTAAACTACCAACAGTGTAAGACCTCCGAAGTCTTGCATCACGCACGCCAAGCGTGTCCGTTTGCCACACCCAGCCGCACACGAGCGACGGGTCACATCCGCACCGAAATATATGTCACTTTAAATAGCAGAAATGAATCACACTCACGTCCGTGTCATCTTGGGATAAATAATAGTCTCGGTCATACGGTTGCGAGCGGTGCCCTCGTCGGTACGGTTGGCAGGATTTTCCCAGGGTCCGGATTCCAACCACGAATTAAGGAGTACATACAAACTCCAAACCTTCCGTCGCTGTCGTACCGCCGCTCCGTTCACTAACGAGTGGCTGGAACGCTTGTAAGACTTCCAACGACAACAAGATGGATGAAGCTTCCGTGCTCCCAGAGAACACACAGGGTGGTTTTTGCGCTGAAGAGCATCAGCGACAACGACACCAAAACCTTCACCGGAATGACATTCCCGGGGATCTCCCTCCACACACACACACACATACACTTCTGACTCCCCACACGACTCTGTCGCTCATCAGTGCAAGTGACAAAAGTAAATATTTTTCCATCGCGTCCTCGGGAGAAAGTTTCCCCTGCCTCCGACTGCAGTACGTGCAGTGGAATTTGGGTTTTTTTTTCGCCCTCTTGCAAGAAGAGAAAGAAACCTTAGTTGAAGGGAGGAAAACTTGCCCGTGTGCTTGAATGCAGCGCATGCTGTGTTTTTCTCGCTTATCAAGAGCATCAAGCTTCAAACTTGACTCGACACACGACGCATCATTCTGGCTGCTGCTTCTTGTGTATCTCCCAACGGGAGCGCCTGGTACCTTGCCATTCCATTAATGAAGCCAAACCAAAGATGAAGTTCCAGCGCGGCTCGTATGCGTGTCTGTTTGGACGACGCTATGACACTCACCTGCGCGCAGCCGGAACTGCGGTGACCCGGACCGGGCTGTAACGCATCCTCGTCACGCTCGTCCTGCATGCATCGCGTGACAGTACGATGCGTCCCATTGGAGGGACGCAGGGGGGGGGGAAATGCAAGGCCTCTTATCCTTCCCGTTGTTATTTTAATGAGCGTAATGGCAACCGGTCGCATTCATTAACACATACCTGCGAAACAGGAAAAGTCAACGAACGGTGGAGCTGGCATTTGCTGGCGTAGACACCGCCAGTTCCTGGTTGGAGTTCCTTTTCGTCCCTCCCAGAGGGAAGGCGTATATGTATCTTTCACTAAACACAGGCTCACTTTACCCCTCGTTAGCAGTGTTTGTTTTAATGGGGAGGGTTTTGGACAATTCCAACGAAACTTTAATACCTCTGTTAGAGGAGAGAAAAGTTGTAACTAAAACATTTGTTTCTATCAAACAAATGCACGACTCGCTGACGTTCAGAGCATTTAAACTAAAAAATACATATTACTATTGTGCAGAAGCTGTGTCTCAGATAATTTATCATCCAGACTGTTGTAACTGCCGAAAAAAAAACAACACAACTACACCACGGTTGTGATTCAGCAAAGCAGCGCACATTCATCCCAAACCATGAAATGAGCTTTTTCAGTTCATTTCTCACGGTGTTTTTCCCCTCCCCCACTCCTTCACAACACCTTCCAGCGTGGCGTGGCCCATGGGAAAAGGATGAATCTTTTTGTTTTTCGGTGCAGTCCCCTCCCTGCACCTCCAACATCAAATGCGACCACACGCTACCCGCACACCCTCACGACCGGTGTGGTCGCCACTGAGCACTGCATAATGTATTGCTCGTCTCATTATCCTTCCGCAGGAAAGTGTACCTCTCTCTTTCTACCGTTTCCCCGGATGCAGTAAATGCAGATGCATCTTTCAGCTCCGAATCCCGACGGAGTTGCGCGCTTTCCACACGCTCTCCTCTGCGCGGACTACCGGTGAAAGAAAATTCAAATAAACAATGATTCATGAATAATCTACACCCTACCTTGGTGTGCGGGCTCGGTGAACCGGGATAAAAAAAGCGCAAAAACGCGACACTCCCGGCCCTGTCTGGGCCCGCCCCGGAGGCCCTCCCGACAGCGCCAAATGGTGCAGCAGAAAGCACAAACGGCAGATGCTAGTGTAAAAGCTCGGCAGGTTTCCAGGCGGGCATGTAAAATCTGCACACCTGCAAACATTTGCACCTTCACCATCCAGCCCTGCTGGTGCTGGAGACCTGTCCAATCGTTCGTGTGCTGTGCATCTTCGTTTCCGTTGCCTTGCAGTTGCGGGACATGTTTATTTTTTATATGTTTATTTCGTCCACCTGTGCCTGCAGTTCCCTGCCCGACCGGTGGCATCTTTTAAGACAGTCATTTTATGCTTCACCATTTTTTGTGTTGTTGTCGTTTTGTGTTCAACCTGGCCCTGCTGGAATGTGTGCGCTACTGTTGTTTGCCTCAAATATAGCTGCAGCGTGGTAGGCATTCTGAGACAACCGTTTACCTGCCGTCATGCAGAACGCTGCAGAACGGATGCACGGTTACTATGGAAACCGAATTGCGGCCCGAGACGAGGTTACCGAAGAAACGTGACAGAAGCCTTTTGCTCGCTCCATAGTTTTCATCCCCCAGTCCACAGGGTTTGGTAGTATTTTCGTCACTTTAGGGCCGGAGGACCAAGAAGAGCCAGAGCTAGAGCGTTGTAGCCTACGGCACTTTCAGGACAGCAGGCCGGTAAATATTGCACCGGATCACGTACGAGCCTCGTCCCAACGTCCGGCCACCGGCGCCGCTCGCTACCCGCAGCCCTGAGATGACAGTTAGTAGCCGCCAGAAGGCAGAAGGAAAATTATTAAAAATTCACCGTAACATTATTTACGTGACGCGGTAGCATCGTCTCGGGGCAACGTCAACCGGCCCTCCCCCGAAATACTTAACCACCACTCCCCCGTTCCGTGTTGGAGAAGGAAAACGAGCTTAAAAGCTGCAGATAGTCCCACTGTGACCGTTTGTGCGGCCGGTGTGCGCTTTAATGCTGCAAGTTTGAACGTACGGAGCACCGGAGCTGTTGGCGGTTGTTCGAAATGGCTCAATCGCAACGAGCTGAACGTGCTGTGGGAAATGGTGGTTACCATCGGTTGCGAGTTGACTGATTTAAGGCAGCGTTGGGAACGGGATCACTGCCACAATGGGGAGAACATGAGGTAGTTTATCTGTCACCATTCGAGCATGTTGCAAATGGGTACAAATTATTGCTGCACTTTTAAAGCATGCAAGAGTTCCTGTTCTATGCTCCCGAAATTCTTCCGAACGTTGCATCTCACAGTGCAGATCCTTTAAGCATGCTCAACATCTCCAAACAGTCGACGTCCACGAGCAATCTTCGCAAACGATACCCCCGGGAATGCTCCAGCAAGAAAGCTACAAAATTCCAAAATGTCAAAATGTTACTACTTCCACAGCACAAACAATGCTGCTCGGCAACCGGTTGCCAAAGGAGAGCGCAAGAGAAGAGGTACCACCATTTAAAAGGGCTTTAGAACAGCTGTTCTTTAGCGAGAGTTAACAGATCTAACGTCTTCCACCCAGCACCATCAGCCGCGATCGTCCTGCATATCATCCTTCCCTCCCAAGCAAAACGGTTTAATCCGATTACGGGTCACACTTGAAAGGCAGCAGAACCGTCCTCTCCCTGCCGCAAACCCTCCCTCCCCCTCCGTCAGGAGTGCAATGAGCGAGAAAACACGGTGACGCGCGCCCAAAAGCGTCAGGGCAAAAAACAAATCTCGGAAGAAATTCTTCCGCCCGGTTCCGCTGCTGGACGTGACAGGGCGCCCCAGAACAGATGTCAAATCGAGCTGTCAGTCAAGTGAAGGCGGTTGGCGGCTGCTAGAACCCAAGGCCTCTCTCAAGTCCCTTGATTACACCACTGCCTTTTTTGCTGCCCCCAAACGTACCACGCCCGCAACGGAAAATGTCACCGTTGCCTTGAAATGCGTCACATTCTCCGCTCCACCGTTTCTTCTTCCTTTCCGGAGCTGATAGAATTAATTAGTTGAATTTAAATATCTAATCACCGGAATGGGAATGGCCATGAGCGATTACAGCTACTCTCGCCACGAACAGTGTAGAATTCCCTGTAGAAATCGTCACTAACGATTCCAATTCTGCTTTCCTTTCAGACCAAACACATCGCGCCGGTATGCCGGAGTGGCAATGAAGATGCAGTAGCGTGTACGATACCGTGGGCCCTAGCAAGCGACGTGCGGCAGTTCGACGACGATGACGTCCAGTGTCACCGTCAAGTGGCCCGTCTCTAGCTACGATCCAGTCGATCCATCAACAGCTCGATCCAGCGCAACAGTGCGGTTGTGTCCACGGTACGGTAGATTTAATTAGCATTTTTGTACGCCTCTTTCCAACGTTAGACCTCTCCCGTGGAGAGACTGTCCCGCCAGTGTACGAAACTACCGCCTGGTACGTAGTGAAACAGTGAAACAATCTAGGGTCCCCGCACCACGATGCTGCAGCTAAAGGCAAACTGTCGCGTCATCATCTACTCCAGCACGCTCGTGCTGCTGGTGTTCCTGCAGCAGGTCTACACCTTCTGTCCTTCGATATGCACCTGCGAAGGCGACCCGAACGTGCGGACGTGGTGCATCGGCGCCGGGCTGGACGTGGTGCCGATCCAGCTCAATCCGGACGTGCGCTACATCAACCTGACCGCGAACCGGATCACCAACGTGCACTTTACGCTCACCTTCTACTACAAGCTCGAGGTGCTCGATCTAACCGGCAACCGGATCGAGGCACTCGGGTCGCGCAACTTCGACACCCAGCAGGCGCTCCGGACGCTCAACCTTAGCGATAACGCTATCGTCTCCATCCCGAAGGACGCTTTCCGGGGGCTGCAGCGGTTGCAAACGCTCAAGCTGTGCGGCAATCGCATCGACACGATACACCCGGCCGCATTCCACGATCTGCGCAATCTGATCGAGCTGGATTTGGCGGGCAATGCGCTGACGAGCCTGGAACCGAGCACGCTGCGTCATCTCTACTCGCTCGAGGTGCTCTCGTTCCAAAACAATCAACTGCTCGAGGTGCCGTACGAGCACAACCTGGAGCATCTCGGGCAGCGGCTGCAGCTGCTCGATCTGTCCGTCAACCTGCTCGACTACATCGCGAACGATAGCTTCGTGGCGCTGCGCGAGCTGCGTACGCTTCGACTCGGTGGCAACATACTGACCGAGCTGGACTATGGCGCCTTCCACGGGCTCAGCGGACTGAAAGCGCTCGACATCGTTGACAATAATCTTACAGTAAGTACGCTCGTTTCATTTCTTTTCCAAGCACAGGCAGCAACACGAATGCAACACTTTTCGACACCAGGAACCTTTATTTCACACACGTACTACTAACCCTCCGCCCCTCCGGAGGATATGCCTAAGCTTCGCGAATCATCATTTTCGAGTATGCCATACCGACGGTGGCATTTTTATACGTGTACCAAACTATCGCCTTCGCGTTCCGCTCGTTCATGTACACACCGTTCAGATTTGCCTGGTAACAACTGTCGTACCACCAGGCTCCCTCGTACGAGCTAGCACAATTCAAGCTAGAGACACGATCATTGTCTCGATCACTCGTACTAAACTTCATACCCTTGTGTATTCTCATCGAGTCTCCTGCCGACCCTATGAACGTTCCCAGCTTCTTAAGACTATAGTGCTGCATCTCGTTGTCTATCTCAAACTCGCTGTACAACGCAAACTCGTAGTTTCCAGTGAAATCTTCCATCACCACCAACAGCTCGTGAGGTTTTGCCGAGGTCAGCCGATGCAAGCGTTCCAAGCCGAGCCAAAACTCCCCATCTACGCTTCCAAACCCGTTCCGATACTCCGTCCAGTTGCGCCTAAAGTCCACCGATCCATTGTAACGAAGCTGAAACACTAACCAACCACCTCCAAAGCTGAGCTGATCACAATACGCCAAGAAAGGCTCACTCTTTTCGGTAGGTCGTATTAAGTATTTGTCCGATTTATTCGATGGCACCTCCTTACACGATCGGTACCAAAGTGGCGCGTCCGGGTAGGAAGGAATGGTTCCATTTTCTACCTCTTTGTTTGGATCGGTTTGGTTTGCTATCAGTAAGAATTCCTTCCTCAATTGTACAATCTTTTGCGTTAGATTCTGAGCAGTAGCTTCCAGATCGGCCAGCTTTTGCTGCAACAGTGTCAACTGGGATGCTGGATTACCAACTTGGGCAGCACTAACTCTCGTTGCCGCTAACGACAGCACGCTGACGAGCAGATACGTTCCCCAAACACCCATTTTGAGCGGTCAAACAGCACTGATGCTTCCCAAAATTTTGCCCTACTGTAAACTCTTCTGAATTGGAGTCTTGTGCTGGTATAAAAGAACGTTATCAATTTCTTGAAAAACCTTAACGAAGCAAGATTGTATGATGCTCCGTGACATTCCAGTTCGGTACGCGTCAATGGAGCCAAAATTTCGTAATAATACGGTTGCTCTTATCAGACAGAATAAATTAGAATCATTCAATGTTACTCAATATGTCTGTATAAGGAACTTGTACAAAACAAAAGAATTTGTCTGTGCTCATTGCCTTCTACTATACTTTTCGATTTTCATGTCTATACTTTGACTTTAAGGGGGTTTCGATTATTTAGTAAAGCTCAAATCATTATACGGTTTAGCACATTAATTCATTCTTCTCTCGATGAAGCTTCGCAAAGCAATTATGTTTATAAAACTTTATATTTCGCATTGGAATGGACCATTGATTCAATTTTTTCTTTCCCGTTTCCCGAGTCATCATTGCGCTAGTTCATGTGCACACCATTAAGATTAGAATCGTAACAATTGCTGTACCACCAAGCCCCCGCATGCTTCGTTGCACAGTTTATCGTTGAATTGTCGGTGCCAGAGTACCCGTTAACCTTCTTCAACCGGTTTTGAGCCTTCCCACAGCCGACTACAAACTGCTTGTACCGTGCGTACACTTAGTTACTGGAGAAATCTTCCAGCTCAACCACCAGCACGTGGGACCGAGCCGACGTCACTCGATGCTCACGCTGTAAACTGTCAAACCCGTTCACGTACGCACTTCAAATTCGCTGAATAGTCCATCATAGCGCTGCCGTATCACTAGCGAACCTGTGTCCTCCTCCAAAACGGTTCTGCCCACAATACCCCTCAAAAGGGTCTTGAAACAGTTGTACTAAGTACTTGCCCGATATCCTAGACGACACTTCCTTGCACGATCGGAGCGAGAAGAGCTAGTCTCAAGCTCTTCGTTGGTGGTACAGGCTCTCTGCTGAGAGAGCATATCCTTCGTATGAGTCTGAAGAACGGTTAGATTCTAACTTATCTGTTGGTTTAGCTACAGAATGGTACTATCCAGTGTGCCATCAGTTTGTATTCCAGCTGCGTAGACAACATTTCGTATCCAAAACCAGGAACTACAGGCAGAGTGCCATTACCTTGAGCTGCTACTACGAGCGACAACAAGCTGATGACCTTTCCCCAAACGTTCATGATGAACGTTCAAATGTTACTGAAATTTCCAAACTCTTCCGAATTTAGATTCTTTATTTGCACATTGTAAACTCGTGAAAGTCTTATCAATAATTTGCCAACCAGTGTCTTAATCTAGGAGTGATAAGTATGGTGCACTCGAATGGCGCCGTAGACGCTGCTAATGCCACAATGACTGTCATTTTGATGTCTTTACCATGCCCGCGACTGCTAGACCCTTAACATTGTCCTTAATACTTCCCTGAAATACGTACATTTTCCTAAACACATAGAATACCCTGCCAATGAAGGTAAATATTTCAACACGACACAGTCCAATTGTTCTCCCTGCACCGGTTCGTGTCGATAAAGCGCCTGCTCGCTCACGCGGACATACAAC
Organism: Anopheles epiroticus; assembly: GCA_000349105.1. Classification (NCBI taxonomy): domain Eukaryota; kingdom Metazoa; phylum Arthropoda; class Insecta; order Diptera; family Culicidae; genus Anopheles; species Anopheles epiroticus. The sequence goes on along the minus strand of KB671546.1, from coordinate 47,606 downwards.
TTGCCTCCTAGACCGGAAACTCCCCACCAGTCTAACACCACATTATGGCCTATTACATTGAATGTCCTGCCCGGTAGGACAACAACGTCCAAAATCACCATAAACTCGCCTTCATCCGCAAAATCCATCCGTTGATCCACCCGCGAAACCGCGTTAGTTTGGCCCCATCGCCCCCTCCCCCTTCCCCTTTTTCCTCCGAAAACACAAACACACTCATACACACACCTACCTCACAGTCCGTGCAACAATAAAGCACAAAGGAACGATTCGCTCACACTCGCACATAAAATATGCAAACTCATACAATTTACATAAATCATTCTCGAATAATTACTCCGCACCGAGCCGAGTGGTCGGTCAATGGCCGGAAGGCCGTTCCCGCCAGTAGAAACGCAATGGCGATTCATGAGGCTGATGATGATGATGTTGCAGCACGGAGGACAACACTGAATGGGCCCACGGAAATCTGCGGAAACCAACCCCTGCCATCGGCCAGAACCGGGCAATGTTTCGTGTGCCGCAGAACAGAAACAATACATTCGCTGCCAAAGTCATCGCGCGTCGCATCGACTGTGGTTTTAGGTTATGTCGGAACCGGGGCACGGCTTATCGGCGGCCGACCTTGGTCATAGAGTGTAGCGTTTATGTTCGTTCCTACGTGTATGTGTGTTGTATATTTGGTTCGACGAAGGTGCAGACTCTCTCTCTCTCTGCTCCCAGGTTGCCGTCGGACTGAATGTTTAATTAATTAATAATTTATAGAATGAGTGATTTCCCTCCCGGGCATACCCGGGCAGCAGCGGCAATACGTACGCATTCGTGGCGCTTGTCTACCCCATGCAACACTGCAGCTTCACAACATCCCTATCTGACCTTCGGGCTTTGCCGTTCACAGGTTGTGCCAACACTGCAATTATCAAAATTGTGTAATTTAACGTATTTATCGTTGAGTGGAAACTACTTCGAAAGTCTGCCGGCGGTCGCGTTCCTCAACCTGTTCCAGCTGCAGCAGCTGCACCTCAACCGGCTGGATCGACTGCAGCGCATCGACGTGCGGTAAGTAGCTCCTGTACGATTTCAGCAAATGAAGATGTAACGTTTGTTCCGGGTTGAATTTTAATTACATTCTCCCGCACGCAGGCTGTGTGAGGCTGTTGTGGGTCGCATTACCATGACCGCACAACAGTTTGCCTCTCTGGTGACAGAGCCGTCGGCTTCGGAATTACCCCTTGGGTCTGCCCGCCCTTGAGGGAAGCTTTGGCACACACGCTCACAAAAGTCACTTTCATTAAATTACAACTCCCATTCCTGTTCGAGTACACACATTCACTCACACACACTCGGGACACCCAAAACGAGCGGAAGAACAAAGCACTCAAGATGCCGAGCAACGCCAAACGATGACGCATACACGCTTTTCCCACCGCCGGCTCGGTTCCCGGGGAAAAGTAAGAAGATTTTAATCTCCACTGTCACACGCTGACGTTGATGAGTGGATGTCCCGGGCGTAACTGCCCGAAACAAGGGAACCAACGGTGTCGTAAAAAAGGCCTCGGCACTGCTGCCCAGTACGTTCGACGGTACGTGCAAGCCGAACCGTGTACGATAAGCAACAGCCATCGCCATGTAACGTGCACGGCACGGGAAAGACACAGATTGAGGTGTTTTGTCCGGAAGCGTAGCCTCGAAATGTGCGTTCCATGTGTCATCGTACGTTCCCGTGCTGTGCTTTATCTGCGACCGTGCAGCTATTTCTGCTCCTTTCAGGCGTTTTTCGGTATCGATCCACAGCGGTGGCCACAAATACAGCCGATGTTTACGCTTGCTGGACTGGTTGTGTTTTCTGGAGGAGACACTATTTGGAGTGCCTTGCTGCCAGGTGACAGCAGGATAATTAATCATTTTTCACCATCCAAGACATCACACGTCCTCTTGACGCATTAAAAATTAATTCACCAAAGCTTTGTGAGAGCTTTCTTATTACGAAAAGTTTACCTCATTAAAACGATTGACTACCAAATATGTGCTGTAATCTTTCGCACAATCGTACATCCCAGGTGTACGCCTGCCGACGACAAGCACTCCCGGAGGCAGATTATCTGGACAAAAAAGGGAACGTAACCCACATCGTCTAAATCCTAGACATGCAGCGGACACCAGCTCGTCCGTCCCCCATCGAAGCGACTGTCGCCTGTACAACCAAACAGACGTATTAATACAGACGTGCAGGCTTAGCGGTGACACGTTTGGCTGTTGTAAAAGGACCAGATTGGCCGGATGGTACGAATGCCGCCAGATGGGCAGCTGCGTCTGATGAGAGCCTAGGGCTAGACACTCCGTGCGAGTGAACGTTCTAATTCTGTGCCTTCTGGAAGGGGTTTAAAATGGCCAACGCTGTTCATTTCGAGCTGCTGAAGCTAATCTGCTGTAACTCCAACGTTTGTTCTTTCTGTACTTTGCACGACATGTTCGTATCGATCCTTCAATGTTGCACCAGGGATGTTGTAATGGAAAACAGGCATTCATCAAATGTATAACGATGGATGGCTTACCTGCCCGTCTATCATTTATTGTAACATGCATCTTAAACTATTCTTGCTGTTTTTGGGAAAAGGACTACCTCACCGTCGTTAGACACGGAAACACAATTCCATCCTTTACCTTTCGACGCAAACTCAAGCCAATCTTGGTTCGTGTCTTTTCCTGGTACCTCCAGACACGCAATTGTTCTCTCTAAAGAGCGTCCAAAACCACCAAAGTCCATCACCTCCTGCAAACTGTTTTAGAAGTTATTAGAACCCGAACCAAACCGAGCAATTCCAATCGTACATCTTCATTTGTGTCAGAACCGGACCATTGGCCGGTCTCAAATTTCCTCTCTTCCCGGCTGGGAGGGTTAGGAACGATAAATCACCTTTCCCAACACTAACGCTGACACCCTCTGCAACTCCTTCCAGAGCGTTCGTGGACAATGCGAACCTGCGGATTCTCACCCTGGACGATAATCCATCATTTGCGAGCTTACCGCTGCGACTGTTTCACAGCAATCCGAACCTGGTCGAGATTTCGATGCGACGCAACGCTCTCATCCGACTCGATGCCGTACACTTCCCGCTCGACCGGTTGCATCGGCTCGAGCTCGGTGGCAATCCGCTCGTCTGCAACTGCTCCCTGCTGTGGCTGTGGCGGCTCACGACCGGCTACGGACTGCACGAGGCCGACTTCCGGCTGATTGTGCCGGCGGCGGCGGCAGCGGCCGCACTTATCACCGCCGCCCAGCCGGGCTCGGTGCAGCAGGAAGAGGAGGACCTGCTGCTGACCCGATCACACCACGGCCCCTTGTACGTCGATCGGGACGAGATCGGCTGTGATCGGGTTGAGGACGGGCGGCGCACGCGACATCTGCTGCGTGCGATGACGGAGAGTGACATCGACTGTCCTACCCATCTCGTGACGGTTATCAGCGCGGTGCTGAGCATTCTACTCGTACTGGCGACCGGTGCGAGCGTGCTGTACGTGTTACGGCTGTCCAGACGTCGCAAGCAGCTGCTCGCCGATGACGATGATCCACGCCGGCGGTCCGGCGTTACCGAGCTGATCGTACCGCAGAAGGTGGACAAGCTGGAGCTGGAGCGTTACCTCGCCCAGCAGCAGTCGCTAGTGCACGAGTACCGAACGCTTCGCGCACCCTGGGAACTGCCCATGCCGGTGAAGGAGGATCTCAAGTATGGCAGTGTAGCGGCAACTGGGCGAGATCTGAGCACCGCCAACAGTGGGCAACAGGGTCCTAACGACCACTACGAAACGCTCGACTACTACCAGCATCAACATCAGCAGCAGCAGCAGCAGCAGCAGCAACAGAAGCGAACTCTCTCCCGTCCACACATCGTTTTCGTATGACTCTAGACCGGCCGACGTCACCGGGGCTACTGCACTGGGCGAAGAAGTACCAGCAGCGTAACGCCACTGCTGGAGTTCGAGAGCGCCGTCTGAAAATCCCCATCCGGTAAGTACAATCGGGGAGGAAGGGAAATAATTTGGAGCATTCTGAGATAAGCAGAACCGTTCTGAAACTGTTGAAGATTTGGGGTCAGAAGACACGGAGCGTAATCACTTGTGCAATCCTCATTAGCGCCACCTGCTGACAGATAGTGGAAAAGCAACTCTATTCTTTGTCATTATACAAGGTCCTCCTTATTTACAATTGAATATCATACGAACATAGGAAACATTTAGTCTTCTTCCAATCATTTTAGACATCTCACAAACAGTTTTAGAGCTCTTGAATGTCCTTTCCCGATCCTCGACTTTATTATGCAAACCTTCATATTAAATAAATTGCGTTGTTAATAAAACATCAATCCCGCTTAAGCCCCAAACCAACGTCGATCATCTTCGTCCCGGGTGCGAACGGGCATGAATGGGCATCTATCAAACAAGGCAGCGCTTTATGTCACCGAAAGGAAACTGGTACGCCCTATTGTCACATACTTAGCCGCATCACGCTTACATCACGACCTTTCCGGCTGCCCGGCAAGCGGCACGAGATGAATGGCATATTTGCGGGCTGTAAGCAGCAGCCTGTCCATGTAACACCCGACCGGGTCGTCCCGTTGGCCTTTGGCAAGCAAAACACGGCAGCACATATTGCACGCTCGTTTTGTGTTATTGGAGGTGGAATCGGAGATGCGTTCTTGCTAAGAGCTCACCCAAGGGTTTGTCCCCGTTCTCCCGGAACTCATCTCTAAAAGCCTGCTGACTTTCACGCAGGGTTGGAACCTCTCCGACGATGGTCTAATAAGTAGTAGCGGCCACCGTTCCGCTCGGTGCCAGACGATAAATCTTCCGACAAATGGACCCAACCGAGGATGACTGTCCCGTGGTTCCGGGTCTCTCCGGTAGCATAATGCCCCGTCTCCCACTGTTCTGCTCGACATCTTAATAAATATGTAACGACTTAGATGTATCTTTTATTTACTTGCTTTTCGCATTTCACGTCTGTCACGTCGGCACGGCCCTCCCCGCGCACCGGATTGAGGTGAACTGGCCACCTGTGTGCTGTGTGGGCAGAAGAGGAAGCAGAGGAAAAAAGAGCACGAAAATGCGATGCCAAAAGATTACTATGCGCCCCAACGAACGTTTCTTTATTATGAAGAACTACGGCTTGCAGGAAATGAAAGCGAACGGAAATTTGTTTCATCGCCACCTTACGGTTCGTTTACAACGGACTCTCGCACCGTTCCATTGAGCCGCCTCCACCCCTACCCACGACAGGTCAGGTGATTGAATCTTTTCTTTCTTTACCCTCCCCAAAGTTAAAGCTTAACTTTATGAGGAAACCTTTTTTTTTTGTGTGTGTGCAAGCTAAAAGGAAAAAAGGATCTCGCGTTTATACCGTCGAATTGAAAAGCATTTCATTTTTTTCGTTTACCTTTGCTCCTACTGCGAATGGGGCAGAGCACTGTATTGCTTCCGGCTTTTTTGTACATTTTTCTTTGTGTGTGTGTGTGTGCGTGTGTGTGTGTGTGCGTGTGTGTGGGTGTGCGAGTTAGTGTAGCGGAGGCCTTAGAAAAATCTCCAAAGGCAAAGCGGAAAAGCGGCAAAATCTTTGAGCCTTATTTGAATGGAAAGTAATTTATACAGATGTTCAACGGACGGGCAAAACTTCATTTGCAGCTCGCCTTTGTTAGCCACCGGACACCGGTACCGGTTGGGTAGTTGGGAAGGATAATCTTTTGATTTGTGGTTGTTAAGCCACACGGCCGGAAGTTAGTTGGCTGCCTGCTGGGGGAAGCTGTTCGGAAGTTCCGGCTTCGGAAATGAAATATTTCCCAACTTGCAAAAGAGCACTAGAGAAGTGAAGTGATAAAATCATAATAATCTGTCTGCTAATGAGCACCCACAGTGGGTGCGATGCAACGGTTGGCTGGAAAAGTGGTAATAATCACAAAATAATCAACACCATCTTATGCCCCCTTTAGGCAATGGGTCAATAATTGTCTTCCCTCGTTTCGTTGAGTTGAGTTCCGGGCACCGTGCGAAGAAACAACTGTGTAACACGCACGGTATCGTGAGAGGATCATCCAACAGCCAACTGTTCGAACTTCCCCGGTACGGCTCAACGCCCGTATTGCGCAAATTAGTATCGCTCTAATTCAATAACACATCATCGGCACACGTCGACCAAATCGAGGCCTAACCTTAACCCCAGCACACTGGTCACCGCTTCCAGGACCTTCGTCCATTTCTATCCTCAAACAATCGAACACGTGCGTGCAGGGCGCTTTCTGGGAGCTCATTAGAGAATGGACCGCCGGGGAGTGGGAACCGATGCCGTTGCCTAGGATAGCTTTCATCTTGTCGCTTCCTCCCAACATCCGAACAAACGTCTCCGTGGAGACCGTGAAGAATCGATATTCTCGCTGGAGCTCCCAAAACGCGCCTGTAAGACAGCATCTGGCCGTCGGAATCGATTCTCATGCCCCATCTGCGAAACCCTCTGCGTCCGTCTTTGTTTCAATTCCGTGTTGTCCATTTGGGTAGGTTTTCCCTTTCCCAAAGCCGATGCTTTACCTTTCGACCTGCGCGCCGTTTTTCTTCATCTTGTTTGGATTCCCCGCCTTTCGCTGCCCATTTTCTGAGCGAAAACGGCTCATTCGGTTGGAAAAGACATCGTTTGAATTATTTATCATTCCGCTGCCGCTGCCTGATGAGGCCTACGCGATGAGGCCTCTCTCTCTTTTTTTTTTCGTCCTCCCGGTTGGTCCTTTCATCGGAAAATTGTCTTCCTTCTTCCACGCCCGGTGGTGGGCAGGAAATGAGCGGACAAGCTGCTCCAGTCAGCAATGCTAGGCAATATGGCATTTCGATAAGGCCGATGCCCATTTCCTGTCAATCGGGCAAAGGCAGCAAAGCGACCGGAACCGGAACGATGCGTAGCATTGCGCCAATGGTACGATTTTCATATCGTCCAGCGTTTTTTTTCTTCCTTTCTCTGTGATATTGACGCACACTGTACAGAAGAAAAAGTGCAGAACCTCCTAAGAGTAGGATAAGGAATTAGCTCAGCACTTCCCGGAAGGCTTCCGCTCACCTTCCGCAGTAATGCTTTATGATATAAATCTTTCGGATGGGCAATAAATAATGGGCTTCCTTGAGAACTAAAAGCAGCATGATGTTTGGGGAAAGCTTTTTTGTCTAGTGCGATGTTATCTGGGTCATAGACATGCTTAAGTTAAAACAAGCGAAAACTGTATACAGTGAAGGAAAACAAATCGCTAAAATAGAACTACACTTTTTCTCACTGCTCACCTTATAAGCAATCTTCCATTAAGAATTCTCTTTCCCAAGCAAAATTTTTATAATGAACCATTTATTCTTCTTTCCCACCCAAATCAAGCCTAGAAACAGGGACAAAGTTTTCATAATGAAAATTTAATGCCCACCGACAACACGGGCCGCCCATTCAAGTGCCGCAAAGTTGAGCGGTTCCGACTTGAGGTTAATGAAATGGCGATTTGCCGATTCGCCTTTGGCTTACGCTGACGAAAAAAAAAAAAACGTCAAAGGCAAACAAGCGCAAATTGCACGCAGACCCACACAAATGCCCCTACCCACAAATGGTTCAATATTGACTTACGGCCACAACCGCACCGGATCGATTGGATCGATTGCGGAACGCTTTGATTCCACGTGCTTCACGATCTTCGGCGTTTTCCCTCCCAACCCAACCCTCCCAAAATCAGGGTAGCTCTCTTGAAGGGTGGGGAAGGTGAGTTTTCGGCACTGAATTTCATTGCCACTGCTTGGTACACACAGAAAAAAGGGGACCAAAAATGCGCTGATGATGGCAATACCGATGGCGAAAGCGAACGAGCAAACGACCGTCAAGACACAAGCGCTCGCCCCCGAGAGAAACAAACGAGGGAAAACGGAGAACATCCTCCGTTCCTCTAGGAGGTAACACCTGGGAAAAGTGAAAAAGCTCCCCACCCCAGACCAGAGATGAAAACACAGCCAGAACGGAGAGAATGATAATTTAATTTCGATTTAGCATTCGCCCCAAACCACCCCGGAAGAACACGGAAGGCAGGACTGCATGCAAAAATTACCCCTTTTTCTGGGTGGAAAATGGCAGCGGCAAACGGATTGGGCACCCTTTTTTTCTTTTTTTTTGGCGTCGTGCACCAGCTGTTACTGCAGTGTTTGGTTGTGTCGATGTTGTCGGGCAGAGGGTTTGCCGTGCGTTCGTTCCCCTTTTTTGGCATTTCCTCTCGATGGTCTACCGGCTTTCTTGCCGCAATCGATGGAAAACACTGGTTTGACTTTAATTTTGAGCCATTTTTATGCAATTGCTGGAACGGAAAAACGGGGCAATCGTACCGAAAGGGACGTACTTTATTCGATGTTTATTTGTAAATGATTTATTCGATAAACCAGAGAAAGAGGGAGAGAGAGAGAGAAAGAAAAAGATTTTTAATGAGTAAAAGAATATTTTTCCTTCCCTGGTAAGCTGCTTTTCTTTGTCGAACATATCGTAATCATTATGCCTCTGCTTATCACAGAACCGTTCCTTCTAGAGAAACGGAAAACGAAGTCCTCCCAATCAAAAATGTTTCTTCTTTACAGTACGTGTAAGCCTACGTGTACACCGTAATCTCAATTTAATGAAAAATTTCCCTCTGTTTTCCCTCTCTTCTCGCATTGCCAATCGTCACTGCCAGCCGATCGAATACATCCGGAAATACATGGTAAGTCTACGCGCGTCGCACACGCTCAGCACCAGCACCAGATGGAGATGGCGAGAATGAAACAAAAAACACTCACCGTTTTCCTGAACACAACCAAAGATATATACGTACAAGTGGATTATGCTTTTTGGCAGCGAATGGCGCGCAATACACTGACGCGGTTCCAGCAGCAGCAGCAGCTAAAAGATGATTTGCATTGAAATGTAAAGAAAGCAAGATAAAAAAAAAACACAACACAAAACCATAAAAAGGATAATCCTTCAAGACCAGACAGAACAACACAACACACAGTAAAGAGAAGAGAAGAGAAGAGAAAAAAACATCTACAATGCACATAAATGAAATAAAAAGCAACGCACCGCACGTCTTGAACGGAACTCGCACAAACCAGGGGGAGAGAAGAATGCGCAAAGGTCGGACGGAGGGGCAGGGAGGGGGAACAAATGAAGATTGAAGTGCGGTGACAGGTGACGTCAGAAAACGATGATGGCCGGTGAGAATGGGAAACTTCTCCCCGGAGAGAGAGAGAGAGAGACCTGGGAGGAGTGCAACCAACTACTACCATTCCGTTGGTCCGTGGGGATACGGCTTACGGTCTTAGGTTTAGGTTATGCAAAAATGTGTAAATTGAGTGTAGCGACAAGGTGTAAAAGGAAGAAAGAAGAGGAGACAAACATTATATTAATGATTACGGCGAGCGAGAGAGGTTGAAACAGGAAATTGAAACTTTACGTCAACCTTTTTTTTTCGCCCAATACAATTTTTATTTCACGCAAGATAAATGCTGACAGTACAGTAGTAATTTTGATAAAGTAAACCACGCAAAGGAATGTGTGCATTGTGGCATTTTGCTTAAAGAGAAGCTGTCTAATACCGATTATGCTGCTCCCGTTGTATTAAAAAAAAAACATGTGGATAGTGATAAGAGTGTGAGCGGAGAAAGATTTATATACCTTACCGCATAAATGTAAACATGCTAATACGTGATACGCAAACAGGGCTTCTCGAAAAGGATGAAACACTGAACACACACTCACTCGAAGACGTATAACAAATGCATGGGTGTGCGATTGTAAATTATGTCTGAAAAAAGCGATTTATTACGTACTTACCAGCACCGATCCTTTGCAAAGAAAAAAAAAACCCCTTCCTAAACCAGTCCCCTCCTCCCTATTATTTTTAAGTTAAGCACAAACATACACCTTCACACTGATAGTGATACACAGACACACACATTAAAAGAAACGCTAAATAGAAAAAAGAGAACAACATAAGTGAAACCACAGAAACACGTAAAATGTAGAATAGATAACAAGACGCGCTAACAAGTATCGTGAGAATTGACAAAAAGCAATAAACGTTTTACAAAACAAAAGAAATAAAATAAAAGAAAAAAAGCACTTTGTTTTCTGTGAAAAAAAGGTAAAAAAAAACAAGTGTTTGTCAAGAAAAGACATAACAAAGGTGAGTGCTGCAAATAGAACGTATAGATTGACCGATGTTGTTACGCGTAGACATAGAAAACAGAAGCAGAAAAGAGAGAGAGCGAAACACTACACAAATTATATAAAGCTGAAACTATTTATAAAACAGAAAACACTTAAATAATCAAACACTACACAGCGTAACACGAACACTATATGCAATGGAAGTGCAGAGAGCATAATGACAGGATGGTAGAATTGATAACAGAAAGAAAAACAAAACACAAAAGTAAAGCAAACAGAAAACCACAACCGTGCTAGCGTTTGCTGCGTGTGCTTAGGGACATTCTTCGTGCCAAAACGTAACAAGCGAAAAGCAAAGGAAAGGCACTTTTGTTTTGTTTTATACATTTTGTAAAGAAAACTGCAGAAAAACAACACACGAAAACGTGAAATAAACCCCCCCGCCCACCCCTTCCCCCAATTGGCAAACGCGCACGGTAATTTGCGGCCAGAAGCGTAAAGGGAGAAAAGGTAATTTAGCTAAATTTTATATTTTTCATACAAAGTAAGAAACATGGGTGAGAGAAAGAGCGAGAGAAAGAAGAGAGGAAAAGTTTTGCCACGAATGTCAAGGAAAAACACAAACCCCTGTCAAAGGCCCACGGTAAACAACACCAGCTCTGTAAAAGAACGAATGGAAGTTAAGTTGCAAATAAACTGAAAAAAAAACTGTATCGAATAATACCAAATCGGGCTCTTCCACTCATTATTGCGTTATTGAAATGTCCGAACGAATGGAAATATTTATCCCGTTTTGTTTAAATAAAGCAGCAAACCAATCATACCTTATAGATATCACATGGCTGGGCCTGTGTTTGCCGTTGGAAAATATCATCATCGATCCTGCCATTGCATTATTATCCTGGGAATGTGCGGGATTTATTAGCTCATAAACTCGGCAGGTGCTTAATCGCATTATGGTTGTTCAGTGGATGGCGGCCCGCCAACAAAAATGCATTACCGTACGCGCTGCACTGCACTGTGGGGTGTTAAAATGTTGATTTTATGCACTTTTTTATTTTATTATCATTTTCATTCTTTGCGCTTTATTCTCCCACGCACACACACACACACACGCACACGCGCGAGGGCGTGGGACGAATGCATTCGTTGGGAAATTGATTACAATTTATATTCACCGTTCAGTAGCTTTCGCAAATATGTTTTATTTTCGCGCGATGGCGAACACGAGCGGACACACCGATAAAAAAAAAACCCGGGCGCTTACGGTGGACGGTACAATTGAAAGAAAATAAAACGTGGATGATTCTTTTTCCCTGCGTAATCCTCAAGCACGATCCATCGATCATTATTACTCCAGGCGGGAGTAGCGGATGGGGTGTCACCGGGCCGGGCGAGATTTCATTACCCGCACAAAGCGGAAGCTCGTGGTGCGCCCATGGATGGACCATCGAGAAACTCGCATTTATCCTTTTATGCCCGTGCGCGATGGAATATCAATTTTTTGACTTACCAGTCTGAGTGCTTTCTTTTTTTCCCCCATTTTGCGCGCAGTAATCACGTAATGTTTGATGAGCGCAATGAATTTGATTAATTTCCGTGATTATATACGGAATCAAAATAAAAGCCACCGCGCCGTCCGTTTCCGTACGCAATCCTTTTTTTTTCTGGCCGTGTGCTGAAGCGCACCGTGTTTAATTAAATTATGGTGCACAAATATTGAATTGCCTGCTTTCGGGAGGAACAGAATTTTCATTTCTTTCCGTCGCTCTATCTTTAGCTCGTAGGGAAAACTAGGTTACGCATGATGGGTGCGTTGTGCGCCAGGCTTTCGGCCAGTCGGTAGCATTGCTCAACGGTTGCTATGGGAACTGCCGGTAACCTGATTAGGCAGCTGGACAAAACGGGTGTCCACCGTGAACGCACGCACTAAAAACCGTGCCAAAAACGGTGCACCAAGCGCCATCGTGGAATTTAAAAAAAAAAAAAAGAGCGCTCCTTTCGCACAAAAGCGCACGCTAATTGGTAGCCTAATTTTCCGACACATTAATCTTTGCGCGCGAAGGTCGGCAAAACTTTTCCGACGCGAGCACATGAGAGCGTGGCAATTAATGGAACAGGCGCCTTCACGGGGCGGGAGTGGGTGGGCATTATTAATTTTTCGTTGAAATAAAAAGTAAACAAAAGCACATCAACATAATCGCGCGTGAAACGTTAAATATGGATTTACGCATTGTTTTGGAACCGTGCTCGGAGGGGAGGGGGTTAATTTGAATTTTGAAACTCACGAAGCGGTGAGGGTGGAAGAGAAAAGGTATGTTTTTTGCTTCGCTTAAATAATTAACAGGATTGATTCTCCAACAAAAGAGAAACTTTATTCACGCTTGCGGGGAGAACAGCTGTGCGCCTCCATTAAGTTATCAAGATTGTTTTATTTCTATTCATATACCTCACAAAGCGGTACGATGCAAATGTTAAACACATCAGAAAGATTGCCCTTTTCAAAATAACTGATTAAAAATAGGAAAAACAGTTCTGTAGAAATCATCAGGTGGGAAAACGGACCAGCTGTCTGTCCATCAGTTCCGAACAGGCTTTTCCTTATCGATCTCTGCCGAAGCGTATCGTTATCCATTTCAAATCAATTCAAAACCAGGAACGCAGAGACCAGATTTGCTCTTCTGCTGTACAACTTATCTAATTTTCCCATGAATTGTGTTGCCTTCAACAACAAAGCATTAGTCGCCGCTTTTGATGTTTTCCCGAAACGTTTTGCTACAATTATGCAACACAAACAAAGCCACTGCTTGCCGAAGGTTAAAAGCGTTTTCTGGAATTTTGTAACAACAACTACACAACCGCCAACAGTTTGTAAACGGAGTTTGTTGCTTTAAATAAAATTAATCGGAAAATGCAACACAGATTGCAGCAATGGAACAGTAATTGGAAGTTAGAAAGAAGTTTGTTATGAAATTTGAAACATATAGTTTAAAGCTAAATTGGTGTTATTTGCATGTTTCTATTTATTGTATGAGGGTTGCGGTTTAGTTGAAAAGGAAGTATTACTTGAGAGCCAACCATCGGTTACGTTAAGCTAGTAGAAAAAGGCTACATTTCTATAGTTGGGATTCGCTACATTCAATGGAATAAATATTTTACACAAAGGCTACATCTCTACCGATAAAATTTCCTACCTTAAATAGAATAAATGTAAAGCAACAATATTAAACAACATTCTTGGAATAAATATTATACAAAAGGCTACATTTCTATCGTTGGAATTGCCTAAATGAAAATGAATAACTATTATGCAAAAAAGGTACATTTCTATCATTGGAATTTTTTACAGTAAATGAAATAAATATTATACAATAATATTAAAGAATGTTCTCAGTAGAAAATAAAAAACTTTTCTTCAAAAACGAATGATTCACTCCATTTCATTCATTCAAAAGGAGTGTAAAGCGGAGCGCAATCGAAACAATTTCGGATTGCATACCCAATAATCGAAGTACTTTCGTTGCTTGTGTTTGAACGAATAGCATAGCTATGAGCCGATTCTATAAGTTTTTCCATACTGTTTCAGGGAAAATAGTAAAAGTCACATTTTCCACGAACCTGGTCCCACCAAACTCCATCATCCAACTCCATGGCGCCAGCAAAAATCAAGATTACACCTCCCATGTCACCTTGCCGATTGCCGATCTTAATACATAAACCTAAAATATAATATTTAAGGACTTTGACATCAGAATTTAGGAAGCAAATTCATACGAAACGCAGATAATTAAAAAGAGCATAAGCTTTAAACATAATTCAGCTTCCATTGCTTGCTCCGATTTCCACTCACCATCCAACACATTTGCCACACATTTCCGGTGACAGTCCCGTCCCATGACAGTGACAAACAAAACCAACCTCAGAAAAGTAATTGCACACCAAACAGCAATTATTACCATTGCTCCCAAAGCCGGCCCAAAAACCACCGACCGAACCCGTGCAGGCAATAGCAACAAAATCCTCCACAACAACCATTCCCTTCCACCCACCCCCACTCTCTTTCCCGCATGCCATATTGCGGTGATTGGCCGTAAATCCGTCCCGGGCGCCCGGGCAAAAGACACCCTCAGAAGTGTGCCCCCCCGGAACCGGTGCCGTGCCAAAAGTATGTGGCATTATTTCACCCGATTATAAAACACACCTTGGGCACCATTGCATTCGATTCGCACCACATCGAGAAGCAAAAGCCGGGAGCGATGGTGCGAAGGAAATGAAATTTATCCAATGTGTTACGGTACCGGTTTTATTATGCTTCCTTTACCGGTGCACACTAGCGCGCACACACACTCACACGTTCACCCGAGCAAGGTGTTAAAATACCCCTATCTGTTTTAGTTTTCCCGCCACCTTCCCTCCCTCCCCTCCCTCCCCTTCCTTCCTTCCTTCCTGCCACACCGAAACCGATCAGCCAGGTGCTCGAGTGGCTCTGTAGTACCATTTTCACGAACATTCTGCTCAAGCATTGCTAACGATTCCCTGACCGAAACTTCAGCCACCGCGGCACCGCAGCCCCACCAGAACCTTCCCCTTTTCCTTCCGGATCGCCTTACATCGCCTTTTGCCTTGCTCGAGACATGTAACCGAACGGGGAAGGGAGCGTAACGAACAAGGCAGAAAGAGCTTCTTACCGGTAGCGAGGTAACAGCTGCGACATGTTTTGTGAATTAATCCATGAATAATTAAATTTTATAATAGGATTATTTTCCTTCACATCCACCCCCGGGGGTAAAGTGGTGTGTGCCCCGGAGCCAGCTTTACGTTCGGCGTTTGCTGAAAGGTGCTTGCCGTGCTGCCAGCATCTTCACCAGCCGTACTGGAATGGACGGGAAGGCGCTTGCCGCCAACTATCGAAGGGCGAAGAAACACTATTTGCTGTCAATTGCTTCGATGCAGAAGAATCGGCCCGTCACCTTTTCGTGCCAACAAAGGAATTACAATAATCTGCTTCCTTCGCTTCGCCCACAAACGGAGTGCTTCAATTTTGAACGATTTTCCCATTTTGCTCTTATTGTAGCTCAATTTAAAAATAAACATAAATCTTTACTCTTCCAAAAAGGCGTGCAGCTTCACTGAAAAAAATGCACCATCAACGGTGTCTTTCCCTTGTTCGATTGTTGCCACCGTCACAACACGGTGAGACATCCAATTAACTTCGCCGTTCCGTTCTCCATTTAAGCCAACACCAAGACCAATTCGCCCGCAACTACCTCCAATCAGCGCTGTGTCGATGTAAAACGAACCAATTTCATGCCACTGCAAACTCTCTGCACCGTCTTCATTTCCTTCCTTACAGCATTGGGGGGAGGGGGAAGGAAACATTGCAGTGAATCTGTTTTACTTTGTTGAATCAATTACACCGAAACTGTCCTGTCCTGCCGTGCTGGACATCTGTTGCAACAGCAGCTTCCTCTGCAACGACCGCTGCTGGATAGGGCAAAGTTCCACAGCCCAGCCCAGTGGAGAAGGAAGAGTGGGAGCCGCATTTGGGGCAAAACGCGAAATTAAACTGCACCATCCCGTCCCGGCCCAACCATCGGGCTAATTAGTGTGGCAAACGCTCCAACTGGCCAGCGGTGGTGGCCAATTTTCTCGCGGAAAATCCGAAACCCGAAAAAAAAACGGGTAGAAACGAGTTAGTTCAACAGAAATTATTACACAGTGCACAAATAGCCGCACCAACGGTGGGCTGTGCAGGAAGCCCGTCGTTTTTTTTTTTTCGCTGTCCCTTTTTCGTCCCCTTTTTCCTCTTGATTTCCGGTGCATTTGGTGAAAGACGTTTGTCTCCCCAATTCCCCCCACCGTGCTTTTCTGTACCCAATTTAGCATGATTGAATAGCACGGAAGTGGTGCAACTGGGTGGCCTTTCTCCACCTTTTTCCTTCGCCCCGTGTTTGGAAGGCAAAAGGTGTATGTGTGTGCGAAAATCAGGGATTTTCCGCAGCACTGTTCGAGAGTAAACACTAATTAAATAGCGTCTAATAGCTTCAGGGTTTAGCTGCACAATACACACAACTCAAGCCAAGCGGGCCTGCAGCGAAAGGTGTCCTTGTGGGTGAGGTTCTGTACGAAAGAAAAAAGGCTCTTTTCCTGGAAGCAATGGCAGGCTGCAGTAGAGAAAAGTGGTGGAAATTTATTTCCACATTACGATTGTTGCAACTGCCTGACGCTGTAACTTCTGGCCACCGAAAAAGTGTAAAAGAAACGTGCACACGTACAGGAATAATAAAAATAAGAAAAACCCGGTGTTGGTGCGATAGAAAAGAACGGGAAAACCCAGCATCCAGCCATGGCATTCAAGCTTCGCTGGAAAGAATAGAGATTTTATTCGTTTGCTTTACGTTTACGCTTCTCAGCTATTTTCCAATTTTATTTGCAGTAGAAATTTTCGACACCAATGCACTGGAACTCACCGGCGCTTCGTACCGGTTAATGCAATTCTCGGCGCTGGTGCCGCTTGCAGAACCGGGCGCTGCACCCAGCATTCGTCCGCTTGTTTTTTTTTTCTTTTTACGATGTAGCTGAAATGGAAAGAGCTGAGAAGGAATTTTTTGCTCCACATTTCGGGTAGCCTAGTTTCGTTTCTGTTTGGTTTTATGAGTAGCTAGGACGAGAGGGAGAGCCTTCGGTTGCATGCTGTCGGCTTTGGCAGTAGCACGAAAGGCTTAAATTGTTTTATTAATTTGTTTGGTTTGCACTTTTTTTTATGGCCTTTCGACTGGAGCAGTCTATTTTCATTGTGAACCGAGCGAGCAAGCTTATCCTTTTACACAAGGTGTATATAGACTTTCCCATGCTTGATTGTATAATCTATATAAGTCCCACATTTTGCACCTTCAATCTAAATTCATATCTCTTTTTATGTTTTATTTTCTAGAAATGTTCCAAACCCCTTTTCAGTAGAATATTTTTAAAAAAAATCCCTTTTTGTTTGACCACCCGGTCGTGCCCACTGTGCGCCTCCTGTATGCCACACACAAATAAAGCCCGCAAGCTAAATGCCGTGAATGCGGACGTTTTAAATTCACAAAGCACACAATAATTAAAACTGTTTGCGCGAATCCGTACGCTCGTACGCTGCAGCAAATTGTTTGCGTGTTTGCGCGTGTGTGTGTGTTGTTGCTGCACTCAACAAAACAATTCTTTCTTCTTTCTAAACCTTTACCACTTCCCCCTGGTGGGCTGCTGTTGTTGCATGGAATAAGCTCGATAATTGGCTGTATGGCTTACTGGGATTTGGATTTCGCTCACGGATATGTGTCATCGAATGCATTCCTTTTTTCGCTCTGTGTGTGTGTGATAAGTCCTTTTTCCTCTTGCTGTCTACTTACTGGGAACAGAGAGTTTTATTGCATTGTGTACCACAATCTATGCTTTTTTGCAGAACCAACTGTAATGAGCTGCAATTATTTTATCTACACCGTGACCAATTTTCCGATATCAACACGACCATTTAATGAAATAACCATAAATGCATTGCCACAAAGCTATTGTGCAAGTACATAAATTAGCTCGGTGTGTGTAGCTCTTCCAAGTTTCCACAGCTTTCACCCCCCAATATCAATATCTGTTTTAATTCCCTGTTTTTTTTCACTAAAGCAAACTATCAAACAAGGAAGGTATCTGGAGGGGGAGGTCTCTTTGCTCTTCAATTATACACACATACACACATACACACGAGTGTGTGTACTCTTCCCTGTGCTAATGAGCACCGCAGGAATTTTAAATCCCATTCTCAAACAATCCGCCATCACAGGGCAGAACGGCAGTGCCGGTGCACTGCTGTCAGAGTGTCTGGAACTGATTTAACCACGTGGGTCCAATTCGAACCCTCTCCGGCCTGTCCCGCTTCCCCTGTCCAGGTCCATCCAGATCCCATAAGCCCCTGTTCGAACAAAACGAAGTCAGTTAAACCAAAATACAACACGAAAACCAAATTGTTACATTCAGCTGACAGGCGGATTACTGGCTCCGGTGACTGGCCGGGCGGTGACAAGGATCGATTGCAAATTCCGCCACTGTCTGTGCGGTGCTGCGAGGGACTGACACGATGTCCCGACACGCCCGGGGCAGGGCAAACACGCCCTTCCCCCCTGTGCCAAACTGTGCAACTGTTCGAGCAGCAAGCGTAAGCGCACATATGTTTAATTGATTTACAGACATATTTATCAGGCTGAATATTCATGGAAATGAAAATCAAATGATTGCCACACAATGGTTTCGCACATTGTTTTGCCCGCCGTACAGCTGGGACGCCTGCCGGTGTCACATGTTAACCTTTTCGGTAGCAATGCTGTGTCATGGGGTTACTTTTGTCCTTTTTTGTTATTTTAATTATTTTATTTCTATTAATACTTTTCGTTGGTTAAATTAATTCTTATTAATTGATTTTAATGCTAATATAAAGAATTACATTTTCAATCGTGCCAGCTGCTTTGAACGGTCGTACAAATGCATCATCATGTCCATTTCCCATTGCGTTGGGTTTGCTATATGCAATCTGATTAAAAGGAAACACAGCGCACCAAATCGCACTGTAAATCCTTTTATATTCAAATTTACGTTCCGAAATCCGTACGGTTCGACGCCGCGCCAAACGCAACTGCCATCCAAATCCGTCAAACATGTGGTCATCCGGCGCTGTCCGCCGGCGCCAGTGCCGCTCGTTCATAAACAGCTGGCGACAAACCGAGTGCGCCCACCGAGAGCAAACCGCCCGAGCAGCAATCAATCAGTGGCAGCGTGCGCATCGCTTACGACAAGCCGAAACGATTCAATTAAACATGCAAATGCAATAAATTGCAATCGTCCAAAAATTGTGTAACCTTCCCCCATGCGTCCCGATTTGTCCCGCCGCCCGTTTGAAGCACCCGAACCTGCCACACCGAACCGTGTCCATGCCGGGTGCGAGCGAGTGCGTGGTGCGGCTACTAGAAAATTTGCACAATCTATTGTTTGGGCAAGCGGGTTCGATTCGATTCGAACGCGAGAGTGTTGCTTCACCAAACAGAGCCCACCTCCCTCTGCCCTGTGGTGCCCCGAGCAGAAACAGCGAGTTCCCAAACCGATGGAGTGACATTATTTTGCAGCTGCCAGCTTCGCTGTCCGCAATATTGATTGTTATTTGAAACACGTATTTTAATTACGAACAAACAGTTGACCCAATCGTCCGAATGGTCCCGTCGGCCTGTACGCATTCGCGCGCCTGCTACAAACTGCATTCCCGCAGGATGCCACCCGGGGAAAATCGGTGAATGATGATGAAAGTGCCGCGCAATTGCCGTTCTGCTAGCGATGTTCGATTTCCGAACGCTTCGATGGACATCTAATTTTGTGACCGGTTTGTGCACCGGGCTTTTGGAACGTTCCCACTGCCTGTATGCGATAGCAAGGAGCAACGGAGAGCGGAGAATTGGGGCGACATTTTTGTAACGATCCGGTGAGTGGGTGAAAAATCGTTTTGCACAAAATCACAACCCCACTGAACCATGTGGCACCGCGAATATTGGCGTACACAGAGGGGGCGGACGACATGTGCGATTGAACGTATTAAAACATGATCCTACGCTCCCGCCTCTGCTGTTGCAACGTCACCAGCTTTCAGTGCCATATTTTTTCATTTCCTTCCACCGTACTTTCCCGCTCCGGAACTCGACCAAAACCCGAACGGGCAGGATCCGACGCCCTGTCGCGTGGACGAAAAAGTAATCTGGAAATTTAATGACATTCCATTTTCACTGAAGTCAACTGAATGACCAGTCAGGTCGCTCTCGCGCAAAATGGAGGTAGTGCCGGAAAAAAAACGCGTAAACTCAATCCGGAACCATCCGGAGCACAAACATTCCAGCTGCCACTATCCCTAATCCACACACTCCGGTGCAGCCATCCGCTGCTGAGCGGCCTAATAATTAAGTTCCCGATTAGTGCGCACAATTACGGGGTTGAATGCACTGTGTGTGTGTTTTGGTGTGAACAATAGGTCACATTCCGGGGATATCATTCATGCTCGGTGGATACATCTGGTTCTGGTATTGTTTTAGATGCTTTTTGTTGCAGATTGTTTTTCAAAGGGGCACGCCACACTAAACTTAATTAGGATGGGAATTTCGGTAGCAGGAAAAAAGTACATTATTAGGTATGATAACAGTTGCTGGTCGATTAGACACTTTGAAGCTGCATATTTGTGTTTTCAACTGGCCAATGAAGACATATTTTATCTCTTTCTATTTGTATTACAGTATGTTGGAATGTCACTCACACGCATACCAGAATGTAAATTACCGACATTTGTGTGTTAAGATGAGGTGCTTTTAGATTCAGATTAACAGTTTCCGTCATTTTTCAACGTTACGTGACTGTTCGGTTTTAGTCTGTTTCTGAAGAAGATGTATCACCACATTACCTCTGCCAGAGGACGGCATAAGAGCACCTACATAGCCGAGTATACATAGCCATCACATAGGAACTTCGTGAGCTTATTTTACTACTGCAGCTGCGGCTGTTCCATCGTCCTTCCTCAGGCATATGTCCAAAAATACTTCTAAGCATCTCCCTCTTAGAAAACTTACTTACTTGAGAAACTGGAACTTTTAGTTACTTAGTTAGAACACAACTGACTTGAGTACTGGAACATTTAGTTTCATTGGTCGCAACAAGTTTCCTATCAGTATTTACCATAAATTTGATGTATGCTTTGTTAATCTGAAGTCCGAGGATCTCTGTTGCCTTTTGGAATGTTTGTTAGACTTCCACTAAATAGATCCAAAGACCATTGATGATCAGCGTACGCCAAGATCTGGGTTGAGTTATGGAGTGTTATTCCGTAGGTCTTCACATCCGAATCACGGATGACCTTCTCTAGCAACTAGTTCAATCTGTCCAAGACAAACCCAACTGCCTGGAGTAGACATTCAGTGGATAAAAAACACGTTGAGAGTTTTTCTCTTCTTTTACTTTGGCCTCTGGTGTTAGTCATAGTTATACTTGCTAATCCTATCTATTTGGCCAAGATTCAAAAGAAGCTAGTTGTGTCTTCAAATTTTACCTTTGCATTATTATCTTCTGTGACTTAGACGTCTAGGAAGCATGAATAACCTGACATCAAACATCAGAGATATGAGGATGAAGACGGAATTTATATTGCAACACACAAACTAGAAGCTTCAAAGTCTCACGTCATACTTTATGATTTTCTACCAAGAAGTCGTCTTTTATTATTCTACGCACAACGGCAAACTAAAAACAAAAAATCCTGCCCAAACTATACATTACCGGCGTTATGACTCTCACCTGCGACGGATTCATTTCCTCATCAACTGTTTCGCATAAAAGCACACACTTCAAAAAGCACAAATGTCCCGAAACTCGCCGACCACAGCTAATTCCCTGCCTCTAACAAGATCCTGATTGTACGCTAAGTGCACTTCTCCCCCCACCCACACAACCGCCACAACCGCCACAACAAAACATGCAAAAATCTCGCCTCGTCGAAATTGTGCACCGCTCTGGAACCATATTATTACCCTGCTTTAAAAGTCAATTTTCACTTCTTAATGTGGCGCACATTCCCGCACGCTCTCGGAGTGTCCCGGAGCCGAAAAAGAAGGAAGGGAGATAAAATGCAGCCCCTGTACCTGTGCCCCGTGTCCCGGCGAACAACTACAGACAGCAGCGCAGCACTTCAGCCACGCAGCCGGTAAACCGGTGTGGAAGGGCCACAACAAAAAAATCAAAACACCACATTACAACTACCCTGGGTACGAGTGGCCTCTTGTAGTAGGAAAAATGTGCCCTAAAGCCATCGGCCGTTAACCACAAACGCCCGACTCCTCTACCCCTCCGCTCGCACACCCACACACAGCGGTTGAGAAATTTACACGCTTCGCCGAAACTCTTAACGAACTCACTTTTTGCTTTCCCACTGTTCTCTTCCCGGCCCCAAATGCAATGCAACCCGCCCGAAAGGGATGCTGAATATTTGACTGTCTATGGGAGTGTCTGTGGGTGTGGGTGTGTGTGTGCGTGTAAAAACTACCACAAAACGTTCAAAGAACTACAACCGCACAAACACACACCACTCACCAACACCTCTCGAGGAGTGGGTAAGGGATACAGGGAACGGGACGCTGCCCAACGCAGGAATGTATAGGCATCGCAATATCCGGATGCTTATGGCGTTGCAGTGTCCCGCCGACCCGCCGCGACCCGCGTCCGGGAGCGATCGTACCAAACCGACCGACACGACCACAAAGTGTTGATTTTCATCACCCGTTAAATTACAATTTATTTGCGAACGGGGAAGTAGACAAAATTATCATACGTAATGAAATATGGTAATGACTTTTCCTAAATGTCCGTGTCCTGTAGCGAGTCCTCACCTTCACTCCCAAGATGCAGTAGCGACTATGAACATTCGGAGACTCCATTCACGCTCATCTCAACTTCAAAACGGTCCTATCCGGTCAGTCGCCTGGAACGGGCATTGATTTCCCTGGGTTTTTCTCCCAACGGCACCGTGCTGCTTATAACACCCAACCCAACAGCACTTCCACCAAAGCGTTATTGTGCGTTATTTAATCTACCGCTTCTGTCGGGTGCGACGAGGGTCCCCTGTCTTCTCGGTGCCTCAAACCTGACCCCTTTGTGGGAATGCATACATGCGCATAAACGGTAAAAATGTTCAATTTTAGAAACAATGGACACTCCACCGCTTCTGCTTTACAAAACACGACACCCGTCCGGTTTCCCGGTTCAAAACCCCTCATCCGTACGTTTAGGGTCCGTGTGTGGCGTTTGACATCGTAAATAACGCTGTTTGGTTCATAAAATTAAAACCTGCTCACTCTCTCAAATCACACAAAACCGACCGTGCCGAGCCGCCCGCAATGATTCATTGTCTGTTGCACGGCTTGGCTAGCACGGGGATCACTCTTCCCCCATGCCTTTTTTTTGACATTTCTGCCTTCGGGCAGTTTTGTACTGCCGCCCTCGAATGATTTAACTCATCCAACGCACCCGACATTGTAATCAAGCATGTTTTGTGGTATGTGCAAATGCTATTTTCCACTCGGTTTTTTTGCTCCACTTTGTACCCAACTCATCATCGAAATGGCCCCCGTTTTCGTTTTAGGTTTATGAAATGCGCCCGAAAGGATCCGCACGAAAAGAATGATAAAGGATGCTCATCGGTACTACCTGTATGTGCCGCTTGTGCTAATTACATGTAGGGGACACCCTTATCCATCACGTTGAATTATGCGCATCAGCCCACCAGCACGTCATACCACTGTAATGCGTTTTATGATGGTTATGAAACAGGAACAGGAGGAGCCTTTTATTGACCCATTCAATGGAATTATAGTAAACGAAGTATTTATTACTGCGGATATCCGTTTGAAGTGTTGCTATCGTAAATCGGGATGGGATAAGGTGATGGGTTGTTATTTTATTAAAAAAAAGGAAATATATCCCTCCAAAAAGCGTTTGATGCAGGTGCGACGTAATTTAAAAAATGTCTTACCTAACCGAAAAAATGAAGATTTTTTTTCAATTTTTATAAAATTTTATGATTAGGTCGATATTTATAAAATTGTTTTTTTTTTTTAATTAATTTAGCAACAATAAACTTCAAATGCGTTTGTTCCACTGAATGCAATGATCAGCATTCAGTTCAGACGTTTAAAGCATTTTCACGTAAAACGATCAAATATAAAAACACAATAATCTCCTCACAGCACATTGTAACTGAAATCGTTCCAGGAATGAGAACAAAAACTTCCCTTCATCCCTAAAATGGCATTCGGCACCCGTTAATGAAACCTTCCCTATCAGTCTACCCTTTATTTCCTCTCCCGATCTCACTCTCCTACAAACCACCAGGCGTCTCCACCACCATCCCCAAAAAAACGCATAATGGCCAGACGCCACCACCAGACGGAAGCGATGTGGACGAGAGGGGGTACATGCGTGCCAAGTGACAAACAAATTCGATTATCGACCGGCAGCGCAAAAAGCATACCGCATCATTATGCTTCCCCGCCGGAAAATCCCAGCGGAAAAGGGGCGGCAAGTTCCTCGGCTGTGCGCGTCAACTCGTTCAAACCCACGGTCTTGATAAATGAGGCAATAAATTTAAGCTTCACGCTTTCGTCGATCAAGATACGTTTGTCGGTCAACGCAACGTTTCCACCCGTGTCCGGTTGCCGATTTCAAAAATCAGAAAGGGACATATTCCGCGGCGCGGGTTGATCGAATTGTCGTGTACGACACTACAGCCTACAAGTGGCAATAAGTGCCATAATCTGCCGTGGCATTAATTGGTTTTATTTGTTGTTCTCGATGGTCACTCCACGCTACCCGCCGGCTTCGATACTGCCAGACGCGAACGGGATTAAGTAGTCTCTCCCGGTGGCACAAAAATGAAGCCGCTTGAAGCCCACAAAAAGGGCGCACGAGTGGTACATTATCGGCAGCTGCATAGGTGGAGAGCCGAACCTCACACTATGCGCGGGTCTTTCGGTTTTTGCTAGCATCACCACCACCATTATCTATTCCAATTGGCATGTTAAATTATGCATAGCCTCATCGGTGCCACAATAAATTTCATTTGATGCGTTTGGTGGAGAAGGGTTTTTTGTTTTGTTTCCAAAACTACACACGAAAGCTTTCGCTCAAATGTGGGCTGAATAATTCAGAACGAGTGGTAAATGCGTTCCCGTTCCGGTCTTACCATTAGCCGCCCTCGGTTTGCTGGTAGGCTAATGTAAACCAATTTTGCAAACGGTCTGTGTTCATTACGGTCAATGTTTTGTTAGGCTGAAGTACCGTGCGGCACCATTAAATTACAGCAAGGGCTTTCACTGCTGAATAATGAGGTTGCATTTTAATGTCACATCTGCGTTTGAAAAGTGTCATCCGAGTTTAATAAAATATCTAATTAAATAGAAAAAAGTATGTGTGTACAAAAATACTCCAAAGCAATTGCGACAAAAACAACATTGCTCACACAACTTGAATCGATTTTATTTTATTGTTTCCTCCCCTTTTGCCGTGTAAATCACTCTCATCGATAGTGCACTAATGCATCACAACTGCACCCATAGGCGTGGGGAGGTATGAGGTTCGCAACAAGCAACATTCAAATTAGCTTCCGAGTGCCGGATATTTGCACATCCAACCGGGCGCTTCTGCTTTTATCTCGATTCCCTGCTGGTAGCGGTCCACCCAACCCCCCCCCCGAAACCGGTTGCCAATAGTTGTAATTATTTTCCAATTGGTGACATTATTAACATTCCAAAATCACTGAACTGACACGATTCGCAGCGATACTGTCATCGGGTTGTGCGATAGTGTGCGGATCGGGCACCAGGGAAATAGCGCCACCATCAGCCCCGCTTGGTGGAACATTCTTTCAGTGAAATTATTATTACCGATCATCGAATCTACGCATCTCCGGGCAACCGTCCAATAACTTACACCCGTGCGGTGCTGTAGCATAAATTGTGCCCCCGATACTTCGTCGGTCCGCGTATCGCACGACCGCAAACTTTCGGTCGAATTAACAACACCCATAGCACGCCGCGAGTGTGTCTGCGAGTTCGGCATCGGGACCACCTACGGATGCGTACCGGCACACCAGAATAGCCCCCGTCTGCGCCTATACAGGGCGCTTGCATCGTAAAAGCTGAAAGCTGCACCGCGTTTAACCTATAATCTTTGACCACACTAACCCGATAACTAACCTCACACCGGCGCGGTGCGAGAGATTGTACCTTTGGGAGAGTGTTTAACGTGTTCAACGCTGTATAGATTGGAGAATCTTTTTGATGTAGAGAACAATTGAGTAAATCGTTTTCTCTTTTAAATAGCTTTAAAATAAGTGTATAAAATTCAATGTATTATTGCATTACAAGGAATGATAAAAATAGCATCATTAAACACAATTAAGGAGATTGAACAATACTGTAACAGCTTCGTCCGTATCACATAGCGCAATAAACTGAATTCCAACAAAAACAAACAGCCACTTTACACATTTCCATTCCTATCTCGTCCCTTTCTGCCGATTATGCAGCCACTTAAATAAATAAAAAAAAGCATCTCATCAATCATACAATAACCGAAGCATAAATAGGCCTCTCGAGAAGGAGCCACGGTGCGAAGAGGCTTTTCACATTTACCACAAAAGTTTCGTCGGGGTGCAACAGGGGCGACCAACTGTTTGATAAATACGACGTTTAATGATACTTCAATAATTGATTTATTGAACGCCGTTCCAATTAAAGTTTTAATGAGTGCCAATCGCTCAACTACATTGGCTATTAATGAATTAAATGAAGCTCTGCCTTGTCCCGTTTGCCTTCAACCACTTGACAAAACAAAAAAAATCACACTTTTCCCGCGGAATGAGGTGTGCCCAAGTGCCGGGGTGAGGAAAAATAAATCGCTCACCGATCAAACCGACCGGTCGATTGAAATATGATCCAATTTCGAACATTCGATCGGGCGGCCAATTGTCCACAAACACCACAGCACATGGGCACAGCGTTAAGGATGGCTTTGTAGGCCGGCCGTTTGGCAAGCGGATTGATTGATTTTTATTGTACAATTTGCGAACCGTAAAAATGAATAACAAACACGCAATCAAAACGAGTTATGAAGAATTTATAAAACATCACAAAACTTGTGCAGCTGTTTTCTCCCGCTCGTTGAACATGTTAATTAATAAACAAGAAAACATATGTTGGGAAACAACGCAGAATTCGTTTCCAAATTTTTAGGTGGGGGGAATCTCCCATTTTCCCTTTTTTAACTTAAAAACTAAATATCAAACCGAAACAGCGTTGAGCAGAGTGGCTGCAGAAAAAAAACCAGAAAAATCAATTGAACAGCAAACATGTTTCCGTTTGCACAATCAAATTTATAAATTGCGGAATTTAAATTTCTTCCCTCCGAAAAAAAAGGCTCATAGCAATCAAAACAGCAAACAACACGTTGGAAAGCGTGAATGTGAAAAGGACACAAAATAAAGCAAATGATTAAATAACATTAATAAAAAGCTCAAAACCAAAAAGACAATCAAACTTTCCGACGAACCGATAAAAGCTGCACCGAGCATTTAAAACTCTTTTTTTAAATATTAAATGAACAAATTTACTAAAGAAACGGTAGAGGAAAAAAAAAAACAAGGTAAAACAAAAGGCACGCAACACGAATCAAGTGGTCGAAAATCTCGAGCACAAAAACATCCATCGCTTCGGTGGGAACATCAAACAAAACACAAACTTATCCTTTCGCATAACGCGTGATATTTATACAATAAATCATTCGGCTGAAATCTTCTCCCATTCAGCCGCCCTACCCCCTCCGCATTCAATGCAAAAAAACACACACACACACAAAAAGCGCGGTGGATCAAAACATTCAAAGGAATCCGTTTTTCCGTGCATGTTCGCGCACGTGGCTCATGATGGTGGTTCCATCCAGCATTCCGCACAGCAAGATTTGCGGTCCCAAGCCAACTCTCGGCCTCGCGCGTGTGTGTATGTGTGGCTATAAAATCAAGAACAGCAAAAAAATAGACAGCAGCCACGTCCCACACCATGTTCCTCATTCGCCGGGATCATGACGACTTATGACGACCTGAAAGCCAACATTTCGCCGTCAACGGATGGTCGACAATAATATCCCCGGTCCCGCTGATACCAGAAGCTCCCAATATCCTGTCAACGGCACGACCATCCCCACCGCCCTCCGCCCGCCGACCACAGCGTCCGAAACTTCACGACTCAACGCAACGATCATCCTGTCAACGGGAAGGGGGAAATCCCGTCCGCGGATAAACGTAAATAAATAAACAGGGTGAAAATGAGTAAATGAGTCACTGTGCTCAAATGGGGAGCAAACCTGCGACAAAAAAAACCGCGCGGGAGTTTAACCCCCCTCACATGCACAAGCTATTGTTATTTTTAATTTATGCTTCTGCACGTGAGCACGCAGCAATGCGTACTGGGCAAAAGGGGAGGGGGGGGAGGGGATTGAGCGCCATGTTTTCCCTTCCTGCCCTGAATATTGGCCGTACTGCCTTTCTAGCCGGCCGAAGCTCATGTTTGCTGTGTTCAGTTGTTTGTAGCAAATGCGACACCAACGCTTGGATTATTACTTTATGGGATGAAACAGGATGGAGAGGAGAACGAGAAAGGGAGAGAGAGAGAGAGAGAGATGCATGTGCATCAGTGTCGTCCGCCACCGCTCCGTCCAGATCAAGCACGCAGCGCCACGACGGTGGAAATTACTGTCGGCGGATTGCCGACGGCTCGTTTCACTATATCATTTTTGCGAGAAAATTGTTTTATGGCTTTTTATTACCTGCTTACGTGCTGTCATTCCGGAATAATTAGCACCGCAATTGGTGCAGCCTACTGCATCTCTCTCTCTCTCTCACACACACACACAGCCCACTGCACTTCCGGCGGCGGGCAAAACCGGTGAAGGAAAAACAGCTTTTGTCCCATTTTTATCCCCCCCACCAGTGCTCCAGTTTTCCCGCCATTTGTTCTGCGCTAAACTGCTAGCGCAAAATAATTAGTCGCTTTAAAATGAACTCCGGCGCTTCGCTTCCTGTAGGAGCGGGCCGCATAAATTATCCTTCCGCTTCCTGCCTTTTCAGCAGCATCTGGTTTGGGAGCGAGAAAAGGAAGGAGTGAAGAAGTGAAGGTGCAAAAAAGGGGGCTAACGACACAAATTAAATGCCTTTTTTTGTTGGTTGTTACTATAAAAATCTATTCCCCACCAATGTGTGGGTTTGAATAACGGGTGAATAATAACAAAAAACCGCACACATTCCGGTATTTGAAAATATAATGCCATGCGAATAGAATGGAAATCCACGATACGCCAGCTTAATGTGCTGTGAGTGTCGGTAGGTGCATGCGGGAACTCGATGGAAAAATTTTAATTTAATGCGCTTGTTTCCTGCACGGATTCGATTAAACTTTAGCATTACAGTGATGATTTACGCCACAGGTAATGCACCGTAGCAGTACATATTAGTTTGTATGAATTTTTGCTACATTGAAGTTGTGATTCAGTGCAATATGTGGGACCGTTGTGATAATTTATTCGAAATAATCAAATGGCTATTTTCAAGGCATATAAATCAATGTTTTAAATTAAAAAAGTGATGGATCATA
The DNA here is from genome assembly GCA_000349105.1 of Anopheles epiroticus. Lineage (NCBI taxonomy): Eukaryota > Metazoa > Arthropoda > Insecta > Diptera > Culicidae > Anopheles > Anopheles epiroticus. Next base: position 18,161 of record KB671546.1, on the reverse strand, counting down.
TCGAATGATACTACTTTGCCCTCTGGGATTTCAAACCAATTTCAAAACCATTCTAGTAAAGAAGCTGGTCTGAATTCTAATTGTATACTTGTATCGCTCTTAAAATCTATCAAGATTCAAGCAATGATATCGAATCCATTCTTGTCTTGAAACTGTCACCCAGATAAAAAAAAGATATCAGGTCCATTCTGGCACAGGAACACATTCCAAGTCAATTCAGTTCCTGAAACAGATCATAGGTACAGGAATCCTCAAATCCTGAGAATCTGATGGCCGTTCCTGTATAGAATTCACCCGTATATCTGTTCTCAGTTGCCTCTTAATCTGTATTATGTAGATTGAAATGAGAAAGGATCATTTGCTAATACGTTTTGATTGTTAGCAGACTTTTTCGACTGATTTGTGCATCCAATCCATCGTATCCAGGAATAATACTCAGATATAAGTCAAAACTGATATATATTTAATCTACAAGTCTATAACTTAACTTGACAATGCTTCACTTATTACAGTTTTTGGCCTAATTCTGAATCTATTCTGCTATATCGCCCTTAAACTGGCGTTAGATATACTCCAAAAAAAATTTTTTTACTGATCTTCTACTAGTCTTGGACCAACGTCCAACAACATGTGAGGCTTTAAGAGACACCATGTGATGAATGATGTCTGTACATGGTATAATGGTCTGTACATCTCGCCATTCTTGGTGCTTGCTTTACGAATCGTTTGGCACCCTTGATTCTTTAGCAGCTTCTGAAACTGGCTTTAAATGACACCTCAAAATCGATGCCATACGACCCAAAACACATGCACTTCCCACCGATGCAGAGTCTCCCCCATAATAATCCCACCCCCATTATGAAACCGTTTATCAATTTCGCTGCAATTCCTGCTTAAGTTAATCACCGTTCCTTCACACTCGCACTGTCTCGACCCCCGGTCATCGGACTCGTTGTCACATAACCGCAAACATTATACGCAATTGATAAACTGTGTGCCGCTGCCACCGCAAAGGGAAGTTGTTGAGTGCAGGCAGTGGACACCGCAGCGGACAGTCATTTAGTCGAAACATTTAGCTTCACTACATAAATCATGAAATGACGAGAAAATTCAATTATCCCCCCCCCTTCCCGCCGAAACGGCCTAGCGGAAGCATTTTCTGCTCAAACGCTTTCTCGTCGTTGTTGTCGTCGCCGCCGCCGGCAGCATACGCACACGCACGCGTTAGGATGATAAGACAGCGAGCGCGGTGAAGCCTTAGATGGGCGGTTGGTTGGCTCCAAAACAAAACAACTCAATTTATCGTAAATAATTGATGATTTATTCGCTCACTCTTAGTCTCGCCCGTTATACAATGTGGCACACGGCACTCGCCTGGCTGTCTTGGGCCGTACACCGGATTGGCCCGCGACCGGAAGATGCGCTGGACAGCAGGGCTACCACACAAATCGATCGCAAAACTCGGGCAGTCTGAGTTAAGAGCTGACCGTACCGTGTTGGGGGAGATGATTTAACAATAAATTGGAATTAATCTATCTTAATAAAACGCTGTCCCGTGCATGGGGAGGTGGAACGGTGGCCACCCGTTAAAGATCAACACCAATTTCGACACCCGCTCTGGTACGGTAGCCGTTGAAGTCATCTCCAAGAACACATGGAAGCATTCGAAACCATTATTGATCGGTACAGTTTTCCATTTCCTTTAAAACTCACTCTCCCTCTCGTACTCTTACACCCGAACAAATGTGATAGAAAATTGGTTGAAGCAAACAAACCACCACCGCCCATCATCATAATCCTCATCGTCGTCATCATCATCATCATCATCGCCAACGTTTGTGTGTAGCATTCTCTATCCTCGCCTTTTGCAAGCTTGTTTTCAGTTGTAAATATTTTATGCAAACGCACCGACAAACAAGCTTCGCTTCATGGTCATGGACGGCAGGAGTCGTTCACAGTGTGCTCACCTCAACCCAAAATGCACACGTACAAACTCGTGTACCGCTTTCGGGCTGAAGATGTGCCCCGCCCGTGAAGCGAAGCTGTTTCGCTGCCAATGAACGTTTTTCCTCGCTTTACAGCCACTATCGCTTCGCCTCTTTTTAATAACAACAGCGAAGAGGAAAACCCAGGGCGCACTAAACAGAGGTACAGCTGTGTTACAACTTTACGCCCCACTACCAGAGCACTGCTGCCGGTCGGAAGTAATGAGCAGGATGTCTACCCGTTTACCATCCAATCACGTCCGGCGAGTTACCGATACCGCGCGCTCGATTACACGCTCCACGGCAGCACCGCACAGCAAATCTATATGCAAATTCTCTAATAATCGTAAAAAATTATTTAACTAGAAAAGAAAAAAGCTCAACCATCCTCAAGCTCAGCCTGGACAGGACTTTTCTTCTTTGCTTTTCCTTTTGTGCACTGCTGGAAAGCGGCGTGAGAAACGCAAGGAAAATAAATTCCACCCAAATTGGCCTCAATAATGCTCAATTGAAGTGAGTGAGCAAGGGCCACAGGACGCTTTCTAGCCCAGCCAGGGGGCATACAAATTAGGGCAGGCGAATCGAAATTTAGAACCAAACGCGGACAAGGAAATGGCTCTACAAGCTCATCGCAATACCCGCCCGGTAAGATGTAACGTGCATAATTTAGAGCAAGTGTTTTATTATTAACGGCGAACGATAGACACGATCGTTTTACGGGACGGGGAAATGGGTTAGATCGTAAAGGTAGCATGTAGCTTTTCCCAGACATGGAAAACACTCCCCAGGAAAACACGGTCCTGTGTTACGGGGCGTTCGTAATCATTACGCTGTGTTCATTTTATCTATTTTTCTATTACTGCTACGCAGTAGTGATGGGTAATTTCGACGAAAAACTGGAATCGCTTCCAAAGGACTTCTCTAGTTTCTGAAGCGGCTCCGGAACGTAGGTGTAATACACCGAACTCGGAACCGTTCGGTGCCGTCGTAATCGTCAGGAGACGCTAGATGGCAGCAGGAGTCGTCCGGAGCCGTCGGAGCGCTCGGAGCTGCCGGAGCCGTTTGGAGCCGGAGCCGTCGGAGCCTTCGGAGCCATTGGAGCCGTCCGGAACCGTAGAAACCGTCGGAACCATCCGGAACAAGGGTTATATTGACAACAAAGATAAAAGACAAAATATAAAATTTCTGATAGCGCACCAATTTAGTTTATGTGTATGTGTATGTGAAGCGATTCGTTATTTCAATTCATTTCAGCCATACTGATTCCGGTGGCTCCTACGGTATTGCCAGCTCCGGCTAACGACTAGCGGTTCTGGACGGTTCTGACGGTTCCGACGGCTGCGGGCGGCTCCGGACGGTTCCGACTATTCCGACGGCTCCGAGTGACTACAAGCGGAGCAGTAGGTTTGATAAAGACGAAACCGGTTCCGGAGTAAAGATGCTCAGAAGCGGTTCGGAGTTGTGGGTTCGGTTCCGAGAACCCATCGCTACTACGCAGTTTCATTGAAGTGTGCCTCTTTTTCTACAAACTGGTCTTTTCTTGTTCAGAGGCTTGGACATTGTAGCCTGGAAGATACTAAAACGTTACGGTTACTACGAATATAGTTTGTAAATAGTAATCATTAACGATTCCTTGAGATAATTTTACGGATAATGGAAATACTTGTGAACTCGCACACTTCTTTGCAGCAGTCTTTTCATCCATTTAAAGGACATACACGCTTAAAACCTTTTAAATGTTCAAACGTTTCCCCCTCCAAAGCAAAGAACGCCTCTGTATCTGCAGGCAGATCGTGTTTTTCTCTCCCATCTTCAGAGTCCAATCTTTACACTCACTGCAAACTCTGTTATTATCACTTGTAATACCGCTATTACTCAGTGATCCGTCTCTTGCCATCCTTCACCAGTGAGCCACCACTGCTCAGCAGTGGCAAGTGAAACGAATAAATTTGCTCCAAATGAACAAACGAACAGTTTGCACCAACGATTCCACCCTCAAGAACCTGGAAAGAACTAAGCACTTTGCTCCCTGTTCGCTCCCTCTAGCAACTACCGACACGGGAGCGAAAAAATCGTCGACAGAAAGAGAAGCGAATGAAAGTAGATAAATTAAAATTGTAGAACCGCTTCGCACCGAGTCCGAAGTGACAGCAGGGGAACCCGGATAGCGCCACCGTGCGCTGCAAATCGTAAGACAGAACGATTCACCCCGCGAGAAGAAGGGACGCGGAGCGGTGGAAAAAGTTTTCTCAGATTAGCATCTTGAGAACCGCGGACGAAGAGCGGACGAAGCTTTGCACCGGGGGTTCCGGTTCACGCTTCGATCCCGATTCCCGGCGGTCCGTTTTTACTCGCACACTGCCCGAAAGGCGGACCACTTTCAGCAGGGATACTTTTTAACTTCCTCACTTAAGCCCGACACAGGATTCGTTCATCATCGCGAGCGAACAAGCTGAACTGTTTCCGCGCCGCCTTCGGGAGAGGGTGTAAAGTGTCTACTTTAGCATTACAGACAGCGGGCGAGCGTTGCAGAAGCCGCGTAAATTTTATCTGCAACTGGAATTTATTCGCATAATTTTTCTTCACTTTATCGGCCATGTTGCTGCCAAGATGGATTGCTTCGGGCGAGCGCCGTCCCGATCGGACCAAAGCTGCAGCCCGGCTTGGCGGTGGTACAAGGTACAACATAAAGTACGCAACGGTGAAGCGAGTCGAGGTGAGACAAATGTCCAACGTTTCAACCGATCCTGGTTTGGGGTAATTCCGCCGGGTCGGGTCGTGATCGCTTGTTACAATGGAGTGATGAAATTTATTACGCTTGAAGGCGAGATTAAGCGCGCACACAGCCGTTCGGGAAGAACCGTTTGCGTGCGATAATGAGGATTTATGCAGCACACCGCGACCGACCGATGCGAAATGTCGGTTTTAATTGGTCGAAATAATTTGTGGACCTTAAAGCGAAAATTGTGCTGAAACAACTTTACGTGGGGATGATTTACAGAAAATGAAAAATCAAAACTATGCGACACGTGCGAAACAAAAACATGAATTTTATTAATAAGCAGAAACGCAAGCATCCGCTCAAACTTCTCGAATCATCATTCGGGAATAAGCCATCCCTTGAAAAGTGTTTTTATAATGGTACCAGCTAATCGATTTCAGATCATTTTTGTTCATATATCGTCCATTGAGATTCGAGTAGTGGCAATTGTTGTACCACCAGGCGCCTTCACTCAGCACGGCACAGTTTTCCGCGGGCCTCTGATCGTTATCTCGATCCAGGGTCGTGAAGTTGGAGCCCTGTTGGGGGGTTAATGAGTCCCCGGCAGTTCCCGAGTAGGCTCCGACCTTCTTCAAGAAAAAACGCTCGGCCTCACTTCCGATGATCAGCTCTTTGTACTGGGCGTACAGGTAGGTTCCAGAGAAATCTTCAAGCTCCACCACTAGCTCATATGGTCGAGCGGTGGTCAGTCGATGTAAACGTTCCAGACCGATCCAAAACTCTTGCTCAACGTTCCCGAAACCATCCCGATACTCGTCCCACTTGCGGTAGAAGTTCATCGAACCGTTCGTGTGTCGCTGAACCACCAACCAGCCTCCTCCGAACCGCGTCTGCTCACAATACGCCATGAACGGATCCATATCGTCGTTTGGTTGCATTAAATACTTGCCCGATATCTTCTCAGGCACCTCTCTGCACGATCGATATATTTTGTTCCGACAACCTTTCATGGGAGCGGATGTAGTACTCCATTTCCCTCCAAATGGGGTTAGCATTTCCTTTGGTGCAAGCATTTGGATCTCCTTTCGCATCTTTTCGTGACTCGCACAGGCTCTCTGCTCCGACAGTACCTTGTTCGACTGAGTCTGCAGTGTGGTGAGATTGTGACCGATCGTTTGACTCAACTGATTGAGGGCCCACAGTAATCCATCCGAAAGGGTCTGCTGCTGTGACAACTTCTGCTCGATGCTTTCCTGATCCTCCTTCAATGTGAATTCCATTTCAATCAGCTTGTACTGCAGATGTTCCAGCTTGGACAACAATACATCGTAACCACATGCTGATTGAGCCTTCTTTGTGACGTTCTCTTCACTGCAACTAACCACCGTAGCCACCAACAGCAACAACGTACCGTAGACTTTTCCGACACGATTGTCCATGGTGATTTTCTCTTGCTAAATTATGGAGAATTCGCCTGTTTCTTTCCCTTTTTATACAAAAGCCTAGACGGTTCAACACGCTATATGCAGCGTAAGGCTTATCAATTTTTTAAAGACAAACAAATAAAACATAAAAACGAAAGCAGATGTTCACATGTTTGTCATTTCCAACCTCTAACGTCATAAATTAACGCATGTGTTTCTTTTTTATTGAATAAAAATTACAGTGCAGTACACATTAAGTTTCACGGATCAGCATTCTTGAGTATGCCATTCCTATATGCTTCGATTTGTAGTGGTACCAGTTCATACTGGATGCATCCTCAATATTTTGATAAAGCCCATTAAGATTTGAAAAGAGGCATTTGTTGTGCCACCAACCTCCCTTGTAGTTCACAGCACAGTTGGCACCTGAATTGAGATCATTATCATGATCAACTGTTGTAAATTTCATATCCTTGTGGTAAGTTAGCGAGTCACCCGCCGTTCC
>KB671545.1:132653-188180 GCA_000349105.1 Anopheles epiroticus | reverse complement strand
AAGAAGAAGAAGAAGAAGAAGAAGTGTAATTATATCGACATCTCATTAAGCGACAGATTGGAATCCAAGAAAATCGATGGTAAAAATGAAATAACGTATTTTGACGCATGTCTACTTGATTCCAACTGATTCTGGTTCCAAAATTTCTGTCCAATCCGGACGATTCCAAACGATAAGCTTCTTACTCTTTCCATCTGGAGCTGGTTTCAAATTGTCCAGGGGTGTTTGGAACAAGCTGGTTTGGTATGTTTTCTCCTCATTACTAGTCTAGTTTTCCATCACCAGCTGTCTTTAGCCATGCCAAGTAATCGGTTTTGATAATAAGAGGGAGACAAGAACGGTGTTTGAGAGAAAATTGAGATGAATGATGGACGGTGGAGCATGGTCGTGGGCGGCTTTGAATAATGTTGTAGCAGGCTAAATCCCCCACGCAGTTGTAGCGTATGCAATTAAAAGCAAGTACGGAATACTTGCTATATTTCATATTATATTTCAAATCTAAATTTGGTGTACATTATAGCTAGTTAGGTTTTCTACTATAAACACACTCTTTTCCACAGAGAGTGTAAAAGTTACATTTCTCATGCAATGTGCCGTTAGATTTTCGTATTGGTGGTCTCTATGATGCATGGTATAAATTACATATGTAATGATGTGATGGGAATATGATTATTTGATATCGTCCTAGGAACTTAACTAGGTCGGTAGATGGAGGCGTATGAGTTCCACGTTCAACGTGGTTTGTATTCCAATTAAACCGCTTTCTCAAACGCAGTTCTTACTATCCTGCTTAGTATTTAAGCTTAGGTACAGGCATTTACCAACAACATTTTTTTTAGGAAGATGCTCAGGAAGATTGTTGGCCCCATACGTGAGGAGGGGCAATGGAGGAGTCGATACAACGACGAGCTGTACGAGCTGTATAACGACCTTACTGTTGTGCAGTGGATTAAGCTCGTCCGGTTCCGGTGGGCTGGGCATATTATACGCATGGACCCGGACGACCAAGCCCGTAAAGTCCTCTTAGGCCGTCCACATAGACAGAGGAGGCGTGGCAGGCCCAAGCTGAGATGGGAAGATGGCGTTGAGGCGTCCGCCATGAAAGTCGGGATGACGGATTGGCAGACGACGGCGCGAGACCGTGAGCGGTTTCGGAGTTTGGTGCTGCAGGCGAAGACTGCAAAGCGATTGTAGCACCCGATAAGTAAGTAAGTTTTAGCAACAATGGTTATTGTGCTAAAGAAAATTAGGTTTACAATACAAATTCATACGATCAGGCCCGACGTTGCATCGAATCTCATTCGGACCGCTGCCGCTTCCCATACGCAGGATTTAACAATCTTGATATGGATGGGTACACTCAGTCACAGAAAGAGCATTGGTGCTCTGGTTAAGCCTTGACCCTACAGGGGTTGTTGTGCCGCTCAAGAAGAAAGATACACAAATACAGATCCTACGCCTATTCACTCCATAACACGTTTGTTCCAATCATTGCTTGCTCGTTTATTTATTTGATTGTAGTACATATGAATATTGCTATTTGATCACACCCCCTAGATATTATGGATACCAGGCGAACGGGAAGACGACTTCATCAAAGCTTCAACCTCACACAGAAGAATGCTGGTTGGTGCGCTCCAATCCGTTGCTTATCCAGCCTTACTGGGAAGCTTGCCGCCCGTGCCCTTTGCGGCCCGTTTTTGACGTGCCTCTGTTATGTACGATATGGTTTCAAGTGCCGGTAGAATGTTGGTCTTTTCAAACGTTGTTCGAGCGCTTCGTCGAGATCTCTGTAGGTGGCGGATGAAAAAGGGGAGGAAAAGTGTGTTTGGATAGGATACGTGTAAGATGAAGCGTTCGGTAAAGCTTGTACATTGCAATCAAACCGTCAGAGGCATCTGGGGCGGTGGCGGTGGCGGCGGCGGGAACTGATCTTGTCCGGGAATTTCTGGCGGAGCTTGACGAGATACCTGCGCGAAGCGGGGAGAGTGAATGGTTTGAGCACGGGAATGATTTTAACCGCGAAAGTGCTGAATCTTACCCGACTGTGCAGCATTCCCGGCGGCTTCGGAATATCGCCCGGTCCGGGGAAGCTTGGTATTTGTGACGCATCGGAAGGCTGCATTTGAGCACGAGGAGTATTTATGGCTTGGGTTAATCAAAGCAAATCAAACCAGACATCAACACTTACCACGTGAACTGCAGTTGGGAGTGCTACGACTGGTGAATGATCGATCAGGCACACTAGCCCAGCGAAGAGTGCTGCCAGTACGGTAAAACGAGCCATGCTGTATAGTGTTGCAGAGCGTTCTGTTAGCTATCGAGTATTATTACCGCGTATTTATAGTGCTCTAAAGCGCCAGACCTGAGATTCACACCCTCGATATGATCAATTAGAGGCTTATTAACGAGCGTAAATCATCCTTCGCGTGTCAACGCGGTTTTGCATGCATTCGTGGGATAGACACCGATTCGTTCCGATCTCGATAATTCGTCCGCAATTAGCCGGATGAAAAACATGAAAAACATGCTTCGTTGTTCTGTTTGTTTTCCATTTCCGAAAAGAAAGGTCACCAGTGGATGTGTTTCGCTTGTTGATCGGATGATTTAGCGGTGCGGGAAAATGTTATGCGTTGGTAATCTATAATTTTCCGTGACCCTCGGTAGGCGATAATCACCAGGCACAGTACCGCGCCCGTAACTGAGACTGATTTAATCTACTTTTCTCACACATTTCATATGTACTCATTGTATGGGGTGTCATCTTGGCGACGCTTGTAGATAAATGTACAACAATAACAATGCACTGCAGGTCTATTTAAATTTTATAATAATTTATTTAGTTTTCTTTTTATTAGAACTATTTAACAATATATACAGTAGGCAATAAAGATCATTAAATGTATCTCTCTTTCTCTATCTCTCTCGCGCTCTCGCTCACCATCTCTCTCTCTTTCTCTCTCTATCTCTTCTGCTCTATCTTTAGAATCTTATAACGAAAATGGCAGAGAGAACGTGAATAGAATCAAGAAACTTATAGCTAGAACTCATGAAAATAAGACACCTAACATTCCTTTACGGTGAGTATTTGATGGATCGATGTTTTGTCATTTTTGCATCGCGTGTTTGTTTGTTATTTTTTTTTTTTGCATGCTAATTATTGATATATTTTTAATGCTGCCGCTGTCTGTGTATGTGGTTGATTCTTAAGATTGTACAACTATCTTGGATAAGAACATGGTATGTGATTTTTGGTCGCCCGCTGTTTGCCACGTTTACTTTACTATTCGTGTGTGTTTTCTTTCTTTCTTTCCGTCTCGCACTGGGTTCATCGTTTATGGTAAACTACTGCACGTTTGCGTTCCAGCTGGAAAAAGACTATAATATAACAAAATACCTTTCACTAGTATCATCTACCTGATAATGTGTTGGATTTAATCTTGCTGTATTTAGGCTTTACTTTGACTGGGCTTTTTTCTTACTTGACACTAAATCTACATTTATGCAAGTGTGGGTGTGTGTTTTTGTTAACGAATTGGGTTTCGTTCGTTTATTTACTTCAATGTTTTATTTTTTTATTTTGCCTTGTTAGAGACTCTATTCCTAAACAGTGTCTTTATTTGTTTGCTATATTTGAATCCTTCTTCTGCTACGGTGCGTCGGTATGGCCCACCGTTCCTCTATGTGTCCCCGTTTATTCAGTAAAATATGCATTACATTACGGCTTTTCGGTAGTTCGGTAGTTCGGTAGAACCAGAGAAAATCATTAAACGCCCAGTACTATTAACGCCTACGGATTGCTGTTAGCTGGAGTTTTGTGTGCGTGTCGTTGCTGCAGTTTTGGAAACGGATGAGACGGCAGCGCCCACAAAACGTTCCTAAAGTATTGTTTTAAACGCGTTTCCCCCTCAACTAATCTAGTTCACTAAACCTATTCAAGGGATGCGAGGGGGGTGGGGGGAATACGGAGAAAATAAGAGGAATTCCGCTACCGAGAATAAAAAAGGACAAATATTTGAATACAAAACTTTACGCTATACAAAGATGTAGATATATCAAACGTTGTCTTGCTACTACCTACTTGCCTTCCCTACGGTCGCTACAGTGTGTTCCGTCGTTATCAAATTGGTCATTTCGTTTTCGTTTCCCTTCCGATCGGCAATAGCATTAATGGGGATTTTATCTTGATCCTCGGCTTCGCCTCGTCATGCTTATTTCGTTTGGCATTCCGGTTCATCTTCATTCGAGCTGGTTGCGGTGCATACCTTTTGCAGCTAATGAACCGTAGAATTGGTTGGAGGGTCATACCCCGGGTTTTAACCAAGGGTGTTCAGGGTTCAGGGAAGGATGAATATGACGATGCGCATTTTCAGCAAGACTTCGGTCGCTGGATTTGTCCAATAAGAGTTTTATTTTATGTTATGCATTCTGCTCCCTTCAAGCTTTTATACGACCGCTGCTAGAGATTGGGTTTTGTGTTTGTATGCTTGCATGGGACATACGCTATATTATACTAATGTTTCGAGTAGACTAATGGTATGGTACTCTTTTTTTACAGCACTTTTGCTTGAATTATAGCTGTTCCTCTCTTTATCGCTCAGTTACAGGATGGTTCCGCTACGCTAGTGTTTGTTTTGAAGAAGTTGAACTCGGAAAATGGGTATAGGTGTGTGTGTATAACGATAGTTTATGTAGGTAGGTAGAGATATAGGTATAATGCTCGTTAGGTAGGTAGTTAGGGGCAAATGTTTTTTTTTGTTGAGGAAAAAGTCCCGATTGGCGGTTAGTAACACGATGTTGATAACACGAGTAAAACTAGAAATTCGAAGTTGCTTAAAACCGTTCACGAACATGCCACTTGAACAAGGCAACGATTTCGTTTCACCTACTCCTCCAGACGATCTGGTGTAAAGGTGTAGCGTTCTGTTATGTTTTGGTTAATCTTCCTTATCTTGTTCAACACCAATTCAAACACATAGCACATTGCGCGAGCAATTAGACTAGAAGAGAACAGATCACAATCGAACGATGTAAACTGTGTCTAAGGTTATCAACTTAACAGCATTCGAGAAACAGGGAGAAAAAGGGATAACAACTTTCGTTATAGCTTATACCGTAACGGCTGAGTTATGGATTTGGTGCAACAATTATCGACATGAAGATTGGGAGCGTAAAAGCACGATCAAGTTTTATATCCTTTCGATAGGTGTGCTTGCAATGCCGCGTTCCTAAGCCGATCGATCATCATCATTTCAACACTTCAGCTGACGGCCTTTTTCATCCTTTCGCCACATTACAGGCCGCGGCTGGCTCTGGAGAGCAACAGCATTTGCTCCTCCAGTTGTTACAGTTGTTTTCTACCGGTACAGGCTACGTAATAAATGTGTTTAAAAATGGTGTATATGCTTTAAAATTTGAGAATTGTTTTTAACAGCTACTTTTATTTTGTTTTATGCTTATGTGTTGCTTTAATTTTGTAGGTAAAATAAAAACAAAAGATCGATGCGTTCGATTGTTGCATTTTGTTTTTATATCAGAACTTTTGTTAAACTTTTTTCCTCCCTTATAGTATATATATATATATTTTTTTTTGTATCGTTTAGTGTTGGTTTTTATTTGCCTTGCCCGGGTGGATTTTGTCGTTTTTCGTAACTTATGATCCCAGGAAGTGCAGTGCACATGGCCACATCGACATATCATTATCGGGTTAAGAGTTTAGGGATTTTAATTTTTTGTTTTATTATAATGCAAACATTAAGGCTACTTCACCGAACTGTGCCATTTTCTCGGTCGTTTGATTCAGATTGATACTACTCGATATGACATCTACTTCAATTACTAATGGATGCAGTAGATGACAAATGCTGGACGCTGTATTCGGTGTACTGTGAATCAGCCACACACGTCTTGTATGTGTAATTATCACGTGAATTTCTTCTTCAAGTATCGATCCACGCACTTTTTACCCTCACATTCTATCTAGATGTGTATGGGTAGCTGCAGTTATGCTTTTTATTATTTAAAATGTACTTCGCTACTATGTAGAAAGAAATATCAAAATTCTCAAAAGCGTTCTGTGGACCGAACGCTTAGGTGTTGTTTGGTGTGCACTGGTGGAGTTTGGGCTGATACATGGTAACATCTTCATTAACTCGATGACTGAAACCAGAACTGAAGCATACGAAACTGAAGCACCTCCATCGGAGAGCATATTATTTTTTGTTTAATTCAAGTAATACTATGCACGGTCCCGAACGCTGCATTATTTTGGTGCAACACGTGAGTGATAACATTTTTTGTCGCCCAGTTTTGTGTGGTAATGTTAGGATGGTCGTTCTACAGCAAACATGTACACATCTAGCTTTGCTTTTGGTTCCTTTGTCAGCTGTATGATGGTACGATTGTTTAAGAAACAAACCTTCTTTTAAGAGCGATATTTTATGGGAGTTTTTTTGTTTGTGTGTTACTCTTGCAGGCGCAGTGTCGAGTAATCTGTTCGAAATTTTTGTTTGATTAGGTCTGATTGTTTTTTCAGATCAACCCGTACATATATGTATTGTTGAATTGTGAGCTGTGCAATTGGTTGTCTATATACCTTAAACGTAATCTTATGAATGTAAAATCTTTTTGCTCAGGAACGACCTAGGTTTATAATGTTTTCCTTTTACCTCTTACTCTCTTCATATTTTCTTCTCGTTCGCTGAATTTCTACGTTTTATTACCACACTTTTGAAAAACCAACCGTACCTTAGAGCATTTGGCATACACTGGCGGAAATAGGGAATGGAAAATAAATTTAAAATAGATCTGTTTGTATCACAAACCCAAAAAAAAAGACGACTAAAGATAAAAGTTGAATTGTTGTTGTGATTTTTCTGTTTAAACCATATTAATAGGAATAGATTTTAAAGGCAATTATTGATCTCTATTGATGATGGACGTATTTGTGCTGGCTCAATGCAATCCGGTAGGCTGTCTTCAAAACGGGTAAGTTGATTCCTCCGTTACATTAGTTAAAGCAATATTACCAAGACATTTTAGTCGTCGATCTATATTTAACTATTTCCTTTTTTTCGGGGCTATTAGTTCGACTAATATGTAACAATGGGAGTTCAGGGTTGTGAAATGAGTCAAAACGTTACGGTGGAGAAGGTGAATGTGCTGTTGAGTTGTGAACGCACCCGCACAAAATAGCCTCTCATTTTGTTCGGTTTGCTTTAAGTGAGATTTCTATTTATGATGTCTAATAAAATGAGAAAAAGCTAAACAAAAATAGAGGAAAATACACACATTTTCCGCAATCTATTTTCAAACTATAGCGTTTGGTCAAATGATGAAGTAAGCCGTTCAATGGATGGATGCGTACAGTAGAAAACTAAAACGTTTGCCGTTCGTAATCGCTGGTGGTTTTGTCTGCCATTGTCTGTTGCTATTCGTTTATTGTGTGATTGAAAACTCGCACCAGAACGATGTGATCTAAATATTAAAAGCGATATAATCATTCGTAAATGAATGAAAATTACCAAATCTTTTCCAAGCTTTCTTTTCCGCAAAAGCTGCAATATTCGAATCTAATTAACGTCAGGATAATTACCGCTGTTAAAAACGTCCCTACTCGATGCGTTGGAAATGTCGCAAAACCATTCTAAGCGTTACCTTTGCGGTAAGTGGTTGGTCGTGAAAGTTATGCTATCATTTTGCTCGACGAAGCTAAAGCTTTTCATTTTACTCTCTTGTGCACAGCCTGCCATGGGTCATTTAAAAAAAAACACTATGAGCAAACACAAAAAATAATGTCTATGAAAATATGTTTCAATGGTTCCTGCATTTTGTTCGATAAAAATTAAAAAGTGAGCAGTGAGAAAGCTTACTTAAATTTTAATCGCATTATTATTCTGCTTGTCATTCAAGCGAGGCACTTAAACGAGAAAGGACTAAGAGAAACTTTAAAGTAGCAAGGCGGGATCAGGTGAATACTCTAACGGTTTCCTACAACGAAGGGAACAACATAACAGTAGTTCATGATGCTCCTTTTCGAAATGTATGAAACACAATAATAACATTGTACAGTGCAGTAGGATTTACGTTACACATCGTGTGTTCTTGACCAAGAATTAGTATCTCAATTTGCTAATGTTTATTTATTTTTATAATATCAATTTTGGTTCTACACAAACGCATCGATCGTGGGCATAGTGTCCCGGACATTGGACCTTCATGTTTATTTTTAAATTAAAGCCAACATGCGAATAAAACTAAGCGACGCAGAACAAGCGCCTTTGTTTTTGCTACGAAATTTTGTATTATTTATCACATTACGCATGGTGTATGTGTGTGTGTCTAAGTATGTAAGTTCACTACAACGGTTCACTACGAACGTTCTCGATTACTCCGCTACAAGTGAGAAGCGCAATGCAGTTGAGGAGCAACTTACGCTAAAGCTTTATTCGTTTGTTTTTGCATGTCTACCGGCTTTCGACTTTGCTAACCATGCTGAAATGCCAATTTCTAATTGAATGTGTTGCAGTTTTATATTACTTCAGGGAGTGTGTTATACACATGCAATTTGCTTAAACTTTGAAGAAAATCTACATTGATTCAGGTAACAGACTGGTAGTCTCACTTTGAAGAAGAATTATGTACTGTTGTACTGTAGAGATTCAATGGAATATCAATGGAAGGAAAAGAGTGCATGAAAATGGGCAGGGAAATCGATGACTAGAATCAGTACTTAAGCTACTTGCAAAGAATCACGATTAATCGATAACATCGCTAGATCACCTAGCAATTCGTTCTGAGACTGAGTGCGTATCTGTTAGATGGTGATCTTCGTTGTGTAAAATACATGCGAACGGATGCTACTCGGAAGGGGAAGATCAGATACAGTAGACAGACTACTCGTAAACTGAGCGCAAACCTAACACTAATCCTACACTGCCGCTTGGGGCAGAATAATAATAACATTGAAATGCGTATGCGCAGTAAGATGAAATCTTTCGATGTGCTGAATGCAAGGCTCAATTGCTGGGACAGCACGAACAAAGGCCTATGGTCAGCATCTTTACGACCGGGGGACCCTGTAGCAGTGTGTCGATACCGTTGTTTGTGGATTCTCCTGCTTTCTTCATCGGCATCATGCAACGTAACAGTTTCAGTTTCTTAAGCCTATGAGCTATTGGGTTCTATCATATTCGTTCGAGAGGAAACTAAGAACAACTGCACAACTGAAGAACCGCTTTAACAGTCCACTAGGTTAACTAGGTTGACCGGCACATCTATGACGTGTAGGGCAATGAAACGGGATATCTTGTGCGTTGCGCACATCGTAGCTCTTAGTGGGTTGAGATGGGTTGTCTTTTTCGTGTTGTCTTATCATGCTACAGTGTTTTCCTATGGTAGTACCTACATGCCACGCTATCGGAGATGAAATCATGTTGCTCGAAACCGGTTCTGGGTGCTTCTATGTTTTCTCGCTACTTGTGTGCATTTCTGTGGCACGATCAATCGACGACGATCGGTAAATTCGTTACTAGTCCCGAAACTCATCAATAACGTACATTCACGCGTGAAGGTGAAGTAGGTAGAGTATAGTTTGTTTTCGCACTTGAAGGCAACGGTATACGTTAGCCAGTTGGTTCATTACGTTTAACGATCGAGAGTAGATGGAGAAATTTCCTCCGGGCCGGCAAGCATCGGAATGCGATACGAGTGTCCCGTATGTCAGGTAAAGGACCGCCTTTGTTCGCTAGAGTTATTTTGCTAACATGGAGTTTCAAAATATTCATGGCAATTCTAGGTTCACTATCTCTCGGGATGATACTGGCCGATTTGATCGACGGTTGAAAAGATAGCCGATACGTCGGCACTATTTTTCTAACTCTACAGTTTCGCGTTAACTACGTTTAAACATTTTCCTCCTTTCCTGTTACGTCATCTCCCTTGTTGCCGTTACTGCCATACTTCCTATGTCCTTGAACTAAACACTATTCTGGTAAATGGGTTAATGCACCTCTAGTAGTCCGCAATGGGGCCGGATGCCCTTCTGCTCCTCCGTAACTCTAAGCTAATCCTTTCTATCTCTAAGTAGTCTTTTATCCTTTTAAGTGGCGTACGCGACCGTCCAGTCCCAAACACCTATTCGTAAACCGCCGATCACCCTTTCGTTCGCTGTTCCTCCCGTATGTGTCTTGTGTGTTTCAGCTAGTCAGCCCAACCGGTACTGCCGGGTGCGCTGCGCACCGCCGGATACTAGAAGCGGGAGGCACGTTCCCGCTGCTTGGTGAACTTGCTGCCCGTACCGGCCACCGGTGCGCCCGAAGGGGCGAGCGAAGGTGTGGCGTAGCAGCTGGTCGAGCTGCCGGGGGAAGATAGGAACAGGTCGGAATGGAAGGACTCGGAGCCGGCCGGTGGTGGCGGGGGAAGTGAGGGATGGTTGGGATCGGGTGGCTCGATTCAGCTGCTTGTCCGGTGGCTGCCCGGATGCGTGTCGCCGGTGGATGACTGTGTGTTATTGTTGTGTGCGGCGTAGGAAGGTGCCGCCGCGCCACCGTACGCCGATGCGGCCGAGCCGAAGCTGTTGGCGAACGAGGAGTTCGCCGTTGTCGGCACTAGCGCCACCGACGAGGACGAGGCAGAGGAGGCGGCTGGCGGGGCGCTCGTCGTCGACGGTGGCAGCAGCGTTTCCGGCACGAGATGGGGCGTCCGGCTCGAGATGGGCGGCAGGATAGGACTGGCCGGCCACGGGTAGGCCGGCGTCGAGGTCGACGGAACACTCCTAAAAGAGAAACTGGTTTACGAAACATGATGAGCAACACAAACACACCGAACATCGACTTGGAAGTGAACTAGAAGCCGTTGCCGTTGGGTTGATACTGGGGCGAGGAATTCTTCTTTTAATGTAGTGGAGTTATACTGTAGGTGTTAGTAGTGTGGTGGTGGTGATGGCGGTGGTGGTGGCGGGGTGTAATAGGTGTGGTGAGGGTAGTGGCATTAATTGGGATTGTTGTAGTAGTAGTTGTTGGTGTAGTGGCTGTTGTTGAAGATGTTTTGTTGGCATGAGCTATTTAGTTCTGAGTTTTATCCTTCAGATGTCCCAAAAGCAGAGCTATGCATAAGTGCCCTTTTTAAACGATTTCATCGTTAGTTAGTGATGGAAGGTTAGCTTTTTGGTTAAACCTCAAACTGGCAGCACATTTCGGTTCTGTTTCGTACTTCCAAACCGGTATTCGGTCTAGACGGACTGCGCCATGCGCCATGCTGATGCATACTAGTTGGTTAGTTGATTGGTTGGTGGTTGGTTAGTTGGTTGGTTGGTTTTGTCGGGTGGAGGTGGGATGGTTTTGAGCGAGCAACAGTGGACGCTGGCGGAACTCTATGAAAATAGGAAATTTTTGCGGCATGCTTCACGGTACCTGGAGTGCGGTAGCATCAGTGGCGAGCCGAGGGGTGGGGCCGGCGTTGGCAAGCCGGACGACGAGCCGGTGGCCGCTGCATCCGGGTGCAGGAAGTTACGGCGCTGATCCACCCGCTCCTGATGCTGGGTCAGGCATCGCGTTAACACTTCCGGAAGATTTTCGATTTGTGTCTGTGTCGTACGAGAAAGAGAGAGAAGTGACAGCATTATGACACGATTATGGTTAAAATGATATTGCTTCCTGTTCTGGTGCTATATACCATCGGATCTTGAAGATTTACCTGCAGGGATGTTAACTTGTCCTCCAAGCTGGTGATTCGTTCCTCCAAAGCATCCTGCCTGGTTGACATATCCGATACAATCTCGTACACAGTGTTTTGCGTCTATGATGGAAGAATAATTAAAACAGGAGCGTGGCAAAGACACGTTATTATGTTTCCAGCATTGCAAGATATGGCAACCTAGAGCTTAATGCATATTTTCTACGTAGATGATTTATCACTTAATCTATGATAACTATTAAATCCATTTGGAATTTTGAGCATAAATGTATCTTTAACATCTATTTTATCTAAAAAAATATATTCTTTAATGAAACTGGGCAGCTTGTTGGTCTAATTCGTAACGGCGTAGGTACGTCATATAAACAGGCCTGACGATGTCGTGAATCCCTTTCGGACCGCTACCAACCTCCATACGGAGAAATAACTATCTTACTATATACTATTTTACATAGCACCTCCGTACGCAGGATTTACAATTTTGATAAGGATGGGTATACTAAGTCACTGAAAAAGCTAGCCTTTTCTGGCTATTAAGTGCCACCCAAAAACAGGAATCAATTTACAGAAAATATGTTTTGAAAATGTGAACTAAATAAATAAATAAAGTACTTATAACACTCAATACACTTGGTATATTTTTGATTATTCTCTCATTTCAAGAATAATCAATAACATAGGATATGTTAAATATAATATAAGACATTTTAGAAATGTTACTAGAAAGGTTTTGTACGAATAAATCTGATACAAAAACCATTCTAAACTTATGGGTAAAATTATTTCCAACCTAATGATATATTTGACTATTTTGTATTATAGTTACCTTTTTTAATTTTATGTTACCTATTTATATCTAAATCATTTGATTTTTATGCTACTTTATTTTGATACCTTTGTTGTATAGTTTATATTAGCATTTTAATGATGACTTTTTTTGGTTTTTTTTAATTTAATTTGATCAATGTATCAAAATTTGCATGAAACTAGGAAAAAGAGATTTTGTCATTCACTCTTGTTCAAACTAAACAAAGTATATATGTCTATTTGACTCGTTGAAATGGTTGTTCAAAAACATATTTTAAACAATTAAATCTCTAAACAACTTACCTTTGCCATGTCGGTGATAGTATTAGCATTGTCCATAAGCTTACGCTGATCCATTTTAACCTTTCGAAGACTGGAAGAGCAATGAGAAATTTTAAATTAGGGTTTTTGGTAAGTTTTTGAAACATAAACATATTTCATTTAAAAGAGATTGTCGGACCCTACTGTTATTAAATTGGAGCAATTTTATTAAGATTGTGTTTCATCGTTTCTCTTAACGTTAGAAGATTTTAAAATTAACATTTAATGAGTGTTGCTGCTTTTATTGTACCATTATTTCTATCGTTTTTATTTAAACTAAAATTATTTTAAATTTGTTATTTTCAGCAAAATTCATAATAATTTAAGTGATGAGTAAATCTAACAGAAAATTGCAATTTCATAGCTGATTCATAGACGCCCCACGATTCCAAACTGTGCCCATGATAGACACATGCTGTGCGTTGAGTAAAAACCGAATAGAAGTTTCCGGAGTGTGGTGTTCCACCAAGCAACTGTTTCCGGTGCCTCTAAGGGAGCGTAAGTGAAGCAAGTAATCATTAGCTTGATCATCAAGATATGAGTTAAATCGTCCCAAGTTTGTTGCAGTTCCAATTAATCTATTGTGTTTGTTTTGTGAGTAACCACGTTCCTTGATGGTAACGTGTTACAAGCAGAAAAAACAACATTTTTACGGGGTTGTGATTGGGTTAGTGTGTTGAATTAATTGTAGTAAGGTTAAGGGAAAATGATACTTACGCATAAATTGCCAGCAGAAACTTTCTCTGATGCGTTCGTACCCGTCCGGGATTGACTCGTTTCACTAGTCGGGTGTGCTTGTAGATTAGCCAGGTTTCCCGAAGCACATTTGCAGCGGCGTTTTTCAGCTGAAATAAAACATATTTTTATATTGAATTGAGACACATTTAAGAACAAATCTAAAGCATTCAAACGTTGCCTATTGTGAACGTAATTGAAACGTAGCCAAAAACAAAATCCGAAAAACGGCATGACAAATGACACAGATTGTCGGTGGCGGCACGGTTCGCTAGATTTATTCCTGAGCTTACATTTAAGCCTGGACTCGTTTCACTGCTACTGCTGCTTCATTGAAAAGTTTCCACAGGTTTCGATTACCAGATCGATTGGTGAAGCAGGCATCATGGACAAAGAATGATTCGATGGTCAGCTCGGTACGCAACGACGAGACCAAGAGCCAACTTCAAACAGGCATCGCAGATAAGTTGCTCCCGTAAGACGTATGGCATGACATCAGGCATCGTTCGGTTTTCCCGGTACGCCGAACGGTCGGTAAAATAGCACCATTAAACCTAACGATGCCGATGATAGGAATCAGCCGAAAATGGCATTCCCGGGTAAGCACCGTGATCCGTGTGATAAGTTTATAATGAAGTGGAAAACCCGACCCGAACCACGGTCAATAGGGGATAGCGTGAACAAAATACGAACAGTGGTTCTTAAATTATCTGCCATTCTTACGAGTCGAAAACACCCAGCGGACGGTTTCTGGTGGATGCAATGTGGTATTTAATGATACCGGATCGAGCAGGTTTTCCGCCGGGGTTTCTGTGGTACCACTCCACGCAATGGAGTCGAAGTTCGTGCAGCTCATCCTTGTCGTGATGCTTACGGGTGCAAACAGAGAAGGTGGCCAAAAGCGAAGGTCTGAGCTTTGCCGTTGGTAATTATTGTTCCGCAGAATAAATGGGTACGTAATTTTTCTTCCAATTTCCCACGGGGTTGGCCATGCGTAGAACAGTTTTTGCCGAACCAGTGGCACCATACCACACAAAACGAGCCGATGAATTGGCTTTTCGGTCACCGAAGCCAGATGTACTTAACGAGCATCGTCATTCGAATTTTCTGTATTCGTGCACAGTGCGTTGTCCTTTGGTGTCAGTGGTGACGGTTTGATTTGGAGCACTGTACAGTCCTAGCACGAAAATTTGTCGAGCGATAAAAATTTATTGAACTGGTTTTATGAAAGGTATGATAAAAAACATATTTGAATTCTGGAAGCATGGTCTCTACAAAGAGTTGCCTCGATATTAAATATTGTTGCATTAATTTTACTGGGTAAACTGCTGGCATGCATTATAATTTTTTTACCTAACTGAAGCAAGTTTTATCCATCGTGACAATGGTTAGGGCCTTTATGCTTCATTCGGTGTACGTTTTATGCTGGTATGGTTCTTATTTTGCCCTGCTAGATTCTTAGCTCAAATATCGATCAAATGAATCTACGAAATACTGCAAAAAGTATTCATACACAACCAAACCATAGATTGAATCTAACAGTGCAATTTACTGAAAGCTGGTTTCACCATAATGATTTGCAATCTCACACAGCTGTTTGTTGAACTAGTAAAAAGAAAACGTCTAAAGTTTGGATCAAACTTGTAAGCGTGAAAAGTTGTCCTTCACTGTTGAATGATTTTGAGATATTACCAGGTCGAACACGGTACCGGTACGTACCGTGCGTTCGATAAACGGAAATTGAAACGACAGTCGAGATCATCACCAGTTCCTAGCAACCGCAGACGGAAGGCCACAAGCTTTGAAATTGAATTCAAGTTCGTCGAATTTCGTGAGTATGCATTTGCCTCCAGTGTAGTTTGCAAACACCATATGGAGTGCAGAATCTACCGATAATTAGCTGCTGAGCTTTAAAATTGATGGCTACAAGTATGCTGGTTCGTTTGCAAGATGATTTCCGAAAAATACGAAAAATGGTTCATTGAAAAATACGAAAAATGGTTCATTGATTTATTTAGAGGGAAATGTTTTAGATCTTTTTCATTGAGACACATGAAAATTTGCTTCATGTTCCTGAAAGGTGTTTGAAAAGAAATCTTAAAACAGTTTTCTTTACTACTATGATGGTTGATATTTTTATCTGAATTGTTACTATCTAACTAATTAACCATTTTAAATATGAGCTGGTTGCTTTATAAAGGCTAAAAAAACAAGAAGTAAATATCTCGATTAAACGTAACAAATTTGTATTAAAAAAGAATTGGTAATGTGTTACAGTATTTCAAACATTAGTTTAAAAAAACGTCAAAGCTATACACAAACAAAAAACAAAACCTGTTTTTTTTATTTCCGTAGTAACGGTTAAGCCGTTTTTTCTCGGGAAAACCTAATTGGTTTATAAAAAAAAACTGAAAAACACTGATATCTTCTATGAAAAACCACCGATAATTGTAAGTTGGTTTAGCTTTATAGTAATTGTCGAACATCTTGTAAAATGATTATAAATAACTTTTTGAAATGTATTGAGCAGGCTCTGTGGTCTGCAGGTAATTGGGAAGGCCTGTCATAAGACGTATTTTGTATCAGATCTCATTTAGACTGCTGCCACCTCCCATACCAAGATTTCAATATCCTGCTATGGCTACACCTAAAAGTTTGTGTTTTGGCTTTAGTAGGCGTAGACTATGCAAGGGTATTTTGTTGGAATTGGACAATTGGCATGTCAAATCACAATAATTTTTGGATAAAGCCTTCATTTGATTGTGTTCATTTCAATTGATATTAATATACATACTTATTAAAAAAATATGCTTTTTTGTTTACTTTTTGTACCATTCGCCGTTTTGAAATTTATGCCTTAACAGATAATCGACAATCTGATGATATTAAAAGCTTCAATTTATAAGATTTACTATCCTCAGCAATCGTACGCACTAACGGAAATGATACATATTATTAGATTAAACTGTATTGCTAAACACAGTGATTGAAATTCACAAATAATGTAAGCTTATCGTTTACAAAATTTAAGAAAATGACTTGGTCATCTAAAGAGCTGGATACAAACTATCCTGCTCAATTTTGGAGTATACTGTATTAAAAATTTATTTTAAATTTTTGGTCACATTAAATTAGAGCTGAAAGTCCTAACATAACACTACCAATTCCTTTTTATACGTATGTACGTAATATCGATGAAAAAATAATCATACCTCATGCAAACCATTTCTACACCATTATTTCCCCTCGCCAAACGTCATGTTTCGTAAGAAAAATCAACGCATTTGAAGCTAGTTGGCAAACGATCAAACTGCTTAGGTCGGGCAATTTGTCTAATTTGGCACACCGAACGTGTGGGTAAATTGTTGCTGCGAGAGGCCGTTTTCTTACTACGATGTTCTTTTCTTGTGTGTTTGCAAAAAAGCCAACATTTCTTTTACTCCTACCGGGTAGGGTTCTTACCAATATAAAAGTTCCGACGAATGGAGAAAGGCATCACTGTTAATTTGAAAACGAGCCGCCAATATTTCACCCTTGCGTCGATATCATTTGCCGTACGCAGGCTGGCGGGCCTAAAGTTGCTAACATGCAGTTTTCATTAATTTGCCACTTACCCGCTTGGTGAGCTGCGTATCCATCATGAAGTTGTGCACGTGCTTTTCCGCTCGCGTCAGCTCAAGCTTCCGGGAGACGACTGCCACCAGCAGTGCCGTACAGCCCGCGCCCTGCCACCGGGAGCCACCAGATCCAGATCGTTAAATGTTAATTAGATTAGCAACAGCACCAGCACCGTCGGAACGGGTCGGTAGCCGTGGTGCGGCATTCGGAGCGTTCGCGTTTCGGCACGGGTTGGGGAAAATTTTCCGATTGAATACGGTGATTGGAGGAGGCCGGAAAAGTGATATAAAAGAAGCACGAAAATAGAAGAGCAGAAAAAAGAGGGAGAAAAAGAGAACATCGCTGATCAGTACTGGTGGCTGGTAAAGTTGATCCGTGTTGATATCGTTTCCTTCCCGTGTGTGGCCTGCACCCGGCATTACAACAGGGATGCAATGCAGTTCTGGGCAGCATCTTGGCAAGCTGATTAAATTTTTCCATTTAGAAGTTTGGTGTTTTATTCGTACAAAGTATCGTGTTGTATCGTTTTTTCGGGTGTTGTATTTTTACTGCGGGTTTTGTTTTCTCCGGTTTCGGGTGTTTAGAGGTGGAGGTGGGGCAGCAATGAGAGCGGGGGCTATTGTGTGCTTATTGTGTGTATGTGTGTGCATGCGTCTGTGTGTTAATGTGTTGATACAGGATATTAACCGGCATGTGAGCGGCCGTGCGGACGAGCAAGCGAGCAATCGAATGGAACATCTTACGCATGAACGAACGCAACGCGGAGATGGGTAAGAGAATAAAGTAACATAACAACCGTTGGTGCGTACGAACTTTGTGGCGTTAAACAGACACACAAAAAGATAAGCGCGATGCTGCTTCATCTTGCCGCCTGCTGCTGCTGTTGCTGCTGTTGCTTGCTGGTAGGTGAGTTTAGAGTTTTTGATTATGTCCTTTCTGTGTGTCTTTCGTTATGTTTGTGTGAGGCTGTGCATGGAAACATGACTAGGGCGGAAAGGTGCGAATGGATTTCGGAATAAATGTAATCTTATTTTGTTTTGTTGTTCTTTACGATTGCACTGTTAAGTTAGAGTGAATGGAGTGTGTTTGTGTGTGGGTGCGTGTGTGCGTGAATGTGCTTTGAGGAAAATAATTTTCCTCCTCTCGAAACCTCTTGCTCATCTTGAGCTGATGTTGGATGCAGCTGGTGCCTACTTCTGCTTGCTCTTATTGTGGTCATGGGTTGAAAGGATGGCCGCAGCTTGTAAAGTTCATTCCGTTCTAGAGCATATACGCTACTGGATTACACTTTGCCAGTGTTGCAGAAGATACGCTTCGGCACCACTTCCGGACGATGGCTGCTCGCTGTTTGGAAACTGCTCGACAGTGCAAGATTTACGATCGTTTCCGGTGCAAGGTGGAAACACAGCTCAAAATTGTGTGTTAAGAAATCGAAATCGGAGCTGAGCGGGGCAGCAAGAAAGGACTCGTGAAGCATAACCGATGTAAGTGTAGGGGAATTTATAAAAAAATGTAAAAGTTGGTCCATCGCACTGCGGTACTCGTAAGATTTATCCAAGTTTGCTCGAGTGTTGTTTCGTTGTTTAGGAAAGGCGTTTGTTCTTAATTTGTTTTATTTTTAAATGTAATATGTAATGTAATATTCATGTTAATAATTTACGATATTTTTTATGTTTGTTTATAGCCAGATAAACAAAAGATAAATGTCTTTATTTTGTATGGAAGTAATGTTCCGGTGAGTACCAAAAAATAGGAGCTTTATGGAAGTGTGACGTTAATTTAACATGAGACATTATTTAGGGAAGCTTTCAATGCTTTATGTAAGCTTTCATATTTCATAAATATTTATCATCATACAGAGTTATGATTGAAAGAAAGCAACCCCATGGAAGCCTATTACAGGCCAAACACCCACTTGTTATTGGGAATGTTAAGTAACGACACGCACAGCAGTTTTATTATTTATCACTATCACACGGTAAAATTAATGGAATCATAAATACTACGCGCACGATATCGAAATCTTCAGCGACAGTGTGAAGCTACACATCGTGATGATAATGCCGGGGACACACAGCCACGCGTAGCCCGCATGTTGGAAAATTTGGGACGCGGGTCGGTGAAATACTTCTCTTCGGTGAAAGCTTTAAGACAATTTGACATTCGCACCATCCACACACACACACACACACACTCACTCGATGAAGCCATGAATATTTACAACAATGAAGAGATTTGCGCGTTTGCTCACGCGGTACAAGTTTGGCGCTAGTCGAGCGCAACCGGATCCAATTGTTGAGCGGGCGGAACTTTTTGGATGTGCTTTTTCCCGCCCGTTTTCGCTTATCTCTCGTATATACCACTAATAAGAACTGGGCGCGGAGACATGGCATGCGCTCCGTTATGGATAGGAAATCGTTTCATAAATCAAACACTTTCCACCGGCGTCGCTGCGATGAGCTCCGCACTAGCTCACAGTGTCCCTGTGGCGGGCGATCTCTTGAAGGAGTTGAGCGGAACTGGGGAGGAAACGGCACACTGGATGAGATCGTTGTTTTTACGATGCGCCAGAAGACAAGGCAACAAAAATCCGTTGTCGGGACGATGGCTCTCCCGGTTGAAATGGCAGTAGAGATTCGCCCGACGGTATCATCAAAATGCGCACCGAGTACACCATTATACGATTATCTTGCCAAAGTTATTCCACATTTACGTGGCCATTCATTTCATTCTCCCTCTCTTCACCCGCAAAAGGGAAGATTGGGAAGGGAGAAATGACAAGAAATGTCAGCGTGAGTTTGCTGAAAGTCGTTGGTGAACAAAAGCACATAGAAAAAAAAAAACGCAGAAACCAAACACACTGGGAGACTGGGACGGAGCTGCATTAGTTAGCTCAGCAGCCGGGGCCGGGTTCTGTGTCAAAGTCGGCGTCAGTAACGACAGCGAACAGCGGCCTGGGTAGGATCGTTTGAAGTGTGGCGCCCTCTTATCACGCCACTTCGGAACGATTAGATGAGTTCTTTCTTGGCTCGTTCTTGGAGCGGCAAAACGTAGGCGGCCCCGCAATGTGTACACACAGAATGAATCAAGTGGACCCAAGCGAGCCCTGCCGTATAATATCCCCAATGAAGTGGCCATCCTCGGTGAGGCTGTAAATGCGAACGCCAAGAACAATGTTTTCGCACCTAAATGGGCGCATCCATTGTGAGCTGCGGGTTTCCATGGTTGGTTGGATTAACTCCCTCTCCCACCAGATTGTTGCGGAAGAGGTTTCAATTCCCAAGTCCCGTGTTTGAAGCGCTATCACTCACAACACTCGACGAGGAGTGAGCTTTAAGGCAGTTTCGTACCCTTTGCTTTGGAAAAGGCCTATTCGCTTGTGCCGTAAATCAGCACTCATTAATAACAGTTATGCCATTGCCATTGTAGAGCTTTGCTTTGCTGTGGGTAGAAATTCAAGTGATCCAATAAATTATGCCACACAAGCACTAAGGTTCGATCCTGATGCTGGGAGCGCTGTTGATTCATGGAAGGGCAGGACCGCACTATGGTGATGAAGCTGGAAGGCATCTTTTGCCACAGTTGGCCATATCAGAACGGATTGTGGGAAGGCAGGCGATACTGTAATACCCAAACCATTCCCAACTGTCGCCATTGTTAAAGCTTTTGTCGGGAAAGCATTTACATAAATTTGCATAGTTTCTGTTCTGTGCGTCTTGTAGACGTCAGATTTACTTCAATAATTTATTGGTAGCAGGCTTGGTTCACACGCCCAGCCCGTCTGGGTTGAGAGTGCGTGCCTCATGTGTGCCTCATCAATTTTGGGTAGAGTTTTGCGCTCCGGACAATTGGGCATGTCTGCATGTGTGGGATAGTGTTATATCCTTTTTGTTATTAAACGGTACGAGGATGTAGCTAAAACGACGGATAAAAGTAGATTACGTAGCAAGCAGCCAATTAAACATGTCTGGTAGTGGAGAAAGTATCTCCATAAAAATAGACTGACTGGTTATGCGTGTGTGTTTGTGTCTGTTTTTGCGGGTAAAGAACATACAAGAATGGCACAACCCATCCAATAAGGGAAGGAACCATGGATGAGAGACGGAATTTAATGGAGCACTTCTTGTCTAACAGTTGGCCACAAGTGCAATTGTGCCAACTGAATTGCTGTGGTGTCAACTTGTTGAGAGGAATTGTTCCCATCCTGCCCGCACAACCGGTGTGGTAGAGTGGCCAGAACTTTGTGAAGACTCATAATTTACGTGCACAGCACCGTTGCAGAAAGAAAACACGCACATGCATATTCATACTCCCATCTGGACACGTGACACAGCCCGGTCTCTGCTAGCCGGTATCATATGGGTCACTTTGTATGCAGTAGAAGAATGAGGATCATTTCTCACTGCGTCTCAGGTTTCTTGGCTTTACTGATGCTTCCCTCGGTGAAGCAGGCTCACTAGCAACGCGCGAGATGCCTTCGGTGAGACATGTTGGCAATATTGGGTACCCTTCTTCCCTGGTCGTCGGTAAAGCTGTTGTTGTTGTTGTTGTTGTTGCTGTTGTTGTTATCTCCCTCATGCTTTCCTTCTTCACTCTTATTGTGTAACCTTTGGCGCTTGGGAGATGATTGCAGTTTCTTGTATCATTATGATCGTCTTGTTCGCCCCAGGCACAGCTGCTGTCTGCCGGTGCACCGTTCCAGTACGAGAACGGTACCACTTTGACGGAAGGTTGTGTTGATTGATCTCCGTCAGGCATGGTTTGTGTGTTAGAGAGTTTGACTGTGCACAAGGAGATTAATGGTGAACCGTATCTATTCACACCCAACGGGCAACGGGTGATCTAAAGCGCACCGTCTTGCTCTGATGGAGATGACACGTTTACGTCACAAAGGCAGTCGAAGAAGGTTTTTTAGATTTCTCACACTATCACGACAAATGTAGAGTAGTAATACACCATGCCGAGCGGTACGGGCATGGGTGCAGATTTCGCTCATTGGACTGCACAAAGAACCTTATCAGGTAGTAAATGGGAATTACACATACAGACGGTTGGGAACTGATTTTCAGAGCATTGTAATATTTTTCAAGCAAAGCAGGTGAATCATATGGATTTGTTGAACGTTTCCATGCTGTATGTGAGGTGGAAATGAGGATCAGAAATCATTTTGATTGAATTCGAACCTGGAAAGCACCGTGTACTACCTTTGTCCAATTTATTTTCTATTTTAAAGATAAGTTTCTTCACAACTATTTTATCCTATTAGTTTTTAAATTGAATTTTCATTTTTAACTATTAATTTTATTTACGTAAACGATGTTTTGAAAATCGTTATGTTGAATCATTTTATAGAGCGTTCTTATGAATTAGCATATCATTTGTTCTAGAAAGTGTGAAAAGTACAAATCATGTAACAATTCTACTGAGGATAGCTTGAAAGTATAGAGTAAACAACAGGCAATAATGAAATAGTGTGTACGGTATAACAGATGACATCGAGAGTGGTAACACTGTAAGAAATATTATAATGCGTCGTTCTTATGGAAAAGTTTACCGCTGCGGAATGCTAAATGTTTAGCATTAGGTTACTAAATGCTTTTGGTAGATATATGTTTAGGTAGTAAATAAAAGTATAGTTTGGAAAAGAGTTGAAATAGTGGAAGTTTATATTAGGCAGAGGAAAATGGAATAGAGAATGCACAAGTGTGTAAGAGAACAAGAGAAGTAAATGTGTGTTGGAGTAAAATGAAATAATAATAAAAAAAGAGTAACGCAAGAGGTACGAAATGAAAAACGAAAGAAAACATTGTTTCATTAAAACTCACCATAATACCAGTACTGACTGCAATACCACGGCCACAGTACGTGTTGGGCACGATATCGCCAAAGCCAACACTTAGAAAGGTTATCGCGATTAACCACATGGCGTTCAATAGATTGGCATGCTCTTCATCGTGAAACCTGTAGACAAATTGTTTGACAACCAAATTATGCGAATGTCTGCTGTGGTAGTGATGGTTTTTGAAGAGGGTTTTTTTATTATTATTTCTTTTTGCAAAGGAGGGAGCAAGCAGTGGATTGATCTTGGTGATTCAGAGACAGAGACAGAGAGAAGGAGAGAGAGATAAGGGGAAGATAAATAGAACAGAAGGTATATACTTTGAAAGAAAGAGACAGAGAGAGGTAAATGAGTACATTTTGAATGACAAAAGTTGATATGTGAATCGCTTCATTCCGTTCCTGGGAGGATGTGATGGGACAGGGCCAAGTGATTATAGGTTATGGTGAAAAATGAATTAACAAATAGCTTTAATAGAGGTGGAGCAGTAAAACAACAGAAGAACGAGGACAAATACAAGGAGAGTTTAAAAGTAAATTAAACCTAGAAAGTTGATATCCGTGTGTAAGAGTTATAGAATAATACGTAAAAATTCATTTCTAGCAATACTTGGAACGAAAGAGATTGATTTTATTACTGCCTTATGATATGTAAATATGTAAAGAAAACAGACTGATTCAACGTTTGGTAATTTAGTGCTGCACCGAGTCGATTGCGAACAAGGATATAAACGAGCTTTTTTTCAATTTCGTTTCTGCCGATGCTGTTTCTGATATAGTACACGGCATAAACGTTAACGATAAATTGATTTTCTCCCTTCCTTTTCTTAGTCGTTTTCTGATGGGTCCTTTGATGTGCTACAGTGCTTTAACCGGTTTAGCCAATATCGAGCAGCCCGCTGTTTATACAGTTATGGAAATGCAATCAACCAACCAACCAAGAAATCGAGCAATACGATTAACATCATTAATAATTTCGTCTTTTTTGTTGCGAATGGGAATTGGAAGAGCAGTAGATAATTTTCACACCGAAATAGACAATTTTCTTTTTGAGTTTAGGGATTTTGCTAACGTAAAGTGTAATACTTTCCCTGTTAAAAAAATATAAAACGTAAAGGATAAACTTTCAGCATTAACAAAAATAACCTTATTTCAGTAATAAACCCGTGTGGTACACAACAAGGAAACAAAAAAGGTACGCTATGAATTTTTCTTTTGATGTAGACAGCGCTTGTGTATGTGTGTAGGTGTGTGTGGATTTTAGTAGTAATTCGATGGATTAACGAAACGGAGTTTCAGGAAAGGGGTGGAAACATAAATGGTGGTAACACAAAAAGCACCACAAGTCAAATGAATGGTACGGAAGGAAAACGTATAAACCGAAAAACAACGAACGAATAAAGCGAATGTACACAGTTGTGATGAGACAAACAGAAACACAACACAACAAACATATGACAACAATGAAACAAAAAAGGCAACCACTGGACGCTGGTTGCAGCTGCAGCGAGCAACGTTGCTCTTCTTGCACATCCTTGCACACAATGACGCCACAAATACACAATGTACAGGAGGCAAGATTTTCGGTTGGGTTCCGTTGCACGGCGTGGAAAATTCGGTGAGTAATGAGTGGTGTTTTCTTTTTGTGTGAATATTAAAACGGCACAAACACACAAACATCAGCAAAGTAAGAGATATACCCGCACGCTCACTAGTGTAAGCTCTGCATTTCCCTGATTGTTCTTGCATAAAGTGTGGCTACGCTTTTCTTCCGTCACACAGGCACGCTGCGCATGTGTGCATGGGGGAAAAAGGGGCTTTTGTTTTGCTGTATCTTGCATTGTAAACTGTAAAGACACATTAAACGGAATATCCATCTAGATGAAAACAGAAGCAACGACAATGTCAACAAAAACGGCTGCCGAAAGCCGCCTGCGAGTACATAGCGCAATATTGACCAGGAACATGGGACAGCACAGGGCAAGTGCGACAGTAGCAAAAGCAGCAGCAACAAGGATGGGAACAACAGGAAATAATACGGATGGCTTGAGCAACACGGGACAGCAAGCAGGGTAACAATCGCAATGCGAGAGAGCACACGTTGAAGGAAGGAGATTGTTTTCTTTTTCGGAGCATTGTGTGCGTATGTATTTTTGCTTTGTAGATATTTGTTACTTTTTGCAGTGTTCCGTAATTATCTCCTTGCAAGCGCAACCTCGGTGCATGTAGTCACGGTTGAAAGGTTGCTCTCGGCACACCACACAAGTACACCGAGCCATGTTAGCAGATAAGAAAGGCACGCAAAAGGGAAGGGCAGCGCATTTCGAGAGTCGTTGCTTTGAATTTTTAAAATGGCATTAAACACTCTCTTTTAACCTGTTTTTATCGCATGTTAACATGTGCCGCGATGATACAATTACGATGGAACTTTGTGGGTCCCCTTCTCTTGTGAGGGTGCCATAGGCAGTGGTGGCGAACCTTTTGGCACCACTGCACCGGATGTAATCTTCTATTGATTACGACCGTGCGTGTCGGTTTCGATGGCACAGCGGTGAATTGAATGTTTTGCCACGCTGTTGTGACAGTGTCATTAGTAGAAGGGTGTTGTGTAGTTCGATTACAGAAAAAGGATAATATAGAAACAGAAGTTAGTGGTAGCACAGCAAACATCAAGTTGTTATTGTTGAAAGGTACCAGCCACACACCACTTACTTGCGTACACCAGGTTTTGCAGTGCGAACGATATACCGTGATAATTGAGTTTTTATAGAGAACGTGTGGTGTAACGTGAGTGTGTAGCATATTTGTTTCATCGTGCAGTATTGGTTGCTTTGGTGAGAGGTGAGAGCAGCACAACGACAACAGGAAGAGTACCGGCGAGCACAACGGAAACAATCTTCGTACGCAACACTCCCAGAAGAGACTAGCATCGCACGCGACTGAAGAAAAGGTGTCCCGAGGTTATGTGTGTGTGGGGGCTTTTTTGTGGGCTAGGTGTGTTCGAAAATATTGGCAGTGTAACGTTGGTTTAGTAAATGCTGCTGACCAGAGCTGGTTGTTAGTTTTTCAGAACCCGAGAAGGAATGGTTTCTTCATGTGTACGTCCATTATGTCCTGTACGTCACGGTGTATGAGTTGTAATCGGTGTATGTTTGGGTTCTGTATGTCAGTAGTGGTTGTAATGATATCCTGGTTTGGACCGTTCTCTACTTACCACCATTCCGCAGGTTAGCGTGATGCCCCTTCCGCAGTACGTGTTCGGGACGATGTCTCCATAACCGACACAGAGAAACGTGATCGCGGTTAGCCACATCGAGTTCAACAAATTGGCATGTTCCTCGTCGTGAAACCTGCACAACCATCCGTCCCATTGCGCCAATACGAGAGGTTCAGTTGGGACGACGGGTGTTTTTATTTTACACAGGCGTACATGTTGTTTCGTTTCGTCCAGGGTATTTTTTTCGAACATTTGTGTGTAATTTTCAACACACATACCACCGCCAGGCGCCACAGGTGTGTGGAATCGTTTACATGTTAATGTGGGTATTATTGGTAGGTAGATAGGCGTTTGTGTTTGTGTGTGTGGGTATGTGTGTGTGTTTGCAATATATGTGGTTTTACGAAATTGCACGAAGGCCACAAAACCGAGATTTTTGAATAATGTTCGAAACGGGAACACACGTTTGTCGGTCGTCAAGCGAAAGGTGATAATGTTGTGCATCATAAAGTGAGAAACACCATTTATCGTATCGATAGCCACCAAACCAAGTACATAGTTTGCAGTTTGTGATGGATATAGTTCATGTGGTTCGATCGATTGCCGAACGTATAGTTTCGTTGGTATTGCGAATTGTATGCATCACAACAAAAAAAGACATCATTGTGTGTATGTGTGTGTGTTTGTAGGACAGTATAGTTTTTAGCAGTGGTGGTTGTGGTTGTGGTGGTGGTTGGTGTTGTTTACACGATGAAGAAGATGTGATATATAGAAACAACGAGCAACGGATGTTAGAATAGTAATATAATTCCTTTGGGTAGAGTTGGTTGTCTTATTTTCCAGTTTCGGGAACGATGCATTCGAATGAATATGTTCTTGTATGTTTCAGGTATCATCTTTACATTTAGGCTACGTAACAAATAACCGTTAGAGTGAAGTAATCATTCCAATGCAATCAATAATTATCATTGTAATAAATATAAATATAAAAAAGGAATTGTTTTCAACAAAACACTAACACTGTTCTTAACCGAGCTTTGCCGATTAGTTTTGCTATGTTTTAACATATTCATTCGAATATCGTACCCGAAAGATTTATACACACATATAGAAGGACAAGAGAAGACAGATAGTAGTTACACTCAATGTTAGGCACACAGATGAAGAGTTCACACAAATTCTAACTGATAAAGCGAACAGAGACAATGAAATAAGAGACCGTATGAGCTGCCATCGAACGATGATCCGTGCAAATGAGCCGCTCTTTGCACGATCGATCGGTAAAAATGATAATATTGTTGAACTGAAAAACACTGATCTGTCAAATATTGTACATCGATTCGTACGAATAAACACATTGAAACATTGAAATAAAGTAGAACAATTTACTATACAATTTGTATTCATGAGTAGAGCAATATGTTTAAAAAACGATGGTCTCTGATGCAGTAACAGATAGAGACGATGAGTAAACAGGGTATAGAGCAGGATAGAAAGTAAAGTATGTAGTTATGAAGATAGATTCTGAGCAAAGCTGTAAGAAGTGAAGGGACGAAAAAAAAAACAAAAGAACGAAGAAAAGCTTGAAAGAGGACGGAAAGACGCATGACTGATTGATTGTGGCAAAGAAAGAGAAGGTTAACATATGGTTTATAAGTTAAACTTGATGACGAAAAAAATACAAAGTGTGAAAGCCACAGTACTGTAGAGCTGAGAATTACTTGAAACTAGAACAAATGGAATAGAAAATTGTGTCTATGAGATGACAAATGACCAAGTAGGTCTTTTTTCTAACGGAAATGTAAGGAAACACAAATACGTAATTATCTGATGAGAAGGAATGAAGTTGTTACAGTTTTTCTGAAATATCTATTCTTTCCTATTTAGTTTTTATAAAAATCAAACAATAATGTTGTTTATGATTATATAAATAAGATTGTTTTTAAGGTAGCTATAAAATGCACAAATGAAATAATAAAACATTTACCGCGTTCAATGCGAAATGGATGAAAAACACATAATAATCAATGAAAATGCAACAGGTGTATTTAATTTTCGTATTTTTCGAATCACGATGTGTTTTGTATTGTGTTGTAGTGGTTGTATGCAAGTGCTCAATTGCCATGAATTTTGTAAAACTTGCTTTCGATCATTTAGTTCGTGGCAATAGATTTACAAACAATGCTCCTAGGACATTTCTGATGTAAATATTGTGCTACCAGTACCTAAAGACAGTTCTACGTTGAAGCGGCAAAGCATTAGATGGTGAATGCATGAGGCACTATCAGCAAAACAAATGAACAATGTGGTAAGGTTGTTAGTTTTTGCATTGATACAGTACGCGTATCTAAGGATGCTGACATATGAAGCATTTTTGACGCAGGCTTAGTGTAGAGATAGTGTGTTCAACAATGCTGAAGCATGTTCAGATTACCCGTGCGTATTGGCCGAGATATTCTTCATATTCTTTAGTGGCATAACAACCCAGTAGAGTAAATGCCTAACCAGAGCAAAAAAGTGCTTTTGGTTCTGGCTGTGATTGAGTCTACCCATCCATAGCAAAATTGTTAATCCTGTGTTGGGGGGGCTGGTGGGGGTGTGGTTGGTTGTAATTTAGTGTATCCATTGCAGCATAGTTAATCTTGCGTATGGGGAGCGGCAGCGATCCGAATGGGATTCGATGCAACGTCGACCCTGATGAAACAGGCTTACACCGCTACCCATGAGACCACCGAGCCGCCCGGACGAGTTATTCATACCTTTTAAAATAACAAAAAAATGTTTGTAATTCATGATGTCATGGTATTGTACAATCACCACCATATGCTTCTCTTCTAGTGCTCAATTGCAAGATAAAATCACCAAGTTCTTTTTCTTTGGTGACATTGGGTTAGAAGATTTGTAAAGCGAAAACTGAATGCACAAACAAGAGCATTCTAACTATGTTCAACGTTACAAAATTTGTGATTCGCCCCAAACAAAA
The DNA here is from genome assembly GCA_000349105.1 of Anopheles epiroticus. NCBI lineage: Eukaryota > Metazoa > Arthropoda > Insecta > Diptera > Culicidae > Anopheles > Anopheles epiroticus. Next base: position 158,967 of record KB671545.1, on the reverse strand, counting down.
CAACAGTTTACTGGTCCTAATGGATGTATTTTTCAACAGCAAAAAAGAGATTGATTTTTCATACTATCTAGTCTCTTACAATTTCATACTGTATATTATAAACGATATGGAATGTTTGTAGAATACATCTACTTTACTATGAGTATCTTTATTATTTTGTTGATGTTCTGTTGATTATTTCGATAGTGAAAATACCTTTTCATATCATATGATAAATATATAACATGTAACGGTATTCATATAATAGTTTTTTACAGTTGCTGAACTTTCAAAAATTTCTGAAAAAAATTGGGTATTGTTAGTTTTGTTTGGTACGTTATTGGTATGAAACTTGATGAAACGGGTACTTATTTAGTCCGACCACAAACCAACATTGCACGTAAATTTACAAAAAAAATCAAGCATGCCCCTTCATTGCTACCGAGGTATGCGTTTTAAGAAAAGGTACGAGCCGGTAAATATAGGCCGGGATGTTTTGGAATGGTCACGGAGTTCTTTTTTTTCAATTGACCGGTAAGGAAGTTTCCAAAATTTTGTTTTTTTTTTTTATGCCGAATTTCCATTTATTGTGCACAACCTTAGGCTGCATTTTTGAGAAGTTTGAAATGAATACTGATGTTTTCAAAAATTCGGAAGCACGAATGAACATAGCAAGAGACAAAGTAAACAATTTGAGCGTGAAATTTGGATTTTATTCCGTAGAAACGGTCAGGCCGTAATGCTTGGCATGAATATTTTTTTCGCAGGCCATTTTAGATTTCGTTCAGTCAAACGTAGTGACTAATTTCATCGGTCAACGAAATTAATGCATACAGTCGAGGAACTGGTGGTTCATTTGCATAATACGTTTCCTCCGAAAATCGTGATGTCGTGCTATTTCTGTGTTAATTATACAAAGGTTCGTCTACAATTCCTTAGGCTGAAATATAATTCTCAAGCAGTATTTGTGAGAACCTTGTCAAACGCATGATAATGCTATTGGTGTAGACATTGTTTGCAAGTTTTAACGTAGGAGGCAGACTTTGTAGTTTCAATAAAATTTACATACACTTTAGAGTTCTTGAGTTAAACCTACTCAGAAATTGTATAACCAACGAATAAATAAATATATCAGTAATTCAACGTAAATCATATTTGTTATTTAAGAACATAAGGAAACAAACCACCGATAAAAAAACATTTATTTTCAGGCCAGCTAGAAAAGATGTAAATATTAAAATGAAATATCCGCTATAACCGTTAGTGCATAAAACTGTATCAGATTTGGGCAATACAACGATTAAAAATTGCTTATTGTACGGTTTAATGCGCTCTTAAGGAATATATACCTCGCTCTGTCAGTACAGCCTTTATAAATTAAGAAATCCTGAAGTTAGGAGTGAAAATGATGTAAAAGTTTAAATATCCGAGTCTATCGTTCGCTCTTACTATATAATGTAAAACAATTTAAATAATAAAATCAAGAATGATAGTCACAAACGATCAAGTACCTGTAGCACATGCTTCTTACATGCTTTGATTGTTGTTGAGAGAGATTATTAAGACTATTCTGGTATGGGTACATCAAGTCAACGAAAGCTAAGTTTATTATTAACATGGTAAGCTAAAGACAACGACAGTTGCTGAGCCTTTCAAATGAAAAAGAAAAACGGAGATATTTAGGCAAACAAATAAAATAAAACTGTTTCACAAATTAATAAACCGTATCATACGTTTTCATTAAGCACCAGGCGCCTCCTTTTGCTAACGGTCATTTCCACTACCAGGCGCTTTCATTCATTTTAAGGAAATTCACATTGTTTTTATCCGTTGATTTAGCAAAACGGCCTAGTCGTCCTAAAGAGATGGAAAAGCATTGGATTTGTCTATAATAGCAACATTTGTGCTATTATAGACACAACACAACAACACAATGTGGCACCAGGCGTCTCCATTACCAGTAAGCGGCTCCAATATATTCGTTGGACTAAACAACATTTCTCAATGTTCATTAAAACCATTTGAATTTTTTACCATATATTCGTTGGACTAAACAACATTTCTCAATCTTCATTAAAACCATTTGAATTTTTTACCATAAAACAATCAATGGTAATAAAAAATTTCATGCAAAGATAAATAGTTTACGCTACATTAAATGTATGCAAAGTCTTCTCACTCTTTTTATTACATGTTAAACAAAAAAAAAGAAACAATCTTTTCTCCAAATTCATCTTCAAATTGATTTGAAACTTTTAAAGACATTTGCCAACGTTTCTTAAAACAAATATATGGCAAATATCAGTTCTAATTTTAGTCAGTGCAAGAAAGTGCATCTATTTGGCGATGTTTTCCATAAAATGTAGCTCAGTAAAGTTTCTTGCAAATTATTGTTTCTCAATGTTTTACTAATTCACTGAAACGTTCCAAGACAATTTAAATTCAATTAAAAATGTTAACTCCCACTGCATAAGTTTACTGGCACCGTGGAAATAGAATGCAGCTGACCTTATTGTAGTGATGCCGATAGGTTCGTGTAGACATGATTTAGCGCTGGCAGTAAGTTGTACGCCCGGGTCCTATCTAGTCGCTGTCGGAGGGGTAAAATTGCACAAAGTATTGATTTCTTGTTTCCCGTATTTTTCTCTTGCTCTGACATTAACGAAGATTGACTGTTGTAAGAAAATGGCAGTTCAGCAAAATGTTGCAGCTGCTACAGGCAAAATAGAGGAACAAATTGCATCTCACAGCAATGTGCTCCTGCCGATTGTGAAGATGGATGGTGATGGATTAGAGTAGTTTGGAATGTGCTGCGAACATGTGAGTTTAAGCATTGCATTATCGCATGAATGTCATTTCGGTATATGCAGTTGGTTCAGCTCTAGCTGAGCGTTGATGAAAATCTTAATCTGTTTGCGTATTTCATTTTTTTTTTTGTAGAAAGGATAGTAAAACAGTTAAAAAGTATCATTCTAACCAGTGATTCCCAAAATAGATCCCAACAGCCACTAGCGAGCGCTGGTAAAATTTGAGTGGGCTTTGGGAGTCAATCAAATCGTTATAAGAAATATTTCAGCTTCAATTAATGTCCAACATTATGTTTGGATGCAACTGTACTACATTTCCAAATTATAGACGATTTGTGAAGTTACTAGAATCAAATTAACATTGCTGCACCTGGTGAAATAAGGATTGTGAATAACCGTGTGCAAATAGGAACTTACGCAAGTTGACTTGGTCAGGATTCAAAACAAATAATCAGAAGTATCATTTACACCTTTGAAATTGTTTGAAAATAAAAAAAAATTGATTTGATGTGCTTTGATGTTTTTTTTTGTTTCACGTATGGTTTAAAATAGCAATACGGCCTGGCAGGTACTACCGAAATAAAAAATGGTTTAAAATGGTTAATTTTGGGAATCACTGATCTAAACGCTAAATATGTATACGCGATATGTTAGAATAAGCGCAAGAAAATTTAATGAAGAAATGTAGTACCTTACTTTGAATTTCAATAAAAGTTTTGATACTTCAAGAGTCATCAGTTTCGTACTAATGAAATTATGATTTATTATGCTCCAATGAAATTTGCATAATAATTTTATGTAAAATGTACTGTTGCGAGTACATTGAAAGTTATTTCAGTGAATTCTACATCTGTAACATATGTAACATCTCGTCACACACTACAGGACTAAGCCATTGTGCAATGTACGGAATACTCTTGTCTGCAATGGTGGAGCTTAATTTAGTTTGTCGCAATTCTACACCGGCATAAGGCGTACGGTGTGAAGCGCTTATGATAACACTGTACATAGGCTTCTGCATTTGTGATTCTTAATGAAAAGGTGATGTAAAGAATACTTGAAATGTGTTGAAAGTAAGGAAGAATGAAAATATATAAAAGATTTCGCATATGTATACGTAACGTGATGTGAAGAAGGTCTTTCAGGCATGGAGCTGTGTTTTGTGCTACTGTGTTCATGAAGTGGACGGTCGTATAATGATACATTAAATCATTGTCGGGCGTGTATGCGGGTGATGTTACGGGTTGGTCCGCTGGTGCTTGGTTGACTGGTCTTTTGAAAAAATGGTCACTGTGTCTGGAGTGCTCTTCAGCACCAACATCATTGAATGTGAGCCAAATGAAGTTGTGACATTGTGCCCGCAGGAAGGACTTCGAGTAACGGGGTATTTTGTTCCAAAATTTCAGCAGAATGAAAACGCATCAAGAAGAAAAAAGTTGAAAATGGTGGAAGTACTGGTCTGGTGTACGGTTAAGTAGATGTGTATGCCTTTTCGGACATTGGTCCGATACCGAGGTCATTGTGGTGCCAATTGAACGAACAGCGTAAAACCATATTGCATCCAAGGACGCCGAGAGCTTCGCTTACCGACCAACGGAACGATTGTATCCGGAAATGCTGGTCATTTTTATGCAACATTACACCAATTATGATAACCATTATACAAGATCTAGCGACCCCGAAAGGCAACCTTTTTGTGTGTTTCCTGTATTGCTGTAAAATGCAATGTGCAACGCATTTATTGGACATGTGCATCCTTCAGTAATGTTGTTTGTTTTTGTCAGCTGTTTTCATATCTCTGCCGCGATAATAGCATGACATTAGTTTATTTGATATCATGTTCGATATCAGCAGTATGCTCAACTATTGCGGCGCAGCTAATGTTGCCGTTGTGATTCTACTTCATAATGACCATTAAAGTTAGCCATCGTATGTAAAGGGCAAAACAACCGGTAACTGGTGAAAAATATTGCATATTGGTTAGTACAATAGCAATTCGAATAGCAAAATACTGTTTTCATAACACTGTTCTTGTTGCTGCTTACAGAACGCATGAAATGTATTAGCTTAAAGGGTTGAAACGGTTTGTTTAGTTCAACGACTATGCAACTTGAACTTTATTGCTCGTTGACATGACGAAAGTTGGTTTGATATTTGGTTGATTGGTTGATCAGCTGCTTGATATTTGCTTGCGTATAGTTTATCGTAAAATGAAAGAGTTATTCTTGGTAGGGCTTAAGCTTCCTTTACTTTGGCCATTTATATTAAGTTTGTTTAGCTCCTCAAGTTTAAACGTATGTGCAAAAGAATTGTAACAATTGCAGAAATTAACTCTATATTTATATTCAATATCAGTTGTTAAAGTTAAAAAAATGGTTAGCAACGGTGTGATTTATTATATCAAAATTTTCCTAATTGTTTTTATTCAAATATCAGACAAAGCCAAAAGGAAGCAATAGTCACGTGAGAGAAAAACTGTACACAGAAAAGAGTTTTGAAGCGTTCGCGTAATACATATTGTGAAAGATATTGGAAAATTTCGATGCAGGATAAATGAGAAAAACAGAAAAAAGAGAAAACAGAAATAATACATGCGACGTAACGAGTATACATGTTATAGCATGATAGCATAGAAATAGAAGAAAAAACGCATGTTGTAAGACTGTTTAGCATTGCAGGTTTGAATTGCAAAATTTGTAGACAATTTAAAGAGGCGGCAACAAACAGCAAGCAGGAACATCAAAAGGCAGAAAACGTTAGTGTAGCGTAAAATTTTATCTGCGCTGTGTGTAATAAATTCTATAGTTTTGTTAAGCAACTATTCACATAACATCAATAACGTATGTACAATAATTAATATCAAGGTGTGGCAGTAGAATCTACTAGAACTGTCACTTATATTGTAAGAATTTAAAATCTTAATGATTCCACAGAGCATGTAGCACAAGCCTAATGGAGCATTCATGATAGAGTATAAAGTAATCAGTTTAAAAGTCGTTTGTGTGTTGTTTTAAAGTTTAGCATTTGTTACTGTGTATCTGACTAGCTGTATGTGTATTGTTGTTCAATGATTAATAATTGCACACAAAACAGAGAACGACGAGTACATTAAGGAGAAATATATCAATTGACAGGTTCGGAACAGGTGATGTCATATGTAAATGTAACCCAAAATGAAACCAAAACAGCATGGAGCTAACAACTTTGACGGGAAATAATGTTACAAAACAGATAACGACAACAGGGGAATAAGGAATTCTAATGACACTGAGCTAGAGCACAGACTGAAAGACAGAGTAAGGAGAGCGTGAAAGTGACAGAAACAGGAATGACATGAACGTACAGAGGGAGCGAATACAAGACGGTATAATGGTGATAAAGAGACAGTGAGAGCGGAGAGCGCGGAAAGGGAAGAGTTTAGAAGAGAGAGATACAGTGAGAGAGAGAGAGCTGGTGAGTGAGCGAGACAGAGAGCGGGATAGAAAGAGAGCATAGGAAAGAACGAGACAGTGTGATGGAAAAGTGTATAAAATGTGATAGCTACCTTTCGCACTGCCGAAGCGTCCACGATGCGATTATCCATAGTGAAACCATGAACACTAGTAAAACCGTCCCGGGGCATATTGTCATTAGCGTTTTCAGCACAAATCTGCAAAGAAGGAAGCGGAAACGGAAATATCTACATATATCAACATGCTTCCGAGCGGGGGCAGCAGCAGTGTCGCATTTGCTTCACGTACATGAGCATAGGCCGGTATGCTTTTGGATAGTACGTACCTAGTGTTGAAATTGATTCGATTTAGCGCACCTATACTACGCGACGAGGCATCGGTAAATAGTTTCGAATGTAACAGCATCACACGACATATCAGGTACAAACGAAGGAACATTGGCAAAGATAACGCGACGTCGTACGGAACTAGTTCTCCCCCGATGGCTTTGTTCTTATTAGCTAATTTGGTAGTCCATAGAAAATAATATTGACCTGGAATGGGATGCACTGCGCAGATTAGTAATTCTAAAGCTATTTGGCTCATTCGCTGCCAGGTCATCGCTATTCGCCAGTCATCTGCACAGTTGTCTATCATAAAAAGCTGCAATTGAAAAAGGTGTATTTTGAAAAGTATATTAATGTGTTGTTATAAATGTTGTAAATTTTCAGTTTATGCGAGAGATCAGAGTGTAAGAATCTATTATCATACTGTTCTATTCGAATAGTTACGTCTTTTTTTTTAAGATATTTTATTTCATAGGAGACAGGAATGGCTTGTTTTATATTCACTTTAAACTAGATTATGGGCCGGCTCGGTGATCCAGTGGTAATGGCGGAAGGCTGTCAAAAGGCCCGTCGCCGGTTCGAATCTCATTCGGACCACTACCGCCCCCCATACGCAGGATTGACTATTCTGCTATGGGTACACTTAGTCACAACCCCCCATACGCAGGATTTACAATCTTGATATGGTCGGGTACACTTAGTCACACAATATGGCCTGGCCGTCACTATAGAATAAAAAAATAAAGTGAATTATAAATTTTCTGACGTGATAGTAAATTTTTTGCTATCAGTTTTTATTGTATGGTCAACTATGGTCACTGACCGTCTAACAATTGATCATAATATCTGACGCTCTCTTAATTAGCCGCGGTAGCAATGAAACCTGTTTGACTGTCTCTATCCTACTGAAAAAAAAACTTTGTTTGAAACATAATTAAAAGTATGACCGAAGAGAAACAGAGCATACGTTATGAAAACATTATGATTACCAACAACTGGCCCTTGCTGAGGCCGTATAAGAAAAACAAAAATCATTTCGCTTGTACGTTTAACGCTTGGCCGTAAGCCAACTGTCATGTCTTGGCAGCTCCGTTTCCCCGTTTTCCCATTTCCGTTGCGTAGAAAAGCGATTGCAGTGTGTGGTGGGCATGAGGTCGAGGTGTTAGCTTTGAATTTTCATTTAGTCAGTTTTATAGAGTCATCGTTCAGTATTTACCGGGACGTTATTATTGTGGTGATTGCATACTACTGCATTGGAACAAGGAATGTCTGCGGGAGGGTCTGGTTGTGAAGGTATCAGGTCAGTGCGGGTGAGTTTGTCGACCCATGCCTTGCGTACTAACCATTTAGCACAGTTTGCTCTGAGCAGAACTAATAAATTTTCCAGATTTATTTACGAGCACAGGTTGATGGTCAGCTGGTTGGAGTTAGTTCTGGGTTAGTGTTAACTGCAATAACCGCAGTACCTCTGACAAGCCGTTACGGCAGTGACCCCATGAAGGGCTAGAGACTGCTAAACAAATCAGTGTGCTGTGGAGACATTTTAATAACGTTGCACTACATATTGCCAAGATTTACGGCCTTTTTGTGTGGTGACTGACATAAACAAGGTGTTGAATTTATTGAACAGTTGCCGTAGTGCATGTTACATTCACTTCTATCATAGAAAATTGTTCATCTATCGATTTTGTGTTCCCTAAGTGTGACATCATGATAAAAAATGTAGCCATTTGCCTAATAGACAGACTCACCTGAACTTCCAAGGCGTGGTAGGCTACTATAAGCCCTAGTAAAATCACAGTCGATACGGATATTAACGTTTTTAAAGCGGTCGAATAAAAAGATGCCTGTAATGGGAAGAAAATGAAAGGATGAATCAATATCGCTTTCTTACTAGTATGATCATTTAAATGTTTTAAAATGGGACCATTATGTTCCTGTCTTTGTGTGTGGTAGTAAGAGTGTGTGTGTGCTGACGTGAAAGAGATAAGAATAGAAGATTAATTATTTAACCAAAGAAAACTGACACAATTGGGAAATTGCGGATATGATTGGCCATAATGTAATTATGTGGTGAATCTGTGGAGAGCTGTAATAAAATTAGCTCTAGGAATCCAGACAAAGGAATCATTAAGATTGATTGTGCGATTAATGGGATGATTCGTCATAAAGAAAACATGGCACGGAAATAGGTCGGCTTTTGTTAAGCCACCGGCAAACCGTGATCCGTTCTGATCTGCGCTAATTGAATACACGTCTTTCTAATCCTGAATACACGTCTTTCTATGGCGCAGAAATTTGGGACAGTGCAAAATAATGTACTGTTAAAAGATGCTATGAATGCTTAGAGTCGTTAGCATAATATGTAATTTAATCTAGTTTTATTTATTCCATTACAACGGCCAGATCGCAATACTTCAATTATGTTTGTTTAACCGTAACCAACTCATTGTTGGAAAGTTAAACAAAAGGCTCTGTTTTATTTATTCCTACAAGCGGTTTTGCTCAACCCACACGCTATGAATTAATAATGCATTGCAAATTTTAATTAGGCTTGCTGAAATAAAAACTGATTTATTTTTTTGTAACCCATTTTAAATGCGGTTCCATAGGCATGATGTGGTATGATGCAAATGAGATACATTAATAACATATGATTATTTTAGAAAAACGGTTGGGTGCCTTTTTAGTGCGTTGTGGGAAAGAGGTGTCATAGGTGTTTTTATGTCAAAATCGTCCTTGAAATGCTATTTCAACATCAAATGGGTTATATAATCTAATTGAATGCGATGTTCCTTTTTATGTATGCAAATTTTGCAACACAAGCAAACACATACTTCTTCCACCTGATCACGTTCAGGTACATATCACCCGATTCCATTAGCTATGATTATTTACTATATCGCCGGTTGGGTGATAGCTTTTTCTGAACGATTATGCTTCCGAATATGATTACGAACCATTAGTAGCAGAGTTTGCAATGCTAGTGCCATGTATCCATCTTCCTATGAGAGACTAGTTATTTACGGTTGGAACACATACCTTATTGCCATTTTTAGCGTTTTGTTCGGATATGACCCTAGGATGGAGGCGAGTAATTCAAATTTCACATGATGAATGTACATTATTATGATATGTATGAGGGCCGGATATTTACTCTTCTGTAAAGTTGCCCCCCCCCCCAGACAGACCGAACAGACGTTCTCTATCCTACTCGTACTGAGCTCCTCTGCCACATGAACGTTGTCTCACCCACGAGCGCAAACATCTGGTCGGATGTTTATTATTGTTACTGTAGATGGTTCGGTTGAAGTTGATAGTCTGGGATGCCGCGCGGCAGTAAAGCTGGGCTAGCTTGCGGTCCGGCAGTGCGCGTCTAAACATCATCGTCCCCATATGATTAGCCGTGCATGCCCATGTTTACAGCCCATCGGTGCGTTAGCAATTATGTGTGTACAAAATAGCTCTTTGCTAATTACTCGACGTTTATAAATAATGTCCGCATTCTGACGGTTTCAAGATGCTCTTTCGAGTAGACGATGAGCGCTAGGATTTGGCTGGGAAGAAAGCGACATCAAAAGGTCACGCTTGATAAGCGGGTTTTGGTGCGGCATTTCATATCACGACCACTGTTGGAGGGAGGGAAATCGCTTGAATGCCATTGATTAATCGTTGCGAACGTTGTGCACGACGATCAGAGGGAAGGGCTAACGTGCGTGTTGAAGTGTCTATGATCTATTTCCGGAAAACCGCACGCAAACGTCAGCCACTAAGCTGCTCGAAAACTTCCGTCGCAATGAAGGCGTCAGCTATTTGCAAACCCTCGAGCCATCCATTACACAAAGTAGCAACACCAACCGTGTGCACGCGGAGAAAGACTGAAGGAGTAATTGAAATTTCAATACTTCCTTCCATACACTTTGCACGCGCGTGCCCTTGCTTCCGCGAGCGCCCAACGATGCATCGCTCCGGCTCGGTGGTACCGTTCAAGCATGTGCTAAACACTGCATTACCAAGTACATTCACTCCCGGGACCGGCACGGGATCGTATTCGCCCGCCACACCATGGAAGCTTAGCGTAAATAAATTTCCTTTTGCATATTTTATTCCACCACATTCGATAGGTTGATGGTCGATGCACATACATAGTGCGATTGTGCTGGCCTCGGCTGCACTGGTCGTAAGGATAGCACTGCATTTATCACAACCATTTATTCTATTATCATATTTCTAGCCCGCTCCTCGTTGACCTACTTACCCAAACTGCATTACATTATGCTACGGTGGTTCTGAACGGGTAAGAAAGAAAACAGGGAACCAGAAAACAGTTTCATGGTGCATTTATTATTCCCTTTGCCCTAGGCACAATCACTTCTGGGAAAGAGAGAGAGAGAGAGACCTCTTTTTGCAGGACTAATCTATTGTATCATTATTCTAACTTTTTGCTACCGGTGGATTTATTACAACCAGACCAAGTACTGCTCATTGGGTCAGCTGACATGAAGTACATTGCGATTTATTTCATGGAATGGATTTCTAACACGATAAAAAGGGTAGCTCGATAAAGGTATGCAGCGGTCGAAAATATGAATGATGATGATGTTTGTTATATTTTTCGAAAACTTTTTATCTTGTCTAAGGGAATGAGATTTTTATGCTGAGCATGATGTTGATGAAGCGTGTTTGGAGGAATAGTTGTTTGAAAGAAACAATTATAATGAGATAAATGCTAATTTGACAAAACATTATACTAATATATAGTTGATTAACGAAACTAACGGTCATGCTTCCGGCCATTTATCACAGAACGTTGATGTCAAGGCCAAAACAGATGACTTACTGCGAAATACTGACTGCATTTGGGTTATTTTTTTTTCCTCTTGGCTGAGGACGCATCATTCCAGCTGGATGAGAATGTTGTTGTTTGCGAAGTCATCAAAACGTTTGATGGGATGTGCATTTGCTTAACAGATCACTTTTATGTGCGGTCGGTGTTTGTGTGTGCATCGTAGCCAAAGCTAACTCAAGATGATTATTTTCTCTATACAGTATTTTTATAGCGTCTGGCATGTTTGCATTAGTTCGCCATATTTGAGTTTGTGGGCAAAAGTTTTAACGGCCTTTTGATAAGTCTGAATTGCTTGGCCAAAACCATACCCATGAAGTCGTTTCAATTTTTGATTACATATGCAGCGTTTGTACGGATTGTTTCGCGAGCATTTAAAAGCTGCCTGTGCCGGGACTGCAGTTTGGTATGCTAGTTTTTATGAGCACGGCAGCTGATACGTAGACACAGCTCGGGTATGGTTTTAAGAGATTTAGAAGAAATGGTTCGGTTATCAATTTTATTCGAAGGACTCGAGAAATTGTTTAACTGCTTGTCAATCAATCGTTCGCCACTGCAGACGTCTGCATGAAAAGCAATAAAACATGTTGCAAGCTTTGCTTCTAATGTCAAACAAAGCACAATTTTATGAGCGATACGTGCTTGGGAAATAAAAATGACAATCATTGTAGCGTATCGCACGCTATTTCAAGCCCTTGGAAGGTGTCGAGAGCAATTGTAGTTTTGGCCTAGGTTTAGAAAAAAAAAAGGAAAACGTTATAAACAATAATGATGTTAAGTGAACCGCATGACAAGGAAAAATTAGTTTTCTTTCCGAAAATTTTTCAACCGCATCGTGCAGCATAGCGTGAGCGAAAAAGGGTTTCATTTACGCTCTCGACCGCAGTGCAAGAAAGGGTCGTCATTATATGTGGTAGATTTATTGCAAAAGTTGGTATTTGTGTTTTTTTTCTCCACTTTTATGTGATCAAATTGAAATTGGACACGGAAGCTTAAGCGTAGTGCTACTTAGTGCTATCATCGACTTAGTTTCGGAATCATTACCTGGGGGGATTCGGTATAGCTGGCTAGCAAGGAAGTCCGTATGGAATCGATCTATTGCGGCAAAATTATTATAACCAATATAACAATTTTTAAGTTGTTAATATCGAATCAAAATAAGGAAAACCAATTCAGCTCTTAAAAGAGTATGATCAGAAATTACGCGGTGAATTATTAAATATTAGTTTTCACAGGAAAATTGGTCAATTTTAACATTTAGCGATTATTTTGCATGAAATTGAAAAACAATACAATATTAACCAGAACAGGGATAAAATGTTCCATGTTTGGTGCAGTGTAAGCCCATTATTTATTCATTTGAATGGGAGTCAAATTGGCAACGTTATTTTACTCATCAATGTTGCAAATGCTTGCATGCATACAGTGGTGTAAAACAAGCATACTGTACATCATATTGTGACCGAGCAATAAATAAGCCCAGTTACCATTTCTGATGCGATGTGTGTAACAAAACTGTTTAATTCGTTATATTTGACATTTATTCGGAAAATGTTTTTTCGAGTGAGAAATTTCAATCACCATTTGGCACAGCACTTGTCTATGCATAAAATATATAAAAATGAGTTTGAAGAAGATGCATTTTGACAGCGCATGCTTTCATATACATATGTGGACAGCGCATACAGCGTATACAGAGCTTGTCTTTCTCTGTGCACTATAGAGGATTTGGCCAGAGCGCTTGTGATGTGGTACGCCTGTTCTCTTGTTCCACTAGATACTGAGGTCGCTATCGCTGTGTGAGGCATGAGTGCACTGCTCACCATTGTGGTGTGGTGCTTTAATTATGCAGGCAGCAATGCTCGATGCTACACATAAATTGAATTTTACGTTTCACCGGGCACGAATGCGATGGTCAGGAGACGCGTTCGCAAGCAGCGACATGATTTAATTGTACTATTTTAAAATATTTCAATCCCTTTCAACAAGCTGAAGATTGAAAGGGACATTTAATTGAATAGTTAAATAGTCTGCAGAATTGTAAATAGAAAATCACACGTTATGAGGTTTCTCATTTAATTTGGTTGTTTTACTTTTGGTGTTTGTTAAATCATTTAATAACCATGACCATGTTTAGATATATACTACATAGCTTTGCATGTGATAGAATAATATTAAAAGAAAAGGTTAGACTTATATAGAAGATGTATAGCCAAAATGTGATATACATTCTGTGGCCTACAAACCATTAAGGCAAATAACTGTATCATGTGGAACAACATCGTAAAGGATGAAGCAATGATTACGCTTGTTTATTCCCGAAGTAAACCGATATCTTGATCAAAAATTTACTTTGGGTCACTTTGAATAAATTTGCATAAGGTAGTGCCGAACATTTAAAGCGCCGATCATGTGCAACGTTCATGCAGTCCGTATTACAAACAAGGTCTTAAAACAGAACTATAAAACGGCACTATCGAATGGATGTTAGATTGTGTCCCCAAGATTACAAAATCACACTAAGTGGTTCCCATGGTAAGTTATTTGTACCAGTAGCACTCTGGACAATGGGTTGGTAAATTCGTGTTCGTTTAAATGCGATCTGCTTCACTTTAAACTGCCTTCAAGGAAAGGGTGCGATCGGAGAAGCAGTACGGCAACAAGGAGGAAAACAGATTTTGTGAATAGACAATCTTACAAAATCTTGTTTACAAAGCTTTATCTAGTGAATCAGCAAACGTTTCCCACCCCGAGATGGTGGTCGCTCATGGTTTCCATGGTGTGCTTCTATTTGGCGTTGGAGAATTTAACAATCGTGCATCTCAGTAAATATCAGCCCATTGGTGGTGGTCGTGGGAAGTGAGGTCGGGAGCAGTGTGACATCCGAACTCCCAGCTGGTGATTTCGTAGAACATCGGAGCCCTTTTGAGAAAGCATTCTGCGGTTTTAGTGCTCTTTTCTGCCCTTAAAAAGCAATCCGGCATGAATCAGGAGAGAAACAGCTCGTTGTTGCTGTTGTGCCCGAAAGTGGACGATGGTTAGTGGCGTTCCTTGGCTGACCGTGAAATAATCGTATCTTTTTACGACAGACAAAGTTTACTTCGGTTCGTTCCCGTTGCTTTCAGTTTACAGCTTTTATGGACCCGTGCTAACCGGAGAATCGCCCCTCAGTAATTGCAAGGGTCGTGTAGGACTTGTTCTCGGATCGAGATTTAAGTTTTGTTCACGTGAATGTCATGTGTGCTCATGTATGTTAAGGAAGATTTTCTTGTCAGCACTTTCGATAACGCTAGCCAATCGAGGAAAAACAGCACAGCTTAGCTAACTTAAGTTCGACTCAAGCTTCTAGCTTTAATCCTTAAAAAGCGCCATAAAACATCACGCTGTGTTGGGAATTTAAAAAAGCATTCGTCAAAAAAGGTTTTACTTCTCCCATGTCTGAAAAAAGCTATAAATCTAACCACCGTTGTCGGGCTACAATGTGTGTGTTGATTTCCTTTGGTTACTGTGCTCAAAAGAAGAACAAAAACACATAAACAAACTATCCATTACAGCAATTCTTTTCGAACCATTTTTTCCCCGAGAGCATGTCCTTTCTGCGCTCAGACTACACAACCCATCACACCGATAAAAATATAATAGTCGTTGAATCATTCGCAGCAGTTCCGTTTTAGGTTTACGTTTTTGAGAGCTTTCACTTAGTCCCTTTCGAATGGTACGGCTTATGTTTAATTCATGCAGCTGCATGAATCGAGCAATAAAAGTCATACCACATCGTAATGGGCTTTCTTGCAGTTGTGTGGCAATCGGCAAACTTTATAGTTTTGCACGAGTGCAGTAGGACTTGGTGGTTGTAAGGCCGTGTTATAGGAGCAACGATATTGCTGTAAAAGAGCGATGGATTTTTTCGCTTTAAAAGAAGAAAAGTAGTTTTAGAAAAGTACCCTTAGTAAACGATATATAAATTAAAAAGTTGTAAGTAACCAATGTTATAATGTTTCATCCTTTCAGCAATATTTTTTGTAAATGTATGTCTAGAGATTTTAAATAGGTTTAGTTAAGCACTTGCTATCAGTTTTCTACTGTAGGCGAATCTTGAGCCGCTTTAAATTTGTTTATAATTGGTTACATATCTAGACCTTTATGACAAAAGTATTTGCGACATTTTTAATCTTTGTCTAAACTTATATGTTTCATTTGCATGTGTACCAGTTCCATCTTATAGGATTTCAATAAGGTTTCAGCAACAATGGTTGAGCAAAATCCGTGGAGATGTAAAATTGAAATTATAATCAAAATTATAATTTTCAGCCAAAGGTTAAAATGCAGCTATAAAAGGCTTACAAGTTTGATTCTCATTTCCAATGACATGGGCTGACTATTTCGCTGCGTGGTTCAATAAGCCAAGTAGGTCTATATTGGGCAGCAACAGTATTTTGACATAAGAAAGTAAAATTCACAATAGAAGAAAAACTTGGAGCGAAAACAGTCGAAAATGTCTGCAAAACCCTTACTGTGATTTGAACAATGCCGGGCCTTGCAAGAGGTTTACATACGCAATTGCCACTCCAGTATCGAGCATGTTGTTCAAAAACTAGGAATGGTTAATGTTAGGAAAGGAAATCAGTGTCAGGAAATGAAAAGGGATTTTAAATAAAGGGAAACGTATAAAATTTAAAAAAACAACATAGGATACACGGGAACAACGCAGATACGAATGCTCATTATTTTCGTAAATTTAAGTGTGGCTGTGTTTAAAATTAAGTGTAAATGTGATGACCTGAATTATCAAACATTAGCATTAGCATAGGTGCAATTTGTTGCGCTGCTGCTAGCGCAGTGTAAACCTTACCTTAGTATATACACCAGCGCTACTTAATTCGTTTTCTATCACCATCACAATAATGCCGAACATTCCCATGACGAGGGCGTAATCACTGATTCGCTTCCGCTTTTCGAACAGCGCTTTCCGCCGACCTAACCGGTATCCTACATTGGGTTTGTGCTTCTGACCGGGGCCACCTTGTATTGTGCCGGGACCTTTGCACACGCCGCCACCCAGGCCTCGCTCCTCCATGTACCTGTTGTGGGGGGAGGGGTGGGAAAAAAGTGATGATGACGGAAAATTAAAAGCTGATTAAGTTTGGGCCGGTTTTTGGGTGAAAGCTCACCCGCCTTTCGCCAAAAATGAATTGTTGTATGTGTATGTGTGTGTGTGCGCGCGTAATGAAGTTGGGCCGTGTGGTGGAGCGTAGTTTTTGCTGGTGTTTTCAGCTGCTGATTAACACTCACCTGGGATACTCTGAGTGTACGCCCACGAGCGCGATGCCAGCTTCTTCTGTGCATGCAGCCGATACTGTTTCCCGATTACCGGCGCACGGTGTCTTCATCGAGCCGGGAATCGACAACGTGGACACAGGCTTTCGGAGCTGAACGGGGGAAGTGGAGAAGAGAAGAGAGAACGATAAACGTTAGCATCGCTGCAAGGATCAACGTATGAATATGGTTGCGGGAGTTGGTATGTGTGTATGTATGTGGCTACGTTCGGTGGGAACTTTTCTTTTGCGGTACCGTTCACTACGCTGTACGGTCACAACGGGATAAGCATTCATTGGTGGGCGAGCGTGGTGAGGGTTTTGGTGGTGATGTGTGAACAACAAGAGCATTTTCGTTGGTGTGTATATTGCTAAGAAAGGTGATGAACATAGGTTCGATTCGATCTCTACGGTAAATGCTAGCATTCTTAGCGAACGTATACATCTGCGCCGAAGCGAGCAAAGGATGAACGAAAAGCGGGTGAAAAAGTAGAACAGAAATTAAACAGCAAACAACAGAACAGACCAAGCAATCAATGAGAATATTCAATCACACACCATAAGACATGTGCGCGTGTATGTGCTTTGATATCAACTTATACAGAAGGCCAACATAAAGTGTACAATTGAAAGAAAAAAAAAGCTTTGGCGAGGGATGAACCGGGATAAAGCAGAAGGGAATCAATGCACACGCTGGCCAACCGGAAGTTGTATGGAAACGTGCTCAATAGCACGAATGAAATATGCTGCAGTGTGGTCGGGGTCAAGCCGCACGTCCGACAATTGTTCGCGGGAGGCCGTTGAAATTCATTCTCAGGTTTTTATGTAGGTATCGTTATTATTCACATTTTTATCATTATCGGCGGTTTCCCATGAGAGATAAAAAAGGTGCGTGGGAGGAATCGAAAAAAAGGGAAGCCGCATGGAAGCACACCGAGCGGGCTGTTCGGTAGCTCTTTCGTGGTTTAAGGGTAACCCTCAGACCTTCCGTTTATAACATCGTTAACAAACACCCAGCCCGATCGGTTTGCAGACTGTGCGCAATGACCAACGGATATTACGGATGACTGCAGCTCACTGCAACCACAGTGTGAACTCATAACCTTCAGCGGTCATTTTCCGGTGGAATGGTGCATCATTCGTCATTTCTCCTTTTCGCGTGCCCGTAGGGATCTGTTTGAGGGTATTGTACGAGGTCAGAAAAAGATTTATACTAAGTGCGATATTTTTGCCCTTATCCAGAGGCCATCATAAAAAAGCTTGGTGGTGGAGGATGGAAGATACCAGCAAAGTATCTTTTTGGTACATCTTTGTTATAAAGCTTTATTATAATATAATATAAAATGCGTATAATATAATTTAAAATACTTTTAACTGAAAACGATGTCTCAAACAATAGTTAAAATAACGTAACAAAAATCTATCGAAAAAATGCCAGCCATTATAACGATATAAACACAACACACACAATCAATGTATTTACAATGTGTGTTGAATTGAGGTGATGAAATGCAACAAATTTCTATCCTAGAGTAGTGTGACAGATTTGATGTGCGATTGTATCTATTTACACAAGCAAATTTGTACGGAGATGTTGTTTTAAAGCATTACTTTGGCGTGGTTGTTTCTAAAGGAATACAGTAACAAACAACTATTGTAACACGATGAAACAGAAACAAGCACAAAGTTCTACGAAATTTTATATGTGGTGTCTGATATTTATAATCGGTAAAGTTTGACGGATTGTTTATTCGAGAAAATGATATTTTGTTATACGCTACATAAACCATTCAATGATACCCGCGTACTGATTTTTATGAAACTACTTAACGACCAAACTTGACATGATGAACTTGACTTGATGACAAATTGAACGGCTGTTGATAAAAGTAATTCACATTTTGAAATGCAATCACATGCAATGTAGCTATTTACGTTTAATAGTTGCTCATATTCTGATAGATATGAATACTACAACAACAAAATAGACTTATTCGAGTAAAAATGATTGTGTTTGATATAGTACGAATAATCGATTACTTAAAACATAAAAGAATGGAAGATGAGCGTAGTGTTTTGTATTACAGTCAATATTGTATGTGATATCATAACACTTAATTAAAAGAGTAAAAATAACGTTTAATAGTCAATTTGCTCGCGTAAAGATTGCACTACCCAAACCCTTTTAGAGTGGAATGTTCATTAGTATAATGAGCATAGGCACTGAAGCATAAAATGACGCCACTGCAACAATAGCAGCTTGCGCTCATAGCCCTAGTTTAGCGGAACAACAGCTCACTTAATATTGATGATCAGCGATTAGGTGAGAAAAAGCAGCAAAAAAGCGTATTTTTGTCTCAATGTAGTAAAACACAGGCAGTGGGACACGCGCATAGCATCGTAGACGACCGATTGAGTTAGCAAAAGTACTATCTAGTTGTTTCTTTTCTTTCGTCTGCCCCGGCCAAGGAGCGATTGTTGTGAAAAAGGCGTGCGAATGAAGAAACTTTTGGGATCTGGTGGTATCGAATGAATCTCGGTAAAAATAAAACATCCTTGCTCTCCGGGCACGATCTGCTAGCTGGGTAGGGGGTGGCAGTAGCTACAACATGATGTGGGTCGAATGCGAGAATTTATATTGAAATTCCTTCGGTTCACCAGCATCGGTCCTGCCTTCTGGAGAGCTAATCGCAACCGGTGAAGACCAGTAGGAGTGGCGGCAAAGGCAATCATAGAAATAGTGGAAGACAAAATGCCGTCGCTCTATGACGATATCATAAAGTGGCATTAGTGTGGCCAGAAAGTTCATGTTTCGATTTATGTGTAGGTGAGTGGGTGAGTCTGGAGAGGAACGGAGGAAACGAGTAGGCAAACGCGGGCCAAATGTCCTAAAGTCTTCGGGCAAGTTTGTTTGTTTGTTTGCGTCAATACTTGCTTGCTCGTTTGCTTGTTTGGGTGGTCTTGACTCGAATGGGTTGCAGTACGTTTGTTTTTCCGTGTTTTCCCCGCTTTTCGGTAAGCAACCCTTAACACGGTCGGCCGACAGCTTGTTGTTATTGAAATTGAGCGTGCCCGAGTAGATGTGCACTAGGAACAGAAAGGGCAAGAGGGATGGTTTCCGACGATCTACCGTACAAGAAAGTGGCGTGTTCGGGGAGTAACAATTGTCGGTAGCTCAATCAAATGCCTTCGGGTTACCACGTAACGTGTGCTTGAATGCAGAGCAACGTTGAGTGGGGGAACATTTCATCATTCACAAGAGAAAAAAAAAACAACACAAAAAAAACAACAAACCGTTTGTACCAATTATTATCTAGGTATTGTTCATAATTTTGCACCTATCTGCATTCGCACGCATTATATCGCAGTTCTGCGCTTGTAAAAGTTGTTTGGACTTTTGGAGATGTTTATGACATAAGACTGTACATCGACGAAAACAAGTGGCTCTATTTGAGGTACATGCAGCGACTCTGGTATCCTACATCGTGTAAGACATACAGTTCCATTTAGATTGCTTACATGTGGGCTCTTTACTATGCTTGTCCCACATATTGGTAAGAATGACGATTTTAATATAGAGTAAATTTAAGAATCGAATAAATGTTAAAGAAAATCATAAGTGTTTTTTATATGATTTTTTTTATTTTCAATGATTTGTTGAACTTTAGGCACCTTATTGATTTGCATTGTCATTAAATTTCTCTTAAATAAACTTAAAGGATATTTTTTTTATGAATTGTGTACAAGATATATGAAAGAATGAGAAAAACACAAAGAAAATAATGAAAATCATCTCTTTATGTGTTGGAAACAAAAAGTAAATTGTACAGCGGTAGCGATGCATTTTTGGCCCCGTGATTGTTGTTTGCCAATTTGTGTCTCATCTTGATAGCTGCATACGTTTAATATTATAGTCTTGATCGTTGGGGAGGCTGAACTGGAAATGACTGGGATGATGTTTCCGTTTAGTCGTCTTTCACATTTTCATGTTTAGCATCATCTCTCATTTTTATGGAATTTCTCTTAATTTATTGTTTAGAATTATCGTTTCAGACTTTTGTTGTCCTCGTGTGGATTTAAATGTATTTAATCGATGCATCGAATGACGATCGCTTCTTAAGTATGATGATATTAAGAGTGGTTTTTGAAAGGCCCTACCAAACCCGTTTTTAACATGAAATCCATATGAAGATTTGGGTATGTCTAAAATAATGGAAGATTTAAATCGCAAAGGAGCTTGTTGCTAAGTTGTGCAGACAATGACTTTAACATGAGATCTAACCAGTAAACATCTAGGATTAAAGAATTTTGCATTCAGCTACTAATACAAAAACCAATGCTCGGGTGCTTTCTACGTATAATAAGCCACCCCGTAACAGCGTCTATAAATAGGTTCCGACTACAAAAAAGAACAAACGGTCGTTTCGATAAAGGATTTTTGTGACGTTTGTGCACAATCAGCGTTGTGTGAAAATGAAGTATCATCACAAAAGTCAGCTAACCAGACACACAGAACAGCGACAGCAAAGCCGCCTCGATGAAGATTTTGTCTCAATGTTTGACCTGCCAAATAATGCTGATCATTTTTCATTGTACCACTCCGTACGTCCGGCCGCCTGGACCACTTCGGTGTTGTTAGGTTGTGTTCGAGCTTTTTACGAGCTTGGCAACCTCTTTTTCCTACACACATTCTGACAGCGTCATGCCAAGACATCTCCACCGAGAGCACAGTAGCCAAACTGACTGGTGGAAATTAATGGGAAAACCAACATCTCTACAAAATAGTCTTGGACGGTGCGAATAACATGAACTGATAATCGCAATTGATTGATTCGGGGATTGTGCTGATGCTACCCGTACAATCTATCATTTGTCGACGGTTTGGTGACGGCTGCCGAACGAGACGAATTTCCCGGTTTGGTACGAATAAAGATTTATGAACCATCGTTGCTATTTAATTCCCGTACTTTGTTGTGTGGTGTTGACTGGTACTTACGAATGACTTAAATTTTGTGTATTATGTAGGTTCCTCTTCTCGGGTGGCTGATGAGGAGATGAAACGGAGGTGTGACTGCAGTGCCAATAGGATTCGATACAACGTCGGGCCTTACAACAGGTTTACGTTGTTACCACTAGACTACTGAGCTGGTCCATTATTTACGTTGCTCTGGTATAAATAATTGCCTCTGTGAGATTTTATGGGTTTTATTTTTTTTTACAATAACACAATACATTCATCACAAAATTCAAGAAGATGCAAACATGTCTCGTAGTGTAGATGGATGGAAAACTATCAGCATAGTTGAAAAAAAACGTAATCTTCCATAGTTTATTTGATTGCAAAGCCTGCTATTTTTCTTGTGTCTTGCAGCGTTTTGTACGGCTTGCGGTTTTTAATGGTGGCTGAAAATAATGGGCGAGTTGCTGTTTCATTCAATCAGTATAAAACATTATTGACTCCGTCAACATACAACTCCACCAAATATAAACTTATAGCAAAATATGTTACAACGGATTAGAATAAAATTATTTTTAAACATTTGTTAACAGTATTATTGTCTTTAATGTATATTTTGGAGAGTGCAGCTATAATTTGATAAGAAATATGCCTTTAAGTAGCAATCCCAATAAATCTGGTCTTTCAACGAGCAAACAAGCGAATCTATAAAAATGCTGTCCGAATGCCGCAAAAAGTAAAATTGCTTAAAAAACAATAACAAACGAAAGATGCGTCGCGCTGATGAGCACATTCGTTCGTTTACTAAGCCGTCATTACCGCACAAGAGGATGCGCAGTCGTAATACGATCCATTCCAAGGCGATCGGTAGCAAAGAAAAACAAAGCAATCCTGTAGAGATTAGACTTTGATGAAACTTACGACACAGTCTCTCGACAATTGCAGACCATGGTATGCCAAACAAACAGGGTGGGGTCAACCTGGGGCTCAGCCACGTACTCAGGAAACTGATTTTTCGCCACCACTGATTTTACCAAGCACCCAGGGAAACATACACAAACAGCTTCCATTTCTCTCTCTCTCTCTCTTTCCTGCTCGTGGTAGGGCTGAGAAGTTTAATTTGAACTAATGGGCAACGTTTAGTCCCGTCCGTGTTCGTGGTCGCTGTTTCATCGGTTGATTTTCGCACCATGTGAGGCGACGCGGTCACTGGCGTGCACTGGCAGACCGTGTGAAGGGAAAGTAGCACAAAGAAAATTAGCATTTTATTTTCCTCGCTAATGCTCGATTAAGCAAAATTCGTTCCGGCGAGAGCTGTACGGTCGAGCGCAGACAGTGGGATGAAACGCGAATGCTTAACCGGTAGTCTGTTTAATCTAGCGGCAATTTCCCGATAGTGCTCCAATGGTGGCAAGAGTGTTGGATAATTAAACGTAACTCCCGACACCCATAATCCACTTACAATCCTTTTGAGAAGAATTGCTTATCCTGTGGGGCACAGGATTGGTGGATTCTGGTTTTGACTGTGGTATAGCATGGTTAAGGTTAGATAGTTGAAGTTAAATATTTAAACGCCTTAACGTCTGCTAGGCGCTTGCGTTTGATGACAAAAACATTGCTTAAACAACGCGGAAACTTTCAGTACGGCATTCTTAAGAAAAGTTGAAAATACTTAGTTTTTACATGTTAACAATTAAACGTGCTATAGAGAATCGGTGAAAAGACGCAAAAAAATGTATTGCTTGTAAGATGCAAAAAGGTAGAAAAGCGATCATTAAAAAAAAACTCTCATGACGTAAATGTTTTAGAAAATATGGACATTTTCTCCATCATAAAATTAATATAGCCATACATTTGCTTAAATCTTCTTCTATTTCTTGGACGGCGCAACAACCTAGTAGGGTCAAGGCCCAACCAGAGCAGTAATGTTTTGGCTCTATCTGTGACTTTCCACTCGATCTGTGAGTTTACCCATCCATATCAAGGTTTTCAATCCTGCTTATGGAGGGTTGTGATTTTGTGTGATTTCCATAACAGGATAGTAAATCCTGCGTATGGGGAGCGGCAGCGGTCCGAATGAGATTCGAACCAGCGACGGGCCTTTTGACAGCCCAACACCGTTACCACTAGACCACCGTGCCGGCTCCATGCTTCAATCTTACCGAAACGAAAAAATAAACCGACCCCTGTCGTCTTCTGCCACCTGCTCGATCTTTTGGTAGGCTTCCGCCACATAGGAGCGGTTGACTTGTAGAAGATGGTTCCCGAAGTCACCTCTGAGTCGCGGATGGTCCTCTCTAGCACCAGGTTGAAGAAGAGACAGGCAAGCCCAACCCCCTGATGCAGAACCTTGGTGGTAACGAAGGATCCTGAGAGTTTTCCATCCACCTTCACTTGGCATGTCACGTGACGTGATGTGGTCATGGTCATTCTTGATAGTCTGATCGGTTTGGCTGGGATTGAGCTCAATGCGACGTAAATTTTCTACGCTGGCTATGCTGTCGTATGCGACTTTGAAATCTATGAAGTGATGGAACGTGTTAAGCTGCTGTTCTTTTCCAAGATTTGTCGCATAGTATCCCAGTGGTTGAATTTTCGGAATCCTCTTTGATAGTGTTCAACTATCGATTCAACGTATGAGACAAATATATCCTGAAGGATCTGGGAGAAGATTTTATAGGCAGTATTCAACACCGTAATACACCTGTTGACTAAACCTTGACTATGGCAACGAATACAGTACGACTTTTTTATTATTAACTGGCACATAAAAACATTTAATAAAAACGTGGGAAATGATACATTTGTGATCATATCATATGACACGAGATAGGATAATGGAGTAAAAAACAGTAAAAATTGTTGTTCTTGCACTTATTTTTTGTAGGTAGTCAAAGCCATTTATTATTAAACCAGCTATTGCAACTATGCGTCTACTCTATCGATTAAAACTTTAGTGTAGCGTTGAATCCTGTTTATAGTTATAATGGTTTAGAAGGTGTTTAGAAGTTAAACATTATGTTACATTTGCTGTGATATTAGTACGCTGCAACCTGTACATGCGATTTGAATCCCCCTGGTGACAAATTGTGCTTCCACCAACAGGTATAGCATATTGTCACTAAATACAACCATCTTATTGGCATGCTTATGCGGCATGCTCAGTGATATGGTGGGTAGCGGTTACGGGAGGCTTTTGAGTTTTGAGTTTTTTATAGACACACTACGCTGGGTGATGAACGCTGTTCGGGGTTGAGCTTCTACTACAGTGTATCACACAATCTTCTTCTTCTTCTTCTTCTTCTTCTTTGGTGGCACAATAACTCTTGTAGAGTCAATGCCTACCAGAGCCCTAATGTGCTTTTTTATGGAGTGTATGCATCTATGGCAAGATTGTTTACCCTGCATACGGGGATTTGTGACTTAGTGTGCTTATAGTAGGATAGTTAATCTTGCGTCTGGGGGGGCGGCAATGGTACGAATAGAATTCGATTCAATGTCGCGTATGATCATACGACAGGCCAAATCCGTTACCGTTAGACCACAGAGCCACCCATAATGACATGTATTTAAAAATGTATAAAACAAAACGGTTTCGTTTAAAACATAGTAGAACATCAGATTTGTAAACATTACAAGCCCTATCGTAGCTCATTCGGCTGGATGAGACCTCGGATGTTTCTCCGAGATTGTATTTATTAAGCCTATTTATGTTCGCTAGTGGGTGCGGAGTTCGTGACTTTTCCATGAAAGGGTAGTCATTTATGCGTTTGGTATGATGGTTTAAATTTGGAAATCAAACAAAGTCAAGACTTGCGTAAAGTCTATGAAATTTTCACACGAACATCCGATCTTCCTCTCAGGGGACTTAATAGTAATAGAGCTGTATAATCAGTGCGCGTATGTTATAAACGCGTCCTTTAGATAACTATTCATTGGAAATGGACCGTTTCCGTGTGATAATAATATATTCTGAATTGATGAACAATAAAAACAACTAGCCAGTAATTCTTTCGGTGAGCTTACTTTTTCTAGGCTCTTCAGTATTTGTTCAGTGTTTTATTTTTGCAGAATTCAATAGATATGCACAGAGTGTATTTTGACACATTTTTCTGTTATTAAAATTGTGTTATTTGCACGGTGCGAGTGTAACATAAGATGCATCAATCGATAAACCTCATCATCATCATGGCATATGCGTAGATCTTTTGCATTATCTGTAAGAAAGTAAGGCCATCATTTAATAAGCGGAAGTTATCTTTCATGGCAAGTACGCATGCTTACGGCAATAAAAAGCACGACATTGAGTGGAGCCATACTGGCAACGGTCATTTCCATGGCATGTTGACTTTTGTGAAACATGATCAAAAAGTCCTTTTTCTCAGCACGATCCATCAGATA
Organism: Anopheles epiroticus; assembly: GCA_000349105.1. Taxonomy (NCBI): domain Eukaryota; kingdom Metazoa; phylum Arthropoda; class Insecta; order Diptera; family Culicidae; genus Anopheles; species Anopheles epiroticus. Next base: position 132,884 of record KB671545.1, on the reverse strand, counting down.
CCATAAGGAGTTATAGAATGCTTGTTCGATCTCGTGATTCTGGAAGTTGAATTCATACGGATGATTAAACGTATTGGGCTATTTTAAAACTTGTAAAAACAATTACAACCTTGATACTCAGGATAGTTCCAAGTGCGCAAAGCTCGAACATTTGAACTACAACTACTAACGCTAGCGCGTACATGGTAAAACTGTTGCTCACGTAGCAGCCAAATATTGCACCAGTTAGAT